>JAACJT020000002.1:20392896-20447154 GCA_009936485.2 Gymnarchus niloticus
TTTCAGGGTGTAGTTCTCGCCTCCGACTTTGCAGCACTGCATCCCAATCATGCTTGCCAAAATTCCAAACGTTCCCATGATCACAGAGGCGATCATCAATGCACGAGACGCCTGTAAACATCCTGCAAGAAAAAAAAATCCTGTAACTCAAATTGATCATTTAAATGGTGACAATTAAATTGACCTTTTTTTCCTGAAATAAAATAATAAAGTGCAATTTCGTTCTTTTTGGCATGAAACAGTTGATATACTTAGTTCTGTTGTAAAATTTAATTGTATTTAAATTTTAAATCAGTCATTCTTTCCGATTAAACCCAGCTATATCCCTGGTAATTGTTTTCTTGTTTTATATTGTGTATACTACATATAGGTTTAAAACTGACCAGATAAAAGGCGTTATTGTTATTATTATTATTGTTGTTGTTATTATTATTAATAATAATTAATAATAATAATAATAATAATCCCTTGACTTTAAAAATTAATGTAAAATATACTGTGCATTACATCCAAAATCCAGAGGTTGTACATGATTTTGGCCCTTTCATTAAACACTTGACACTTTGTTTTGTCTTATATGTCATACAGTGGCAAAAATACTGAAATTTAAAAATTTAAATCTGTGGTGTATCATATTGAAAATCAAAAAGTTGACCATAATTTCTGCCAATTTGTTATACATATTACCTTTGGTTTTAGTATTCTAGTTTTTGGTATTAGTATTTAGTATTTAGCATTCATATGGCTGAAAAGCTATTGAACTTTAACAATCACGAATGTCTGATGAATATTGAAAATCAAACTTCAAACCAACCTTATATAAGTTACTCATAAACAACTCTGAAAAATCTAAAAGTGTATTCAAGGTCTACTCACACATTACGTTCTTAAATTTTTACCATTGTTGGTAATGCAATTAATATAATATTGAATTTTTCTAAACTTAAAAAATTTATGGAAAATATGTGGTGCATTACATCCAAAATACAGAGGTTGTGGCTTATTACTGCCCTCTAGTTAAACATTTTACACTTAGTTTCAGTATACTGTACAAATCAAATGGTGGAAATGCTATTAAAAAGCAAATACTTTAAAATATATATATATACATATATATATATAACACATGCGGTGCATCATGTCCAAAATCCAAAGGTTGTGCATCATTTATGTTACCTAATTATACATTTTACACTTGTTTTACTATTGTAAATGAAATGGTTCAAACACTTTAATTTTAACACATGTCGAACATCTAACTTCAAGCCAGCTTTATGTTGGTTGGATTCTCTGCTGTTTAAATAACCTGCAGAGGGTGTTGGTAGGATAAAGTATAGATAGATAGATACTTTATTCATCCCCTCAGGGAAATTCAGGTATCTGGTAGCTCAACCACATTAGTAAAAGATCATTAAATGTGCTTGTTTTGACTGATTTTTTTTAAAGTATACCCAGGCTGTACCCACAAGGGATCAGCAAGCTAGTACGGTTGCAGATGTTTTGGTGATGCATTAGTTTGGCCTCCTGTTCAGGTTTGTCAGGATCAAGGCTGAAAACTTGAGAGTCAGCTGATAAGGCAGCTATGCAGGTTTCATGAGGTATGGAAAGATCGTACCACATCTTGCCATCCACAAGGTCAGTGTGAACTTTGCATGATCTGTTGTGTGCATGACTTGCAATCAAAAGAGGTGGTGTCCCCGTCTTCTGTCTCAGGTGATGTTTGTACATACTTGATGTTTGCGGGAGAGCCTCCAGCGGATTTTTTATTGGGTTTGGTGAGGAAGAAGCAAATGGTACCGTGGATGAATGGGTGCAGGCACATGAAAAATCTTTAAAGGGCGCCCATAATCTGGTGCATAGGTGTCTGGCAGTAAAACAAGAGCAGCAAGCTCAGAGTTTGGTTCAAGGGAAGATCTTGTTTATTTACAAAATCACATTGAGATCTTGTTTATTTATGAAATCATGCTGTTAAGGGCCAGAATAAGATACAAGATGTATGGGACCCGGTACGGTATCGAGTGGTACAACACCACTTGTGTTGTGTATTCTGTTGCTCCTGCTGATTAGGAAGGCACAATGCATCAAATCTGTCAGGTAGAAATAAGAGAAGTGCCATCTGGAAGGGTTGGTGCCCCTCCCTCAGAGGTATAGGAGATAGAAGATGAGGTGGTTGAAGGGTCCATCTGAAGCGTTGGTGCCCCTCCCTCAGAGGTACAGGAGAAAGAAGATGAGGTGGTTGAAGGGTCCATCTGAAGGGTTAGTGCCCCTCCCTCAGAGGTATAGGCGAAAGAAGATGAGGTAGTAAGTTCCATCTGAAGGGTTGGTTTTTGTATGGGATAGAATTAAGGATGGAGAAGTTGAGGAATGGAAGACAAAGGATGAGGTGGAGATTTGCTCTCGGAGTGGGGATATAGAGTCTGAATTGGAGGTTGTGGTGGAAGATCCTCCTCTGTATGTTTTATACGCTTAAGGTTTTTTCTTGTAGTCTGTCCTGTTGGATGTTTGGGGTTAAGTAAAATTACTCCTGGGTGGACAACAAGTTTGTCTGCTTGTACCACTTCCATTGAGGTAATTAAGATGTAGGTGCATCTTTGCTGGTGCCTGTATACTTATGCAGTATCGATAAACTAGGCACATTGAGTGGAGTGCTACACTGTGCTGTGTTCACTTGTGAGTAGGGCATGATGACCACATAGTATGTACCAGTGGCTAATTGCTTCATGTGCAACATCTCATAAACTAAATGTATGTTTTATTGCTCTCCAAGTCCAAATAAAACCTGCATGTTTTAATGTCTTGATGGTTGAATTTTGACAGTTGGCATTCAAGTTGGTTTAGTGTCTATAACGTTACACTAATTGCATCAATTGCGGTTAGTTACCCAGGCTTAACTTAATACAGGTTACATAAAACTTGCTTTGTACATAACCACAGAGGAAAGATGACACCCAATCCATAAAGAAAGGAGAAATTCAGAAGTTGGGACAGAACAGTGGTGACATTTTGCAATTCAATGAACTGCACTAACATGTACTTCAGTTCCTGTGTCAGCAGAGCACCAGATTTCACTGTTATATTTATAATGAAATTTCACCATCTCCAGAGTCCACATCTACACAATGTGTTTTAATGAACCTATGAAAGACCCCAAAGTCACTAATGTGAACTCTCAGTAACATCATCTACCATTTACCAAGATCAGTATGTGTAAGCTTCCTGACCATGCTGTCATGTATTTCCTGCAGTGGGCTTCATGCAAACTTACGGTGAACCACACTGAAAAAGCAGTTATGAAAAATGGATGAGTGGAGGGAATATGTGCATGTTTCTATGCAACTTTAAACTAAAAACAAATCCTATAGATACAGAATCTGATGATAGCTTTGCAATATTTTTGCTGCAGTTACCGTTGCAAGACAACTTACTGTAATGACACGAGTCTACAGTAGAAACCCATTGTTTTCACAAGGAAATTATCATAACTGGGTGATGTTTTAGGTCTGGGGACTTTTTGGCCACAGAACTATAAACTGGATCTTGGGAAATGACTTGTCACAGTATAGGTCCTTTAAGTAATGGTTAATAGTTTTAAGGAACTTGAGTTCTTAAAAATGTAAATGAGAAATAAAATATAATTCAAAGACTATATATTGACCACAAAGTTAAACCAAACACTTTTAAATATCTTGTAAAACACAGAAAATGCAATTTGCAAAGCATGTAACTGAGTACAAAATGCTTGCCTTCTCATTGAAAAACCTTAGCTATTCCTTAAAAACTTACAAGCAAAACTTGGCTTAAAACATTGACAATGACGTTTTGAAAGTACAACAACTTTTATTTGTGATACATAATTTCATGAAGATGCATAACATAGGCAGCAGACGAGCATGAGAAAATACCATTTAAAAAAAAAAATAAATCACATGCCAGCATCAAAAAAAAAAAAAAAAAAAAAAAAAAATTTAAAGCTACCAGTTGATGTCCACCCTGAGGTATATTCTGCCAGATTCAACTCTGTTTTCCTGAACAGCTCCTGCCTCAAAAACACACACCCCACCGCTTCATGCCTGCTTGCGTCATCTTGGTATGTCTCAGTGACTGAGTCTGTGTGGGGGGAGGGCTAAAGCCTCATTTTTCCTAACTTTACTTATACTAATCAGGTATATTGTTTTCTCCTATGGGTCACAGATGATGCAGTAGCTACTATTAAAAAGAGCTATAGGCGGCCATGAATGGTTGGAGATCAGTTGTGATCGGGGATGGCTTTGTCTTGTGTTTGGGGAGGGTCAGACCAGAGCAAAGTACATAGACAGCAAAATATAGAGGGGTCACAAAAAGTCAAACCATTTTGCTGGGGAATTAGTTTTAAGCACATACCTGGGTCAGATCTGTTCCAGGATATACAAATCAATTCAGCTTGACTTAGTAACTTCACTTTTCATTTTGCGTTACATATTCACTTTTGAATTAAAACCCCTAATATGTTTAATACCTTAAACATGCTGAAGTGCTTTGCTTTTATTTGGCCTATATTATGTAGAGTCAGATAAAAAACAAAGATATGCAGAAGTTAATGACAAAGTAAATATAAACGCAGAGGTATATTATATACAGATATTAAAAGCTTGTAATACAGGTATACAGAACATTTATAGTAGTTATACCAGACATAGGGAAGCCAAAACACCCGATAACTACTACAAAAAAAAAAAAAGACATTAAATACCATCTAATTTAGTAATGTGATTATAGACCAGCCTGAATATCAGGGACAAACAAAATTTTAGAATTAAATTTTTATAATCTAGTTCAGACAAGTATCCAGGCTAAAGTTTGTCTTAGAAACAACTTAAAGAATAAAGCAAATCATGGCACAGTGCAAATCTGCAACGCCCTCATGAATGAATCCACTTGATCTCTAATTGTCAAATATATATCCTAGACAGATGCATGTTCAGTAAAGGATCACCAGGCATATCCAATCACCTACAAACTATTCACTCACCAACATCACTCTTAAACTCTATAATGTTGTATAACTTGTGTTCTAAACTGCATCAATAGGCTTGTTTGAAAACTATAACAGACAAACGCAGAGATGTTCATGTAAGAGGCTGAAAGTTATTCATGTGCAACACTTCATTGTAATTAACCTATAATTATGCGGCTAATCTCACATGTGAAAACAAACTCATGCCTAGTGGGAAGTCTGTTTTTGAAAAGGACAGAGAAAGCAGGAGACAATCCCTATCTTATGAGGATTTGCCTGATTTTGCAACCGCTAAACCAATAAGACCCGCCAATCCAGCCACTCCCAGACCGATCCCACCAACAATTGCCATGCCAACCAGACCATCTGAACGAATCAGAGAGAGAGAGAGAGAGAGAGAGAGAGAGAGAGAGAGAGAGAGAGAGAGAGAGAGAGAGAGAGCAATATTAATTAAATCACATTTACACACATCACCCCACCCACATTGTACTTAGGCAAAAACAATATGCAACCCCACCCCCCTGGAACATGTCCCCTGCATCTACCCACTTCTCTTCCAGTCACACTATTCCAAGCATGAAAAAGACCACAACATTAAGCAGAACGAGCCCCACCTCTCAGACAGCCAAGGCGTCGGTTCCCCCCACACCACTCACCTTTCTTCATGGCTCTGTCAATGAGCTTCTCCAGCTCCAGGGCCTGCTTGTTCCCAGGTTCACTCTTCAGCAGTGTGCGGATGAACTTCAGGCCTTTCTCATACTCCTGAAAGCAAACCAAAGGAGAAGGGAGAATAGCCAAGTGACCGGAAGAGCATGAGCAAGCAAACAGAGCTTGGAGGAAACGGCAACGTGTCAAAACTGGTTCATCTAAATTGAGTTCGAGCAAAGCCCAGTGATCTGAAAAAAGTAAAAATGAATTGCTATAATGTGCAATGAAATGTAGGCGGACAGGGATGCAGCAGGAATTGTTACACTTGCATGCCTTCATGTATGTGAAAGATAAACGTTTGTCAATGCAAAAATTAGCAAATGACTTATGAAGACTCAATTTACAAATATATCCTTTTAAGAACAAAGTTCCAGACATACAGATCTAGTTTTCCAATTATCCCTTTACAAAATCATACTACTCGATGTTTACTAAGAATTTAACACCCTCTTGAAATATAAAACAGAGCCTAACTGGGATTTAAATCTATGGTTTTCTGGCCACAGCTCAGCACCATGACCTCTGTGCCACCTGCAGCCAGGGGTACCATTATCAACATCCATCATCATCATCATCAACATGCTACACCACCTTCAGTCTGTAGTTTGCAACTCCAAGGTAGAACAGGTAGTCTCTCTGGTCATCCTTTGTACCCTTGTGAACCAGCTCTATGGGAAAATAGGTAAAATCAACAAGAAAAGCAGAATAAGCACATTTAATGCATTAACTTACGCAATCGACTATTTGTAATAAGTCATTTCATTAAGCAGTAATAGAAGGAACCTAGTTTGAAAAAAATTAGACATTTCCTGAAATAGTATGCCATCACTGAAGTCTTTCCAAATGGCTTTCCATAGTTCGGCTCCTTACCTTCCAGCAACGTTATGCCTTTCTTTATGTCATCAGTGTACTTGCTCCGAATCAAACACCAGGCGTACTCGAACTTCGTGTCCTTAGACACGTTCCCCTTCTCCAGCTCCGCATTGTATTTTTTCTCGAATTTCTTAAAAACAGAGACATCAAAGCGTTCAAATACGGACAATTCCCATGACATTTTAATATTAATTCAAGGGTCATAAGTCTTGAAATACTGATGTCCGAAGATTCTAAGATGTTCTTAGAACGGTATTATCCGACGTACACGTTAACCGTGGTGTGTGATGAAACAGAACATATTGCTAGTTGTTCTCCAACACGTAACCTGTGGGTCAACGTGCAGATGACAGTTCATCTGTCAGTGACATACTTCTAAACTTGTTCGTGACATCAGCGACTCTACAGAAGCCTGAGGCACTCAGGATGTCTTGTCACTGGCACCCGATGGCTTCATAACGCAAAACATAAAATATCTACCGGTGGCATGTAGCAAGAGAACCTTTCACCTTATCGCGCGAGTCAAGACTGTTTTCCTAACGACACTTGACCTTAAACATCATTAGATGGCTAGAAACTACTTACCAGAAGGTCTTCTGGAGCGACAACTTCACTCACCACCGCCTCCATGGCGTCGGAAACAGAGGCTGTGTCGTCATACCGGAAATTGACACTTCTCCCGGCGTCACGTATCAAAATGGCTGCGTCTCAGTTCTCTTTACTTATCTCCTTCACCCGTTTCTTGCCCTCGTCTCCTTTTCCACTACCTCAAAGTTCACGCTGAAAACGTGGAAAAGAGGAATAAATGGGTGAATCGGAACAGCCTGCAGAAAAGTCCTTTTATGGGATCTGTGCGACTGTCACGTGTAGTCACGTGTGATCACTAATCCTTCGTGAGTGTCACGTAAGTCTCTTAAAGGAGCCGCGAAGGATTCACTTGTTTTTCCTTTGTCACGCCTCCGACAAGCGAGACGTCTGAAGGAAAATTTGACTTTCCTACACAGGTCTCCTAGGGTATTGGGACACTGTTGGGTTTTCCCCAAACCCAGGGTCGTGGAAGGACTCACACAGAGGCGCAAGATCAATGAAAACGTCAAACCTTTATTTTATGCACATTCGCAATAAGAGCAAATATATATTTGGGAGCAGCTCACCCCAGCAATGGTGGAAAGAGAAGCTCAGCCCTTCCTTCTTTCGAGGCTGTTTTATTATCTCGGGCGCGGACCCCCACCCAGGTTGTTACAAACTTCTGTGTTATCTCTGTTCAGGCGCCGGGGCTAGCTCATCTCTCACGTCAGGGCTGAGCCACAGGATAACTGTCTGTCACCCAATGGCCATGTGGTCTGCCTTAACCTTGGTTACTGTCTATGTTTTTCTACAAGCATAGCTTTTTTATGGAGCAAGTGTCTCTTGATTATTTTGCAAGCATAACTTTTTATGAAGCATTTTCCTTGGTTATAGTTAAAGGTTCTAAACCTAGCTTTCTGTCCCTACAGACACCCTTCAACATTTGGAATTTGGACTAGTAGAGGAGAGGGAAAAAGAGAATTGAGATCTAGGCAATATCAAACAACCACTCTCAGCATTCTGGGAACGATTAACTACATTTTAATACCCCAGAAACATGCAACCTTTTAAAATGAAATTATTAACCAATGAAGATGGAAGTATTTTTAATAATACATTTATTCTTTTGAATGCCTCGTTTAATCCATCAACAGTTGCAAAGCTTTACATATTCTTTATGCATTTACTCATTACTTATTTGTGAAGGTTAATAGTATTCTTTTACAATGAGCCCAAACGTCAGAAATAATGATTCTGTTAACGATACTGTTGACTTTGAACTCTTCTGAGATTTTACTTGAGCCTGGCAGTTACTTCTTAAGATGGGAAGATGTGAAAGACAGTGGTAGCAATTCCTGAAGGCTGGTTTTCTGGTAGGATCCATCTGGTTTGATCAAATATACATCCCAGTGTGATCCAAACTAAGAGAGAGAAACATAAATTAAACAAGGGGACACAGGGTACACTAATGTTAACTTATAGCACATTCAAAAACTCATACTCAGTGTGATATGAAAAATACAGCCATTGAACTTGTCTACCCAATGTAGCGCAAAACTATTATATCTAGAATTTTTTTATTCATTGCAGCTCCCTTGGACATGAAATACATCTACACATCTAAATAAATTAAAATTGAAATACAGAAATACACCAGTATAGACTGCAAAGTATCACAGATGATGATACAGAACATTTGTGTTTCTTCCTGCCAAATTAGGCATGCAAACTTCCTCAGGTGTAACCGTGGCTGTTTTAGAGGGCCCAGTACTCACTTCCATCAACACTTGCCGACAGGCTCCACAGGGGCCAACAAACTGGTCTTCGATATCACTAAGGAAAATATATATATATATATATATATATATACGCATAGCAATGAGTTCAAACATTTCTATTATATTTTTACATATTTCAAAAGTTTTAACTACATGAAAACTGCACCGTTTTGAAGACCACACAATATCTGTGTCTGCAAAGGTGCAAGGACACGGCTGATTTCTCAGTGTTTACATGATTTCAAAACCCATGGTGGGTGGGATCCCCCGCCCACTCCCAACCATCAAAGGTTTTGAAATCTAATTTGTCCCATCACTGCTATTTACTTTATGCATGTGATGAAAAAAATAAACAGAAGTATTGCCATACCATTGAATAAGAAAGATTTGAAACTGGAGTATACCTGGGATGTGATAAAATAAAACACATACACAATCACTCTCTATGGGTAATTTAGAGACCCCAGTTAGCCTACAGTAACTGCTGGAGGAAACTAGAGTGCCCTGCATCTTCAAACAGCTGTCCTTTTCTCACCATGTGACTGCGATGGCAGAGAAGTGCCTGTGTCCCTCTGCCACAGCCCTTTGAACTGCTGTCCTCTCTGCGCATACTGTCAGTCCATACGACGCATTTTCCACGTTGCACCCTGGAGCAAACATTTTGTCTTGAACATATTAATCCACCAACTATGGGGTTTGACCAAAATTGCTCCAAGTAAAATGTATCACTTATCAATCAGTACCATCTGCCAAATCTCACCCGTGATTATTGTGCCACTTGTTGTTAATACTGCGGCCCCTACAGGAAAGTGGCTGTAAGGGCAGTAGGCCAGGTCACGAGCCTGGCGGCAGTTTGAGATGAGTTCTTTTATTAGTGCCATGTCTGGATAAAAACGAAAAAGAAAAACAAAATAAAATTCAAATATAAAAGTATATTTGCCTGACAACAGGTCTGCACTGCTTTTTTACAGAAAATAATTGTAACTGTCAAATGGCGCAGTTAATAGTTATACTGTTAATTTTCATTATACAACTAAGCTCCGAAATACCATTTAACATAATAAGGATGAAGACCATACTTTTATACATTATAACTAACAAAAATACAGTTAGGATCCAAATGCGGATTTGAGGACATTTTTAATGGGGTATTCTGCCCCCGCTGGGGTGTATGGCCTGTTATAGCCGGTTACTACAGCTCGGCAGATAGCTAACAGTTACCAAGATTAGTCCAGTCGAAGTTCGTTTTTGAAACTTTACTTGGGATATACTGTAAAATAAACAAACATATAAAATACGTGTCACGATACATTAGCTTAAAGCTAATTTATGCAGAAACATTACAGAGATACTAACACTTAGCATATACAAATTCACCAAGATACGGAACAAACCTCGTCTATCAACAAGTTCACGTCAGAGATATTAAATGCGCACAGTCACAAAGAAACAAAACATAAGTTCGCCTGTAAGTATTTTCTTCTCAGCCAAACAACACGGAACAGGAACGAACACGGCTGTTGATTTCCTTGACGGAGATGGACTCTACCTACGCAGTCACGGAATAACTTTACCACAAGGAGTTTGTTCAGTAGGATTCTCCCTACCGCAAATTAACAGAACGTCACAGGAGGACATAAGAATACTCAAATGACTTTGCAAGGTCAGTCCACGGGGTGTTCAGGAGATTTGGGGCAAACAAATTCAAATCGTGATCCAAAACGCAAAGTACTAGTACAGCAATAGGTTAGTGCACTGGGTGTTCAGCAGACAAGGGAAGCAGATCCTAAAGTCCGAGCAGTTACCCTACAAGGACAAGTGATTCCCTAAAAATTTATGCCCAGCCAATTGCACAAGTCCCAGCAACACCAAATTTTGCCCAATGCTGCAGATGCCCACCCACTACTCAGGCCCCCTAAGGGGATCCCTAACTGTTTACTGGGGGGACCAAAGCCCCCCCTTTTGTCTTTCTGTTCCATTAGTTGTGTCACTTAAGATTCTACAGACATTTTGTGGCCCATGGTTAATAAAAATGCTTAGGTCTTTTGTTAACTTGCATAATTCAATGGCCCTTGGCCAATCAGAATACAGCTCCCATCCTAGCCCAGTTCAGTACAGCTTCCATGTCCGCAGACCCCAAACGGGGCTCCAAATGCCCAAGCTCAGTGTTCAGGCAGGAGCTGCAACGTGAGCTAATGGCCTCCTATAGTTTAGGCAAGCTCAGAGTAAAAAAAAAAACTAAACGCATACAGAAAAAGTAACAATAGCAATAATGGAAAGATTTCACAAAGAGCTGAGATTTGGACGAGCTTTATATAACTTTTCAAAGGTATGACAATGTCACTGTAGTACTCAAACACAAATCGGGGATCTAACTTACATTTTTTAAATTTTATTTACAACGTAATTGTTTTTTTATGGTAAAACTGTTCTGATCCCAGATCAACAGCTTGCAATTCATTTTTTTTTTCTGTATGGCATAACATTTGAAACGTTTCAATGATTTCACGTTGAAACCCTCCATTCAGAGTAGTCACATGACATTGTTGTTTTGATATGGAATTCGGAATGATGCTCCGAAACAGAAGTGTCATAAAGGTTTCAAAACATTTCGAAACACCATTTTGAACTTGCCATCACTACTTCACTAGCTAACATCAAAATGGGTCGGTTTGCCAGCCAAAAAAGAGACACAGATGAAGGTGAGCCAGACCCAAGTGGGTGATCTGACACAAGTTCATAAAGAACAGAAAATCTCTCCTCGCAGAAAATGCAAACAGACAATGTCGGGAGAAATGGACCAACGAGTTCTTTTTCGTAATGACTGGCTGCACCTTAAAGCCAATGTGATATGATTGAAATCATGCAGTTTTGAAGTCCAGTAAACTTGAAAGACATTTTACAATGGCACATGCTGATTTCAATGAAAAATTCTAACTGATTGCAATCTGTGCAATCTGGATAACCGGGGTTTTAGTGCATCTGAGATGTGGGCTGTTTGCGAACTGCTGTGTCACCATTTGTCAGTCTTTAGGAGGACGATGCTGATTTGGGGAGTACCTACCATCAAATCGATACAGGTCAGGCACAGCCCATTAAAATGGCACCTCGTCAAGTACCCCTACACCTACAACAGGAAGTTGCTGACCACATCGTGGAGATGCAAGAACACAGTATTATTCGACTTCCTGTGGGTCTCTAGGTTGGGCCTTTTATTCCAGTCAGAAAAAGGGATGACGGGCATTTTTTTTGCATTGATTATCACAAACTTATCAGTGTCACCCATAAAGATGTACACCCTCTCCCCCACATTGATGGTGTGCTGGATAGCCTAACACATGCACTCTGGTTTTCCACCGTTGACCTATCTGGTGGATACTGGCAGGTCAAACTGACCCCAAAGACAGGCCCATGACTGCCTTTATTATTAAGAGCAGCTAATGGGAATTCAATACTCCCCCAAGTACATATCAGAAATGAATGGACTTTGTATTAGCAGATTAACATTGGATAACTTGTTTAGTGTATCTTGATGACATTGTTGCCTTTAGTCATAGTTTTCAAAAATACTTTAGCTGACTGCGGAGGTCCTGATTAAGTTGCCTGTAGCCCATTTAAAATTTAAACCGTCTAAATGCAACCTTTTTTCAGCACCAGTACAGTACTTGGAGAATGTTATTTCAGCTGAAGGAGTGTTGGCAGTCCCTGCAAAGTTGAATCAAGTGAGAGCATAAGAATCAAACTGACGTGAGGAGCTTTCTTGGGTTGGTTTCCAATTACCGATGCTTTGTTAGGAACTTTGCAGGGATTCTCCCGCTGTTGCATGTGCTGATAGAAAAGGGTCAAAAGTTAAAGTTGGATAAGAATTGCTAGAACACCTTCATTTCCTTGAAATCAGTCTCACTACAGCCCCACTTCTAGCTTATCATGACCCCTAAAAGACATTTGTACAGATTCCAGTGACCCTGGAATAGGAGCCATCCTGTCCCCTAAGAGGGTGACTTTGATAGAGTCATAGCATATGCCAGTCATACCCTGACAAAAGCAGAACGTGAATAATGCTGCTACCAGAAAAGAACTGCTGGCCATGGTAAGGTTTGCTAAATATTATAAGCATTACCTGTTAGGGAGGGAAGTCATCGTTAGGACTGATTGTAACTCCTTACGCGCGGGTTACATAATTTTCAGGGTCTGGAGGGCTACTTGGTCTGTTGGGTGGAACAACTGGAAAACTCCAGCACTGTATTGTGCGTCGGCCAGGTGAAGCAGCATGGAAATGCTTACACAATGTTTCAGCTACACTTCCCTTCAGCAGGTGATGAACATGGTACCATGAGGGCTGAGTTGGAGCCAAGAGCAGAGGAAACGGAGGAGGCAGCCTGTGATTCCCCGGATGTGTCTGACAAATTAGCAACACAACGACCCTTCTCAACATCTGTATGAGTGGTGCAGGACGTTCCAGAGGGGTCCAAGAAAGGGGGCTGTCATAAAGAGCTTTTATAGGAGAAACAGCTGGCCCATTGTCTGAGGAGTTATAGAGGCCTCAGCAGGATGATCCAACCATCAAGCTGCCAGTCCGGATGAAGACTGCTGCAAAGGAAGCTGAGACAGATGCCTGTTGTCCCTCTGGTCTACAAAAATATGCTACCATATGGGATCAGGTTCAAGTGCAAGTCTAAGAGTCAGGTGGTCTCCTCTCCAAGTCTATGGTGTCCTCAGTTTTGTCACAGTTGCATGACATGCTGACAGGTGGTCACCTGACAATGCAAAAACTACAGGGTAAGGTAAAGGATCATTCTTATTGGCCGGGTGGGCCTGGGGATGTTAAGAGGTGGCGTGGAGAATGCAGGGAATGTGCTTAATGTAAAACAGAAGGCCAAGCTCCTTGTGCTTTTCAGCAGCTCTCAATTATATCATGTACACATGAATATATACCTTGGACATTGTGTAGAAACTCCTTTGAAACATAAATATACATTGGTCATTAGTGACTACTTTTTGAAGCATACAGTATCGTTGCTAAAATCTTGATTGAGGAATGGGTATGTTGGTATGGAAAGTCATGTACCATTCACTCTGATCAAGGTAGAAATTTTGAGTCACATCTGTTTGAAAAGTTGTCAGCTTCTGGACATGCATAAAACTAGGATGAACCCTTAATGACTTGATAGAAAGATTAACAGTACTTCCTTCCTATATTGTCTCTTTTTGTGGACGAAAACTGTTTGACTTGTGAAATATTGCTAACCTATGACATGAACGCATATCAAGGCAGTGTGCAATCAAATACAGGATTTACACCTTTTGAGGTTCTTTTTGGCCAATAAATTGTCTTGCCAGTAGATATGGCGTTAAAGATTGACAATCAAACCAATTTTCCACCTGCTAATGAGTATGTTTCCAGGGTGGGAGATTGGGAGTTTGTCCATAGTTGTAGGGGCAGTGAGGAAACCTCAAATAAGAGCCACTGGTAACCAGAAGAGAAACATTAATTTTAAGGTCAATTTCCAGTAGTACTCTGTAGAGGAACAGGTTTGCTTAAAAAACAACGCAAAAAAGCAGGGTTTATGCCTTAAATTACAGATTAGGTTTTGTGGGTCATATGTGATTGTGGGAATGGATTTTGGAGGTATTGTACTGAATTAAACCAGAAGGGGTGGCACTGAGATAAATGTACACTTTAATAGTGTAAAACCTTACGTATATTCCTGTTTTTCAGAAGACAATAACCATCTGTCTAGTGGTAGCAAGAATCCTTCTATATTAGCAGCCACACGGTTCCAAGCTGCCCCACAACCACAGAGAACTAATGGAAGAAGATATGGAATGAGTGGGCTTTTCAAAAGATTGCAGTTGATTGTTGATGTTATGGCCCCTAACTTTGCTCCACTGTCTGCTCCTGACTCTGCTGTGGCCCCACCTCCTGGTTCTCCTGTGCAGCTGGATTCTATGGGGGCTGTTGGTGTGGCCTGGGGTGGGGGTTGAGTGATCATACTTGACCAGGAATGATAAGAATGCCTCCAGTATGGACTATGGATTACATACTGAATTAAATTGGCCTTAAAGGCAAGTCTTTGTTGGGGGGGGTCGTGTACTAGCATGATAGCGCTTATCTATGATTATCTTCGTACTGACTGGGTGATGCATTACACCTGCATGGGAGAAGGTTTGAAGAGTAGGTGCCCATTGACAGGGAGGTAGAGGGGGCATACGATTGTTATTTAGGACCGAAGTAAAAGCCAGGGCAGCTCTGAATGTGCGTTTTTGACCAAGAAGTGGGAACAAATTGGGAACTGAAGGCGGAACGTTGAAAATTGATAGTAAGGGACATGTTGGCACATTACTTTCGTATGCGGTCAAGGATTGTAAGAAGATTTTATTTCTCTTGCGGGCACTCGGGACACCAAGGTTTTATCGGTGTTCACTTTAAAAATGTCTTCCTTCGACCTGTAGGGTGTGCACAATATTGAGTGAAGGCAGAATAAAATAATTAATGCTGTAGCTGGCTCAATGTAGTGGTTTTGGAAACAAAAAACACTTATTTTGTCTAGTGGTCCAGTATGTTTAAGAATTTGATCATTCAATAATTCTTTTAAAATAATTTTTTCTGTAATATATTTTTTCCTTTGTATGACCAGCATAGAGTGGAGCAAAAATCCAGAAACATAACACACATTATGTATGCACACACATACTTATTACTTAAATATATACACTTACACACACACTTGGCTTAAATTTCCTGAAATAAACAACAAATATACTGCCCTGCATGATCCTGGTTTAGTTGTCAGCATATTCTGAGACATTTGAAACTATCCCATTAGTAGTGTTGCAACCCATTCAGGCTGTATAATTCAGCTACAGAATGTAATACTGGGTTAAAATAAAATAATTACTTTCATATGTTGTACTATCTGAATACAGCTGGTTATGAAATTGGTCTTTTTATGATGGTTTTAACATACTGCTTTCATCATTGCTCAGACTCATCAGATGCTAGATGACCATTGCCCTGCTTTACTGATGCTTGACTGGACTTTGTATTATTACATTGGAAATATCCCTGTTTACACATGTCCTGGGGGGTATTTCATTAAGTGGGCTTAACAAATCCTATAACTAAACCTGAATTCTGATTGGAAAAAACTGAAAGCCCAACTTAAGCATATGTCAATTCCCCTCACCTCCCTGAATTTCTCCAATCAGAATTCTGGTTAACTAACAGATCCTGGTAAGCCTGCTTGATGGAATGCACTCCTGCCTTTTATTTAACACACTTCAACAGTAGGCTGTCATGTACAGTATCGTCCAGTAGATGGCAGTAATGAGAACCACCACTCACAGATCAGTCAGGCATTGGCTCGAAGAAGTGTCCACATGGATGCATCCTTTAGCCTCAGAACACCATTGGCCACCTTTTAGGTCAATCACCCGTTTGCGGCCCCTTTCACTGTCTCCGGTTTGTAGGTGCACTCTGCCCAGCAAAGAATCCCACAGATGTCCTCGGCACCATATCTACACATGCACACAGTGACACAGTGAGCCAGTGCTCATCAGCACTTAAAAGTGTGACTCACATGCAGTGTTACAGCTAGGCTCTGACCTCAATGCAAATGTGTGTGTCAGGGTATCTCCTGTAAAAAATGGCCTTGGTGTTGAATTCAGGGTTGGTGGTTTGCTTGAAGACACGGGTCCTGATGGTTTTGTCCTCGCATTGTATGACAGCATACACATCAGGGGCTGAAAGAGACACACAAGAGATGATTCACACACACAAATACTTTTGAAGTGGGTGACAAATGCGTATATAATAACTTACACAACACATGCATATAGCAGAAACAGAAAGATGGTCACAATCATTCAATTCCTTAAGTGAACACTATATGGAGTTTGCAGTTGGTATTAGCATTATCGCTGCACATGGCTTGTGTTTAACATTAGCATTACCACAACATGGTCTGTGGGTAGTGTTAGCATTTGCACTGCAAACAGTTTTTGAGTAGCATTAGCATCAGAACTGTAACCACTCTATATTAGTATTAGCATTATAACTGCAGATGGACTGTGTTAGTGTCATCATTAGCACAGCATAGCCTATAGTTGGAGTTAGCATTAGCACACCACTGCCTGTGGATAGTGTTAGCATTAGCACAGCATAGTCTATAGCTGGAGTTAGCATTAGCACACCACTGTCTGTGGGTAGTGTTAGTATTTGCACAGCACAGACTATGGATAAGCTTGGGGTATACTTCAAACAAAAAAGACAACAAGACGTTGTTGACCTGACATCCAGTGCACTGCACCACAAAAAAAAAACACAACGTTCACCATGGTGACTACGGTGCCTTGCGCAGGCAGGCAATCAGAACTTTGGTGTAATTTCTTTTTGTTGTGACGACCCACTCTCTACAATTAGTCAAAACATATTACGTCATCGGTTGGGCAACATAATCACAATTTTGCAGTAAAAATGAATGAACACAAGAAAAAAATAGCCAAACTCATTAATGGTTATCCACATCTATGCAGAGTGATAGAATTACCTTGTAGTAGGACACAGTACTGTATAGCTCTTAATCTAGTGTTAACCTGCACTTGGTTACGGGTCCCTCATTGGACATTCAGCACAGCTGCCCTTAAACCTCAGCTAGCTCCTTAACCTGTATGCTTATGTTGAATCTACCTCACTGTATGTTGCTTTGGACAAAGGAGTCTGCTAGATGAGTAAAATGTGAAATGTATGTGACAGATCACGGTGATACTTTAAAGACATACAAATGACTGGCAAATCAGTTCAAGTGTTTAATTTTTTATTTTTGTGTCAAACTTTTTATTGCTGTCAAAGTTGGCCAGGTTTCTATTGTAAAAGGAATATTAAATCTCAATGGGATAGCTCAGTCGAATAAATATTTAATAATAATAAAACAAGAAACGACCACTAAACTTGGAGTAAAAAACCCAAAACCAAGAAAAATGCTATTCACCCCCTTGTGTTGGAAGGGTGAACTACACAACGTCTTTTTGTGTCTTTTCAAGTATGTTGTTGTTTGTCTCAGACGACATGTTTAGTGGTGTTCGACTTCAGCTTGTTCTCGTGTCTTTTTAAGCATACACCTAGCCTTAGCATTACCACCACACACAATCATGAGGTTCTCACTGGCATAGTGAATGTTTAACAGTGCTAGCCGCACCTGTAAGTTTAAGCAGACTGAGGCCAGATGCTCGCCGCAGGTGTACAGTGGTTACCAAGGTGGCAGGTCTTCCCCAGCACTGCCAGACTGAAGGCCTGGGCAGTTCTTCCGTCAGCTCCCTGAAGGAGACAGGAAGTGGGATGGTAAGCATGAGGGACTGTGGAGGACGAAAGAAGGAGGAAAAAGAAATCAGAGGGGTAAACAGTGGAAGGCACATTTTTCAGGTAGAAATATAGGCAGAGAGCAGAAAGACTGGAGCAGAGGGTAAAGCGGGAAAACAGAAAAGAGGAAAGTAAGATCGCTTCATACTGAGCAGTGAGGGCTGCACCCAATGACATCCTGGTGCCCAGGAAGAGAGCATGGTCACTCATATTATCTAGCAGTATACACTGAACAGATGGGAAGGTCAGCAGAGTCACTGAACATTCCCCACTGATGTACCTCAGCTGTACGTGCGCGTGTGAGATGACCCTGAGCAGGAAGTGTCCCGTGACTCCAGGCTGGAACGTGGTGGGGAACAGGGCGTAGCGGCCAGGCCCCAGGGTCACACGCAGGGCCACACTGCGGGAGTCCATGTAGACCGAGCTGGCAGCCGGCTCCCCCACACACTGCACCCGGGTCTCTCTGTTTACTTCCACCTGAGCAGGAGCGAGATCAGAGGGGCATCGTTGAATGGGATCCTGACTGTCCTCTCACGGCACTGCATTCACTGCCAGGCCCACCAGCTCTGACTGCCTCACTCTGCAGCAGTCTAATCCATAACATGAAACACAGATGATAATAATGTAGACCAACAGGCGATTAATAATATTTGTTTATATACTATATGGTCAAAAGAATGTGGAGACTTGCCTGAACAACATCTAATTCCAAAACCAACAGCATAAATAGGAAATTGGTCCTCCCTTTAATAGACTCTACTCTTCTGGAAAGGCTTTTCATTAGATGTTAGAACATTGATGGAGGTTTTGCTGCGGTCATTACAGCATTAATGAGGATGGCTACAGATGTTGGGTGGTAATGTCCCTTTCTGTTTGTGTGGTCTACCACCAACTCTTGCTGCTTCTACATGTTACTATTTCACATTCACTTCACTTGCAGTTGACCAGGGTAGAAATTTGACAACTGACTTGCTGGAAAGGTGGCATCCTATGATGGTGCCACTTTGGAAGTCACTAACCGATTCCGTATGACTCATTCTGCTGCCAGATTGCATGGCTGTGTGCTTAATTATACTCCTGTGTCAGTAAAGGGTGTTGCTTAGTTAGCCATTACCATTAATTAATAGGGATCTCCACATACTTTTGGCCATATTTATCAGTCAGTTAATGTGGATTCAGTGATTTACATTATTGGATGAGTTTATACAGTGAATCAGGTGTTTGTGCAAGTTACTCATAACAGGTTACCCACCCTCAGCACCTCAAAGCCGATAGGGAGGTTCCCCCCACCTCCGTTTTTCCTCTGCATTCTTCTGTCCTCCTGCTGAAGGCAGATCAGTACTTCATCCCCCTCTCCCTGCACCTCGAACATGAACTGTGAACGAGAGAAGAATCAAAATTTATCAAACCAAAATCTTTTCTTAAGTAATTAATTGGATATGTTTTTTGCTGTAGACTAAGAATTACAATCAGGCAACATCACTCCAAAGGACTTTATCATCTATCTATTTAATCTGCCAACCCTATACTGTACCATTCTCTCGTCAATTACATTATACTTTTAACTTCACCCCAAGTTTCTCAGCACTGAGTCAAAGTAAGAACTAAGAGAATCTGGCCTCAAGTAAGAAAGTTACCAGTTAGAACACCTATAGTGTATCGGTTTTCGTTCAATTTGACAGGTGGAAAGGGAGGCTTCAAATGATCTCAAAGACAGAAACAAACAAGGTCTGTGCCAATAAATGTCCTGGTGTAAGACATCTCACCAGCTATGGCTTCCTGTCATGGCTCTGGACTCACCTGTGGGTTGAGCAGGAAGGTTTCCCGGTGGTTGAGGCAGCCCCCACACCTGCTCCTGCTGTCCATGTGCCGGTAGCTCCTCCCTTCCTGTGTCGTCACCCTACCACTGCCGAGTGAGTTTCCCCCCATCGCGGCTGCCTTCTTACATCCCTTCCTTCCTTCCATGCTGCCCTTCAGTTCAATGGTCTCACCATCATTCTTTCTCTCCCTCAGCTGCTCCTCTTTCTCGTCTCCTTTCTGGCACTTCACCTCATCCACCGAGTGGACACAGGGGTCTCCTGGCCTCCCCTCCCCACTGTGGGGGGTGCTGCTGCCCACTAATGATTCCTCTGGTGGCAAAGTCCACGCCCCAAGGCAGCGAACCTCCCGCCAGTGCGAGGTGGGCCACAGCAGCGACCGCTCCACCAACCGGCACACTACCACATCCGTGAAGAAACGACAGAAGTCCTCAAACTCCATCCTGATGAGAATGAAGGGTCACAAAAAGAGGGTGAGCCTGATCTGGTCTTTGGGACCACTCAGATCACCCAGCCATGATAACTGAACCCAAAGCAGTCCCAAGATCAGAAGATTGAAGGTCATGGGTGTCTATATGCATGTGTGTCTGGAAGGCTAAAAACAATAACTACATCCTTCTTGGTGGGGTCTTCCTTGACTATTGGTGCATAAAGAAAACTGAAAATTGGCAAGGGGCACAGCTTCTTCATGAATTAAGGTTTACAGCAGCAAGTTTTTACAGCTGCATCCCTGAGGTTCTTACTTGATTAGAAATGCACTGCTGTTTCTTCAGCAAGTGATTCATTTTGTTCATTCTCAGTCGCTTTGCATGAAGTTCTATTTCTCATTTTGCATAGCGGTGCTGAATACCATATTTCTTTGAGCACTCTAGTACCCCATCTCTGCCCCAAATGAACCTACAATAATTAAGAATAGCTATGTTTTTTACTTCACACAAACTGCATGAAATGAGGTACCAGTCGAATTTGGTCCATGGGCCTACACAGTATAGCCCGTTAATGAAATTGGAAGGATACCATGTAAGCTGCGATGTGTTTTCTTGTTTACCAGAACTCGCCAACATCTCTGACTGTGAGGCCCATCTTCTCCAGCTCACTGCGGCCCACCTGCTCCCACTGCAGTGACCTGTAGGAGGCACACTGTCACCTACATTTGCTACAGTCTGCAGGCACTGGACAAATCCGGAATGTCCATTAACAAGATCAGACCAGCTGCATTCTACCTCCCAGTGACCTTAAGACGTAGCTTAATGATCCTGTATTCTGGTCTGGTTCTCACTTCCAGCTCATTTCTCTTACTCACCCCTTGCTCCAGGCTCCGGTCCAGTCAGTCGTACCCCAGGGGTTGTGCAGGCGCACCATGTGGACCCAGGTGGTCCCACAGCTGCCAAGGAGTCGCTCGCCAAGACGAACCTTCCGCACTGCCGTGATCCCGTACGCGTGACCCCGAACTAAACCACAGTCGAGCACTGACTCTACAGCCTCCCCTTCTGCTGGCTGGCCCAGGGGCACGGCAATGGGGAGGCACGGAGAAGAAAAGCCGAGGGTGGGGTAAAGAGAAGAGCACAAAATGAGTGAGGTTGTACTGAGACAGAGAAGTAAATCAAACCCTCATTAATGAGGTAGCGTGCAGCAGAAACCCTGTACACACATTTGGGCAGTCAGCCACAGTACTGACAGTGAGGGTCAACCTACTGACCAAACCTACATATCGCTTTTAGTGGTTTGTGAAATCATTTGGGCTAAATATATTGGGCAATTAAAAAAGGAGACAGAATGTACTGTCAAGAAGACCCTTATATAGTGTCATTGGTCTGGACCACCATGCTGTTAGATGTTTTCAGCTGGTTTAACATAGGTTTACTGACACCTACACTGGTGTCAATCATGCACCAATAAATGTCCCAGCTGCTCATACAACACACTCCCCACTTACAACTCAAACCAGTTAGCCAAACTGGTCTGCACTGTTAACAGACTGTTTGATCTTGTGCTGGAAACTAGAGCAGGCTTCTGACCCGGATGGAGCAGGTGATGAGGGCTCGGCGGCCATGCGCCCGTGCCAGCGTCTGGAACACGGCTTTGCGTCTGTCTGGGTGATGTTCCAGCACCACGTGGTCCAGCACGAGGGGCTCTGACACACCGCCAGTGAAGTCCACCAAGGCCTCAGCCGTGTTGCCACCCTCCAGTGCCTCATAGCAACCATTGAGCCTTTGAAGGTGGGGTCAGGGTTGAGACAGAAGGAGTAACAAATGATAGCTGCTCAAAGAATATAATCAGAATACAATCATTACTCTGAAAAAGAAATGGGTTTACAATTTATATATATACTGATGCTGAGTATCAAGAATGCCAGATATCCTACTCTTTTTTTCACAGCTAAAACATCCTGTTGGATTCCTTATGTGCTCAATTGTCTCACTTGGCATACGCCTTCTCCAATAGAGCGCTCCAGAACTCCCTTGGTGAGGTCGAGCGGCAGAAAAGCAGCGCCCCCTCCTGGCTGACAGGCAGTCGATCGTCTATCACCACATCTGTCCAGCGGCCGAAGCGCCAGAAGCGGAAGTGGAAGATGCCGGCGTAGAGGCCAGGCTGCTTGGGGTTCCATTCCTGCTCCAGGTGATCTGGGATCACCTGGGAAGGAAGAGAACAGGTGAGGGGGGTGAATGTGTACCTGCTACCTGTCTACATAGGACAAAGAACTTCAGGGGAGGACGCAGTGTGTTATGTGAAATGGGCGGTATGTACAGGACAGGAGCCCATCGTCTTATATCATACCTTCTTCCAGAGAGAGGGCTCGGTGGCTAGACAGGATGTGGCCGCCACCATCCAACAATTACCCAGACTGCCCTGGTGCAGGTCTCGTGTGCTGATGCCGTTTACAAAGAGACGGGGGTCCTTACAGAGCTCCTGAGGGGCAACGGGAGATGGAGATGCTGACCGTGTGTTTAATCAGGAAATGTCTGTGTGAGAGAGAGACACGCTGCCAATCTGTGGCTATCCACAACCACGACATCTTTTTAAAACCATGAGAGATAAATTTAAGCGTCACTAAAACATAAACCATCTGCATCTGTTATGGGATTACTGGTAGCCTTATATCAGTAGGGATCCTATTCCACCTGAGGATGGGACTGACAGGTGTGTAGAATCATTTTAAGAGTGAACTATAACAGCCCCTGAGTGGGTGCTGTCTCCACGGGAACAGAGAAGAGATGACGCAGTTTCGTTCGGCCCATTTGAAAAACACACCAACTGAAGGACGCCGAGATCTGGTCAGGTGCTTCTGACTTGAGCGAGGAGGCAACCTCATATTTCATCAATAAAAGAACCAGTAGCCAGATGTTGAGCCCAACGCCCCATCACCTTCCCTTGTATTATTAGTTGTTACCTGTCCTGTCAGAACACAAATAGAACAGTAATGCTTGTATATGCACAAACCCAACGTTGCAGCTAGCTGTGAGACATGTGTTTTAGTAATCAGTGTCGATATTATAGTGATACCCTGGCTGAATGTCGCAAGTGCGTCCACACACGCGCCCCACATGCTCTCCTCAGGCTTGAGTTACAGTCCGCGATGCCTCTCCTTAATTAGAAAGTCTACATTTTCTTGAGCCCACTGAATAGATGTCTGGAATTGGACTGCCTGCCTGCACAGTCTTTCCAAGGGGTATTAAATCAGTAGACCCAGTTGAATCTGCTTGGTGCTCATGTAAGGCTCATGTTGGATGCCTACCAATTATACAGGCTCTGTCATGGATGAAAGTTGAGCTCATGCATAGCCGCCACCTTTCTCAGTACAGGAAGTGCCTCTGTTTGCCTCTGTGTGGATGGATGTTCAATTCAGTTTCTTTGTCTCACTGGTCAACATTTCTGTTGCTAGATAAGCTTCCGTCACCTGCTTGGACAGTTTCCTACTATAAGTACATATCTCTCCATTTCAATTCCCTCACATTGAATGTTTCTCTCTGTTGATTTTCTCACTGTTTCTTTATATCTTTGTTTCTCACTCTAACTTGAAATAAATACTGTCTGATTCAGTTCAATTCAATTTATTGCCCCAAGGCATTTATCATGTGTGTGTAATTACAAGGTACTTAAATGGAAAAGGGAAAAATATTTTAAATATTGACAAAGTATTTTTTAGAACACAAACACATTGCAATAATTAGTAATTAAGTGGTGCCATTCATCTTCTATGATTGCTTATCCAATGTTCGATGACAGCCAGGAATCGTTTCCAGCAAAGCTGTGGAAAGGAGGAATTCTTCAAAAAAATACAGATTTTTACATGTTAGAGTCTGCGATGGGAACAAAGCCTGTTTCATTTGAGCTGCAAAGTCTAGTTTTCTTACTGGTTGTACTTTTGTTTCTTGGCCATTTTGTGAGAGGGATTGGCTTATTTAAATGTTACCCTTTCTCTCGGCTTTGCTCACCCTGGGTCTCTTCCAGGTGAGTCCGGGCGGAAGTGGGCGCTGATAGAAGAGGGATTGGGGTGAGGGAGGGAAAAGTGGGTCCTGGAAGAGCACTCCCCGGCGCAGACAGGCACGCTTCAGCTTATAATAACACTGACCTTGGAACAAATGGAGCCGCTCTGGCATCCTGAACAAGAAGAAGGCGGAGTCAGACGTGTTGCATTATTCCATTGGATAACAGGATCATTCGGAGCATGCATTTGGTTGGTTACGATGATCATCAAAAATGTTTGATCCATATTTATAGTTTCCATCTAGCTATCCAGTCTTCTTCCATAACCACTTGCCCAGAACAGGAGTGTATTCTTAGAAAGCACAGGGCACACCCTAGATAGGATGCCTGTCTCCATGCTGTTAGTTACTGTTTGATTTAGCCATCCATCTTCTATTCACTTATCCTAGTCAGGGCAATGAGAAGACTGGGAGTTTTCCAGGTAGCACAGAGCATGGGTAGACACCTGGTCAGGATGTCAATCTATTCCATCAAACACACCATACAAGTGATCACACACTTTGGGAAATAGAGACTGCACTTACCCTAAATGTCTGTCTTCCGAAACCAGAGCGAACAGAAAAACTCCATGCATGCAGAGCAGAGGTGGGGCTTGAACCCTCAACCCTGGAGATGTGAGGTGACCATGTAGCCCACTGAGCCACTATGCCACCCCTATTCATTTATTATTATTATTGTTATTGGTATTATTATTTCACTAAAGTTAACCCATGAATAAAAACATTATATCTTGTCTTCTTGGCATTCCAGTTAACATTCCGAGGATTCACTCACACATTGTATATGTACATGCATGCGGTTTTTGAATTAAGCTTCTGAAGGACTTCCACTAATTGCTGATGCAGTCACAGATGCAAAGTCCATCCCAGGACACCCAGGCGAGACGTCAGTACATCACAGGACAGTCATATTAAGGCAGAGTCGCCAATTCACGCGAACAACACGTTTACATTTTCTGCTGGTTTCCTCTGACACTTTAATAAGCATGTGAAAAACATACGAAACACCACACAAACCAAAGACAGAAATGCAAGCACGAAAGACTGTCACTGACCCCTTCCTCAAAGATCTCCCTCTCTCCTAAGGGAAAAGTCAGAAACACCTTGTAGCTGAACATACCAGGCCTTCTTCCTACTGAAATCAACCAATCTTCCTAGACTTCTGCATCTCCTCTGGTCTGCTACCCACGCAGCCACTCCAATATGTCTTCAATATACTAACTGAAGCTATATTGCAAATGTTCAACAAAAGTTTTTGTATAGTTCTACTTGGCTGTCTGTTATTTGCATGTGTAATGTCTTTGCAATACAAAAGTTTTTACTTTTATGAATAAAAGTGTCGTTTTCTTTTTAAATCCAGTAACGATTCTGCCAGGATTCATTCTATGAATAGTAGTTGTTTTTCCAATCTGGTCGGACAAGCAGAAGGTCCTATTCAGAGCTCTAGCACTGGGGGTGGGGGGGTCCTTCCGTGAAATGCAGGGAATGAAAGTCTGCACTGTGGCTGGGGGGAAGCGTAGTGGCCCTGCTCCTGGCAGAAACTCTGTGTGAAGAGGGAGGGTGCCTGAACACATGTCTGGGGCTAGTTTACTGCGCCTCAAATGCCAGAAGGACTATCAACAGCTGCCATGCTGCACTGCTTCTCCAAATATCCTGAATTAGCATCTCTTTATCAAATTAATGTCCAGGTCTCAAATAGCAAATGGATTACAACACAATCCACAATCGATATCTTTTAGTTTGATCTGGTATTTACACTCCCATTTAAAAATTCATTGGCAAATACAATTACACTGTCCAAAACACACATATATTTATTGTTATTTTAAAATTTATGATGGAATAATAATGAAGCTTTTCAGAGAAAATGTATTGTTGTGTATTATATGACACTGCAAACTATGTACTGGATAAGCAGTTATGAAACATAGATGGACTGATTATATAAGGTATATATTTACATTTAACGAGTACTTTCATAACTGAGTACCCTCTTTAATGGAGAATCAAAAACGAAGGTGTCCTTAGTACTTTATGCTTCGAGAAAATTTTCTGGATCAGAGTTGCGAGTTATCTAAGTGTATTTCAGGGAGTCCGAAAGTGAGTTTTAAAGTGCACACAGCTAAATAACTGTACGCTCCTTTTTGTTTTATCCTTTACTGCTCCACGAGTACTACCAGAAGAAATCCCAATAACAAATAAATAAGTAAAAATAAACAAATACAAGTGAATTGAATTGAACAAACCAAAGATGAAAACTTCGTTTGAACTAAGCTTAAGGCTTCCAGGCTTACTCACAATTATTATGAAACACTTTTCGAAGCATGCTAACGAATTCATGTGCACGCTGTATGTAGGCATGGTTACTGGGTGTCAGAATGAACGTGAGGTTTATACATACGTAATGAGGTGCGCTGCCGGAGAGGCTGAATACGGTCTTAATGCCTCGATTAACTCCGCTTCTCCAGCACGCTGTCGCCGGCGACACTCATCACAAATGCTGAACAGAAAATTCATACTGATAATTCTCTGCTACATTTGAGCTACATATACTGTAAGAGGTACTGATTGTAAAAACCGTGACACATATTAACATATTTTCAGAGATAAAGTGGTCAGAGTGCTTTGAAGAAAAGGTTTACCTGCTTGACTGGCCGAGGTGTCCGTTTTCTCCAGATGAAATCTAGCGGAACTCCCGCAACTTCGACCTAAGGGTCCCTGGTCTTCTAGTCAGCTACTGTTATTTTTATGTCTTTTTCTCAGTTGACCCCGGGGGACACGTAGTGGAGGCTACCTTCATAGCCTTGTGCGGGTGAGAGAGCTTAGAACATGTGCCGGTGGGTAAGAAAGCAGCGCTGGCGAGGCCAGTGAAACCAGTCTGTTATTAAGTGATTAAGTAGTCTTTAAACAAACGCATTTATTGCCGATGCGCTTGTTGGCCGCGGCACAAGTCGTTATGTGGCCCGCTGTGGGTCTGCCTTCGTCTTCCCTTGTGTTTGTATGTTTCTAGTAGACCTAGTGCGCCAATGCGTACTCCGCGCAACATCAGTGGAGCGTCATACCTGTCCAAAGGTGTAAAATTACTCCCCATCAAAAGACACAAAAGGGTAGCGGCACTCAACCGTGACGTGTCAGATGTGACACGCGTGCTACCCGGTCACGTTCAAGGCTGTCGCAGACGAGCTAAGGTAAACTCATTAATCCACTTAAAGACAGATACTCCTTGACTGATATGTCAACTATGCTATATGGACTTAAGGACTTGCAAAAAGAAAAATCATCTGTGTCTTGTGCACTGGCAGAAGACCCTGTCAGGCCTGTCTGAAGAGCTCACCACCCCCATGTGGCTTTCTGTTTTTGTGGAGTGTGCAGTGCATTCTCTTGCTCTTACCCATTCATTGCTGGCATATTCAGTCCCGTCCTCTTACCAGCCTCTGTACCCCCATTCATGGGCTGGACTTTGTTTCTTTGGCCACTTGGAAGCCTAGCAAGATGTCCCCTCCCTATCTACTGCCCCTGGGACAGACTCCTCTGTAGGAACAAGCTCCCACTCCCCCCCCCCGACCCGTCCAGCAGATCTGTTGTCACTGTGCGTGTCACTGACACCCAAGTCCCTCAGAAGGGAAAACCAGTCCCTCCTTAACCCCTTCACTGCCAGCCTGTCACCAAATTTTTCTAATTTCTCAGGCAAAATTATTAAATATCTTTTGAGATACTCATTGTGTCTTGATAACCTTCATGTCACATAAATAAAAACTTTCCTGAATTTGAAAATATGGATCGGAATTTGCATCGTTATAGAGTGACATGATGCTAACATGATTTGCTGTGATGTATCTGCCTGGCTGTATGTCACATTGGACAAAAACATATAAATAAAACATAAACAATACTGGTTGATTGATTAATTCATGATATTAAGTAGTGCTCTCAATCCAAAGACATGCACATTAGGTCAATTGGCTACTCTAAATTACCCATAAGTGTGAGTGTGTATTGTTTTTTGTCTATGTGTTGGCCCTGTGGTGGATTGGCAACCTGCCCAGGGTGTACCCTGCCTCTCACTTGAAGTCAGCTGGGATTGGCTCCAGCTTCCCCATGACCCTGACGAATAAGGGGCATAGATAATGGATGGCTGGAAGTAGTACTCTTTAATATGCTATATTGAATGGTATATTGGTCCTGGGGCCATTGAAGAGTTTTGTGCTTGCATGAGAGAGCATAAATACACACCAAACCAGACTTATGTCACATCTCCCTGCAGTAAAAACAACAAAGAACACCATACAAAAATCAGCTTTATTTCAGAATATATATAAAAAAAAAAAAAAAAAAAATCAACAAAAAGCACTGCCAGAGCAACGTCACCCAGAGGAACAGCACCGGTGTCAGTGGGTGTGGCTCACAGCCAGGAGAGACAGGAGTCTGTCTGGTACAGTAGACAGCAACACTTTGCTGTATTGTATTCCTGCTCGTCTGGCCCTCTGCCGCTCCCCTGCCTCTGTCCTCTGTTCTCTCTCTGCCCCTCCTGACACTGAGCACTCAAACTTATTAACACACACCCTTTCTGCAGGGGCATCCCTGTCTTAAGACAGGCCCGACTAAAAGAGTCTCCCAATCGCCAGGTGTCCTTCACATGCTTTGGGGGTCTCCCTAACACCCCATCCCCACCCCCAGCATGGCCCCCCCGTCAGTGGCCGCTAGCCCCTGGGGATTCGGACCGGTCAGGTTTGGAGGCAGAGTCAAGCAGAGGTGCTGTGGTGGAGGAGGCGGTTGAGGCCGACGTCAGACTGGCACCCTTGGTCTCCGTTGTGGCCGACGGCAGAGACACCACTATGTACTTCTGAAGTGGTCTGGACCCCGGTGTCCCGGTGCCCGCTCCCCCAGCACCGGCGCCCCCATGCTCCAGCTTCACCAGGGGCTGCATGGTGGAAGTGGAGCTGGGGGCGGGGCTGGTGATGGGGGAGGTGGAACGGGCAGAGCTGAGCGTAATCACCTGTGGGTAGGAAACGATAATGGAAGATTGTATTAGCAGCTAGAGAAGAGAGAATTCCACTGAAACCAGGTCTTTGCTTACTTAAGGATCCCACGGAATAACATTTAATCTCACCAGTAAGGAATCACATGTGCTGCTTTTTGCTGCCTTTACACCAGAGAATACGTGTGTTCATTTTTACACAGTGAAGAAACGCAGTAGGGGTCCTCTGTGTGACTCTTCCATCACTTACACTTCTTTGTTTGTGGTGGCAAGAACCTTCATCACCTATAGATAACTTTTACTTTCTCAGCAGTGAAATGTAAGTGGTGAATGAATCTCCCAGCATGCAGCATCCTCTGGGTGTTTCACAGCACCAAAGACTCATGGGAAATTGAGGAGCAGAAACTGGAAAGTCTCAGCACCCCATCTTTTAATATAATCTATTTCATTCCTGCCATTAATGATTCTAACAAGTTAAAGCAGTCCTGCCACGAGCTCTGAAATGACCGATTTGTTAGGGAGCAAAGGTGGTTAACTCATCCGGACAACGCACTACAGCTACCTGCTGTGTTGTGGCCGCTGCCGCGCTTGTCGACATGACGATGTACTTGGTCGCCGGGGGTGAGGGCTGGGTGGGCGTCACTGGGCGGGCCGACACCAGGGTCTGAACGGGCAGAGTGAGCGAGCTGGGTACCTTGATGATGTTGGGGGTGCGAGGTCCAGATACGCCCGAGACGCCACCTTGGGAGAGGGTGAGGGTGGGACGAGGCTGAAGGGGTAAGAAAAAAAAAAGAAATAAATAAACATGTTATATTCAGCTGAATATAAATAAACAGCAGCCTGCTTTAGTAAAGCCAGGTCAACAAAAACATACAAGCAGCAAATATTATAGAGGAGATTGTCGCTGACGAACTATATCAACATTAGGGTTTTCCTGTAAAATCAGGGTAACATGTTTACTCCTGGAGGAGGCCCTGGATGCGCCTCATGGAGACACAAACCGACATGACTCAGCAAGCAGACAGGAGACAAACTGGCAAAATGAGGAACATCAGTAAGGAGACCCCTACCTGTGTGATGGTCAGGGTGGTCCGGTTGACCTGCTGCGCCTGCAGTGCGGCCTGGGCCCGGGCCTTCACCACATGTGAGCACAGCATTGGTCCCAGGTAGCCGTAGTCTGCCCGGTACTGGTCCGGACTGTCAGGGAGCGGGCGGGTCTTTGCAATCACACTGGCGCAGTGCTTCTGCAAGAGTGGGAGATGGACAGGAAGCCATCACAAGGGGTCGTGCTGCATTCCACCAAGGCTAAAATGCACACATGCACACGCACCAGCAAGAGGCTCTGCACGTGGTCGGCCCCAATTTTGTCAATGTTGGAGACCACGGGCCCCTCACTGACCGCCTTGATCCGGGATCCTTCCACGGTCAGCCGAGGAATGATCAGTGTTTTGATCACCTGTCTCGTGAAGAAAAAGGATAGGTCAGTAGTATGCCATTATGAGGGGTGACAAGGGGACTGGAAGACGTGTAGGCTGGAGGTCCCCGGGAGGGTGACACTAACGTCAGGGCCGAGCTCCGCCAGTCCTGCAATGCAGCCGTAGCGCGTGGTCCACTGCGTCTTGTCGTCCAGGAGGCTCTGAAGTGAACAGGACAGATGGGAAACGTACGGATGGCACTCAGTGCTTTGCTCAGTCAAGGATTACAGCCTGCAAATGGCTGGAAGCTAAAAGACACACTAGGTGTGTTTAAGATCATCGCAGATAGGGGGCAGTATATCTTACAGGTATATCTGATTAGTTATGCAAGTGGCTCAAAGGCAGGAAAATAATATCCCACTTGCTGTATTTAAGATGCTATATGAGTTTTTCAATAACAGGGGGCAGAAAGCTGAATGTCTGTTTAAAGAGGCCATCTTAAATTGAAGGTCTTAAACAGCACGAATCCAGGCTGCTCACTCACCTTGGTGAAAGTCTTGGTAATACGGGACTGGATGTTGTTGTTCGTAGTGCTGAAGGTCTTGCAGCTCTGGGCCATGAGGCGGGCGGCAAAGTCACGCAGAGCCCAGTGGTTGTCCACATCGGGCCGGAGACACAGCTGTTTGCTCACGATGCAGGTCACAACTGCCGGGATCAACTCGTGGAGCTGAAAGGGTGGCATTAAGGGACAACTTGATCAACCAAAATCCCACAGATGGGTGAACGATGTAAGACTGCTGGTTATAACCAGGACTAACCAAGGAGAGAAGGTCAGCAAGCCAAATGACAGAGACAAAAGTCTCAGTCAAAGGCCTTAACTGACCAGAGGCCTTAAATGACAACGAAATAATGAAAATGTTGATTGGTTGAGCAATCATATCAATGGACATGCTTCACATAGACTCACATATTTTTCCAGGTACAGTGTGGGGTTGTCCATGAGTGCTTTGACCATCCGCATCAGGTATATCAGCAGGGCCAGGTTATTCTGGACCACGTTGACACGCACCTAGTGGACAGTATTTATTAACTTATGAAAAGACAGGCCTGAACACACGGAAAGCAATACTGAAAGTAAATATCAAATATGACCGATATACAAGAGAGTGCCCCCTAGTGCTGCTCAGGTGTATTTGCAGATGAGGTAGTCAGCTTTCTTATCCCCAAAGAAATATTTCAAAGGTCACATCTCTGCACTGCAGTTGTCATGCACAACCTTTTTGGCTGACCACACAAACATGTCCCAAACATAAAGGAGACAAATGAAGGGGGACCATCGATCAGAGGGGGAGCAATCCGGCACAACCCAGGCAACCATGAAGACGTCTCAGCTCACCCCTTCCGAGATGAAGGTGCTAAATCGTGGCAGCATCTGGTACAGCCCGGGATCCGTGGCAATACTCTGTAGTGCCTCCTAGAGAAGGGGGGAGTGAATGAAACAGCAGGGCAGCTTTATTGAGTGGCTCAAATTCCAGCGGCTCCTGTTAACGGCCATTTCCTTATCTATCAGTGACTCAGCTTCAGGTACTAAAATAAATGCAGCTCAGTTTAAAAACACACACACACACGCATGCGCACACACAAGCAGCTGCTTTATGATGATGGATATGAAGTGCATGCTAAGAATAATAATAAAAAAAGACTAAATTTAAAGGGGGTCAGTTAAAGTGATGATCCTCACTAGTCTCGATTTCAGAATAAAAAACACACACACACACACACACACACACACACACACACACACACACACACACACACACACACACACAGGCCCACCCCCCTGCTCTGGCAGACAGACTCACCGCTCTCTTGGCCTCACAGGATCCTACGCAGGCCTCTGTGATCTCCTTGTAATATAGCTGCTGTTCCACAGATAGCTCATGCGTGCTGCGTGCCTTCATCCTCACCACACACTTCTCCTTGCCTAAAAGGAGCCATTGGGCATAGGGGTCACATTTTACCCTGCTCTGCTCAGCACAGCAGTATGTGAACAGGCTCCGACGTACCTCGTTCCAGTAGTGACTCCACTGTCACAATATGAATTGATAGAGATTTAAGAAAAAAAAGGGAACATATTTTAATATTTGTAAATTAATTCCTGAACAGCAAACCAAATGTCACACAGACCTTTATTTTCAGCAGTGGCTGCTCCTTGACCTTTGCCCTGGATAGGTCCTTCCTCTTCCTGTCCTGGTTTGGCGGCTTTAAGGGGCTCGGTGGACTCAGTTTTCTGTTGCTCTTTGGGAACTGGGCAATGCAAAAGAAAGAAAAGGTAATGGAGTCAAACACAGAGACGCGTGTGCATAGATGGGTTCGTCAAACTGAAGTCAATACAACAGATTTCCACCAAATGCATCTAATTAATGATCGAGGACAGACAGGAAGAATGAGTGAGAGAGAGACAAAATGACAAGGAAACTCCCTTTGTATGTTAAACAGAGGCTAAAAGAAAGGATGTACAAGACAAGAATGTGGTGGAACAGCCAGAGAGAATGATGCAGAGGGTCTGAAGCAGCGATGACCCATTCTCTCACCTGGGGGGGGATTCTCTGGTATTGCAGGCTGGACCCCTTCGATGCTAAGCCAGTGTGCTGCAAAAGCAACCCACTGATAAATTAATAAAGTAGAGTGGAGCCTACACCTAGCATGAACATATAACCTACATAATAAAAACTAGTACCAAGGATGCTAAGAACGCAGACTGCTATTGTACTCCTTGGAAAGCTATTAAACTTAAATCCTGGTAAAAATTAAAAAGTAGTTAGATGAAGATTTATGCAAACACTGAATTAAAAAGTTGTTGATAAGGTATAAGAATACAGATGGTGATTAACTTACAACCAGTCGAAAGTCATTTAAACAGTTTTTCAGTTCATTTTCCTGTTAATGTTATGCAATAAAGACATGGCAATGCTAAAATAGCTATTGGTCATTTTAACATTAATGTATTGATACAGTATTTGCAATGCAATATTATTCATAAATATACCTCTGGCAGAAGCACCCTAGACAGATGCTATAATGAGCAGTAGTCAGCTGTCAGTCACAAGTTAAAATTTATTTGTACCAACTTATGTAAAGTTCACTGTCTCTAATCAGAATAAATGCCAGTCAAAAAACTGCAGCCGTAACGGAGGGAGGTAACCACAGCAATGAGAGCATCGCGACACTTACCCTTAAGAGAGACATCAAGCGGCACTCGTGGGAGGGGCGTGTTGATGATGTCGCTAAGGTCCACCTCCTTCTCCTCATAGAAGTGAAGCTCCCTGCCGCCGCCACTGGCGAAGCGGAATGGGATGAACTCCTGGGACTGGAAGCCATACAGCGGCTGTGGTGGATGACACAGGGTCAGGGTGGGTCACAAAACCAGGTCCATAACCGCCACACAGCTAGGGCAGGGAGCGGATTTGAGGGGGGAGTCTTTGTAATGATGATGCCGATGGAGGCCTCAGCCTCAGCCTGTATTTCCTACCTCGACGTTTTTCAACTTCAGAGCATAGTCAATGTCACTGGTTGTCAGTTTGCGCCTCTTCCCATGGTGCATAAATTTCAGTGCATCCTAGTTGACACAAGCACAAGCCTCTCAGAGGAGCAACCGGCACCAAACACAAGTAACCTTAGGTGCGAAGCCACCTCTATGCAACACACATGGAATTAGGTGGGAGCCACACAAACACACACACTCATCCACTACAATCTATTTGTTAGACCTTAGAGTGCCAATTAATTATCTTGATTGATCTATCAATTTAAATTGCAATAGTCATTAAAAACCAGACTGACAAAATCAAATTATGGAAGTGTCTTACTTCATTACTTGTTAACTGCTTATAGTCGGTAGAAATGAGTATTTAATAAAAACTGGGCTTGGCATGCTAGTATACGGCGTGACTGACCCATACCTGCGCGATCTCCTTGATGCGGTAGCTGACCTCCTCGCTCAGAGCCACGCAGCTGTCCTCCTGCAGCTGTCCCACCCCCACCGACTCGGCCATTGCTTTCATGGACTCGGTGGGCAGGGTTACGCTGCACGGCTTCGGTCTCCGCTCCTCCGCCATGCCTGAGGTCTGGGTAGGTAGTGGTGGGCACAGTAGGCTGGCGGGAAGAGAGGGACCAGGTAGATAACGGCACCATCGCTGACGGCGTACGCTTCATCCACTACTCATCACACGTGTGTGGCGGAGCGGCCGCCGGTTCATTTAAACATGGGCACACAGCTAGGGTCGTTACAGTAACAGCAGCACCCAGGGAACAACTTTTGTATATGACGTTAGCGATAAACCTATTGAATCATAAGCTCAGATGGTGAAGCGTGTTTTGCGGATCCAGGGTTTTTTTTTGCCATGCATGACAGAAAAGTCGCAGCGAAATAGACCCGCTGAAAAGCCAACGATCCCGCTTGTATTTCACACCGTACCCAAACTGACGATCTATATTTAAATGCTCAAAAAGAAAAGATTACGATCCCAGAATATACTGTTTTAAAAAGGCACACGACCAAAGAGGTGTACAGCCCAAATAAACAGTGAAGCTACGTTCGCGCCTGTCAGCCGAGTACAAATCAAGCCAAAAGCAGACGTTACGTTAAGCAGTCGTTTTGCATTTTAATTTTCAAACGTACAAAGACAACGCGAAAGCAGCAATAAGTGATGATAATCAGCCTCTTGCGGTAAACGAGAGTAGAGGCTTGCCAAGCCACACAGGAGACGAACACCTCCTACCTTTAGAGTAAGATTAAAAAAAAAAAGGGGGGGGGAAAAAGAAATGTTTAATAATTCGGTGAGCTAAAACAATTTCGAGCGCTGTGCAGACGATGTGTTGTTCTTAAATCTTATACAGTTATGTTATGCGTAAACAATTGCTTCATTGTTATTATTAATATCATGAATCTCTCTGCTCCGATGCTTTTTTCTGAAATTCCGCCATATTGATTCCGGTTTGGAAACCGCGTCCAGGTCCTCAAAAATATAGACATTAGCGATATTACAATTACAACTAATCCCTTTATACATTGAGATATTTAATACATGGATTTTATATTCTTCAGTCGTCATTATATTATCTGCAAAGTCTATTAATTCACTTTTGTTCTTCATATGTGCCGCATTGTTTTTACATGTCTTCTAGGACACGTTGAATGTTTTCGACTATCGATTCAACAACCTTAACCAAACTTACTGAGTTGTGGAATGAAGATCTGCGCATGCGTTGCGCTCTTCTATTGAAATCGGTGAAGTTGGCGTGCCGATGTGGCATTGCAACTGGTTAATAAGGAAGCCAGTAATTGAAAATTTAATAATGGACGCTTTGTTATTGATGATTTGGTTTGCCGGTAGTTTAGTGCTAGCAGATGAAGATGAGAGGTTGCCGAATAAATGTGAAGGTTAGACTTTGTTTTTTGTTATGGCAAATAAAGCCTTATACCTGAATTCCAAAGCATTGCTATAGTGCATTTATTTCTTTGCGTCAGAAAGTGCTGATGAAATATTCATATGTATGTGTTGTAACTGCTTGCCGGATGAATCGTGTTATTGTGTTTTTGCAGGATGTAGTGATTGTTTTAGTGTACGCGGGTTTTGTTTTGCTCTGCTCTGCTCGACAGTATGTAAGTTCCTAACAGTGGAGCTGCAGGCAGCCCTGGACAAGAGCGGGAGGTCTAAAGAGGTTTTGGAGGTAGGGGAGGTGTTGGACACTGGTAAACGAAAGCGCAAGATCAAATACAACACTTCGTAAGTAAGATGAAGATTGGCTCACAATGTGGAGGAGTACTGTGAACCATGAGTCTGAGTCCTGTTCTCTTTCGTGTCTTTTATAGGGAAACACGTCTCACAGAGGCTATAGACAACATCTGTGAAAGAATCCTTCAATACAACATCCATGCAGAGAGACCTGGGAGTCTCCGATATGCGAAGGTCAATATGCGTCTCTTCTAATCCATTCTTGCTGATTAAATGGATACATCATTAATCCCGAAGGGAAATTCGGGCGTTACAGTAGCAATAGTAATACAATATTAAACACACATAACAAAATGGAAGATAAAGGATCATTGTAGATAACAAATCACTGTACAGTAATCTTGCACTGCACTACTGTACAGGAGTTACTGGGTTATTCTACTACTTGTGGATGTCATGTATGGCAAAGCCAGGTGCCACAAGTTAAACCGCTCTCTCCTTAGATGTTCAGGTAAAACTTCTGCCTTTTCTTTTTTGATCTGGGTTTTGCTCCACCTCAGGGCACAAGTCAGACGATGACCACTCTGAAGAACTTGGTGAACAAGGGGGTGAAGGTGGAGCTTGGCTTACCGTACGAGCTGTGGGATGAGCCGTCTGTGGAGGTGGCCGATATGAAGAAACAGGTACTTGCTTGCTTTCAGATGCTATGTTGGGTACCACCCCCCCGAATGTTGATTGGAATTCTGAAATCTTAATGAGAATTGAACACCTCCCTGTCAGTACATCTTAACTAAGATCTCCAGTTGTGATGTAACAGAGTACAAGTTCTATATAACTTTGCTTTGGGTAGGTACCAATTAATCTGATTAATAGCAAAAATGTCTGTTATGGGGTTAGACCCAAGTGTTGGCAATGGAGAGTTGGGTGTGCTTGCCTGTATGAAACACTAGGGGTCACTGTTTCAGTGTGAGACCATGCTGGAAGAGTATGAAGAAGTGGTGGAGAACTGGTATTTCCATCATCAGGAGGAGAACCTGGAGAAGTTTCTGTGTGAGGCCCATGTGCTGAAGGACTCTGAGCAGGGTGAGAAAGATCAGATTTAGTTCTTATCCACTGTACTTCAGCTATTACAGTAATATTGTAATAGTCAGTCTTTGATACAGTATATGGATTATTAATAGACACCTCTTTAAAAGCATTTTCTTAATGTTGGTAGACTTTTACAAGTATTTAGGTGATTGAGCTTAGAATCACTAAAGTTTATTCAGTTTTCCCCTTTTGCCTTCTGGCTCTTTGTATATTCAGGCTATTTCTGAGTGAAATGAGTTCTATGGTGCTGTTTTTAAATCTAAAACAAGACCTTCACTTTGTTTCAATGTATGCACTTTTCCATATGGGGGTGTGTTTCCCGATAGCAATGAGTATTAGTGAATAACCAGCAAGATAGGAATGAGTCAGTTTTGTGAGTATTTCCTGAAAACCTTCGTTGTTCAAGGTTTAACGTGCTTTTATGTTGGCTTCTCCCCAGCATACACATGAGGCAACGGTCAAATGGGAACATCAATCCCCTGTATTTCAATTCATATATTGTCACATCAGACATGCAAATGAAGAAAAAATCCTAATGATCAAAACCACGCAAAATAACTAAAAAATTTTTAGTTGAAAACCTAAGAATGGACTCAACATGGCTTCCTTCCGAAAGAGAACAATGACGGGCATCGATAGGAAAATGAAGCAACGCACTGAAGATCCTTTTTGACTGGTGTAGATGGGATTCAAGAGGCTGGGAATATGAGTAGGGATGAGTGTTTAATCTTCTGCACCTTATAATGCCAGGTATGGCATTATTCAATAGCATGAATACTAATTTTAATGTCATGCAAACCATCCTCTCCTGCAGAGCATTATTTAGTTGCGTGCATGGGGCAATATTAATCTGGTCACTGCATGCACAGATTTGGATGCAGCAGCCTTGCTGAGGCCATGTGCATCTTTCACGATCTGCAGGAATCTGCCAGTGACATAGAAACAGAGCGCGATCTGAAGCTGCACCTTGGGTCTGAGGGCAGAATTCCGACATGTTTCTCCTTCCAATTTGTCCTGCACCAGACCAAGGAGGGTCATTATTTCACCCCTGAGCAGCCTGCATTTCTCTAATTTCTGATTGAGACGGTCCAAGGGGTTCATGTCCACCTGCAAAACAGCATGTAGGCCAGTGACTGGGCTTCTTGCACAGCACTGACTCAAACTGCATCTTTGGTCGAGTTGCACAGTTCACTGTGTAATTGACATTGTCATTGATGGTGGTGATGGGTGATTCACTTTCCCACTTTTTAATTGATGTGACTGATTACACAGTGAGTTTGAGTGCTTAACTCTGTATTCAGGTGTTAAAGCTACAACGAGCCCTTTTAGCTAATTCTCAGCCTACATTATAACTTTATATTGCAACAATGACCTATTATTACTAATAACCTTAATAGATTCATTATGTTGTCCAAATGAGAGCATCAGTGTGTTTTGGGATCTACTGCTGTCTCTCTGATGGAATTGCAAGCAAAAGTTGAAGTATTGACATCGACAATAATGAGTGGGCAAATTCACATGTTAATTTTCAAATGGGAGTACGTACTACAGTTAAGAATGTTTGAGAAACACTCGCTAATTAACAAATGATTTTAAGTGTGAGATGACAAAGTGCTTGGCGTTATGAAGCGTTCGTGAAACACACCCCTGATTATTTTGATAACATATCGTACACACTTTGCACATTTTGGCTGTTTCAATGTACTGTCTCTGCCATAGCATGTCTGCAGGAGGTGTGGAAGGGCGATCCGGGAACTAAGGCACCGGACAGTAAGAAGATTGCTGGAGAACACAAAGAGGAGATGCATGATGCTGGGGAACTATGAGAAATGACCAGACAAGCTGACTGACAGACAACCAAAACTCACCAAGCTCTCGAGCAGTAGGGTTTGCTGAATTATAATTTGGGTCCTTGGCCTAGCCTGTGAATCTGGCGATGCATCACTTGATACCTGTCCCTGTAACTGTAGTCTCATCTGAAATCCACTTCAGCTGAAAACTTGGGAATCACTGTGTGTCTCGATCAGACATCTGAGGGCTTGTAGCTTTCAAGGCAAGTGTTTTGTCACCCTTCCCCTCTGCATGATGGTTTGGCCCATTGGCTATCAGACCTGGGGAGCTCTGCAGCTAGCTACAGGTGTAAGTATGGTGGCTGCTCTACCTACTGTCTCAAGCAGTCCTCAAAGTTTGAAGAATGTCTTGTGGACAGTTCTCAACATTTTAATATTTTTCTGTACTTTTGTTTTCCTGTGGGAATGTGCTGCCAATGAGACCTGTATTTGACTCTATCAGTATTTGGATATTCTTGCTTTAACTCTTTCTATTATATTGATACTGCACAGAAACATTTTCTTATTGAGCTTTGCAAGCTTTTTTTTTTTGTCACTTTTCGTTAAATGTGTTCTCTTCTGTTAATGACCCCCCCCCCCCCCAATTCCGTAACTGTCTGTACCAATGAAGTATTAAAGGCAATAAACATCCTTTATTTGGTGAAAACTCTCGTCACTGCACGGTAGAGCCGAACTGCGTATTTTAAAAACCCACATTCATTAATAAAACGGTCGCAACGCGTCTTTCAAACTGAGCTCTTGATTACCTTATAATAACCGTGTTAGTCAATGGCCGGCTATGTGTTTAGCAGCCTTGTCTTAAAACGGTATTGCAACTAGTAGTAACAAACGTATTCTCGTTAAAGCTTCGTGAAACGCAAAACACAAATGAGCCGCGAAACTTTAATTGCTAGTTTGAAGAACAAAAAAGATTAAGTAATTTTAACGCAGTGAAATTCGTTCCGAAACTCCGGTAGGTTCGGTACGTGTTTATGTTTTCCAAGCTTTAATTTGGGTATGAATCAGCCCTCAAATGAGGCGTCCAGGTTTCCTCATTTAAATGTATTTAACATACAAACAAGGCTGTTGTCCTAAGGGGCAAAAGAGAACCGTGAAACTCATCAGATTTTTAATAAACTGTTTAAGTATACTCTGCTAGTAACGATTGATGCCAACAAGGAAAGGGAAATCAATGTGCTGACTGATTTTGCGTTTTACGGATTATATCCTCGTTTTCAACGCTTGTACATTAATGCGTCGTCTATTCATATGTGAAGCGCTTTGATTTAAACATGAAATATCAGTTTTAATATGTACAAACAAGACCCCCAGTAAACCTGCCCAGTTCAGCAGAACTGAAATGAAATTTACACAAGTTGTCTTTACAGGGAAATGTTTGAAGGTAGTAAATATAGCTGATACCAGGTAGCACTGTCAAGACATGCCTGTAATATTTCTAGAAGTTAGTGGCCAGTCGTGTATAGCATAGCATGCAACGTCCTCGATATTTAATAGTAACCATGTCAGTTTTAATGTTAATTTTCTTTCGTGATGAACCTGTATTGGTGTCAAAACGAACAAGTCACACATTGCATCTCAGTAATATTGCCTGTTAAAAGCATGTTTCCCCCTATTAATACACAACATGCCTCGCAACTAACTGCAGCTATTATCCCTGGCAACATGAAACACTGTTACATGGTACTAATGATATTGTATTTTCAGGACGCTGTGTACCATGTCTGCTAGACTTCTTGTATTAAACGCATGTTGAACTTTGATTACCATTGCATTAGGCTCTTCCATTGTACAGAGGAGTCCGGCGGTAGCTGCTGGTGTAATATCCTGACTGGAAGGGCCAAGCAATGCAGTGAGTTGAAGTGAGCAGAGATATACTGTTTTTCACACTATAAATTGATCAACTTGAACATTTCATTACATGTAGTTTTCTTCTAGCAAAAAATGTTCAGAATTATATCTTTGTACTTTGTAAAGGAGAGAATATAGTTTTTTTTTAAATACTTTTTACTAATTTCTTGTGCTAAGTTGACCTAAGGTTTAGCAAGACTTGGCAAACGTGGCAGTTTGGGGCAAGTTGTCTCATTGATTTTTGGGCAAATCGCCACGTGAGACAACTTGCTGCGGTACACATACAAATACAGAATCTGCTTATAAATCATTGAGATGTTATTCAATCAAGTAATGCTTTGAAGTGGTGTCAAATGAAGCAATATCAATAGCATCAGTAGCAGTTCTATAAATAAGGCTAGCCTATTTAAGTAATGTAATCAGCAGTCAAAGAATGTCCTTTGTCCATTAGAACAACCTAACACCACCTCGCCCTCACCCAGCAATGCCGGCTCTAACCACCAATTCCAGAAACTATACAATTGACCACAGCCAAAAGCTGCTGCTCGACAAATAAACCGCCATTGTCACTGACACACCGGTGAAGGAGGCACTTGAAGCTGAAAAAAAATCTGTTCCTAAAGAGAAGGAGAGAATCCAAAATCTAAATCAATGAAAAAAAAAAAAAAGTGCCATTTCTGACGATCATTTTGATTAGTCAGACAGACCTATACTATACAGAAAAAAAAATTATTTGAATTTTTCTGTTTTTAAGTTTAAAATCTATTTTCTAGCCTTTGTAATTGGGACTTTTTTGAAGTAAAAAAAATCAAGCTTGAATCTGTTCTTTTTGTTCTTCCAGCATGCAGTGTGACATCGCACCCCACTGACGGGGCAAATTGGCACAAATACACACTAGTTATTCAACGGCCTACAACGCTGTTCATTAAGATATGAAAATGTAATGAATATGAAACACATGCCTGAGAATTTCTTCTTTACTTTGGTATGTAATTTATAAGATGATGATGCATTGATTCCAGGCATTATAAAAAAGAGTAAAAAGTGTGACACCGGTCTTTATTTCATGCCGTGTGTTGCTAATGTGGTTTACAATATCAGGGGCATTCATGTGGATTTTTGTGATATGCACAAATATGTGCTGTGCGAAAGTTTTGCTAACATGTAAATAACTTCATACTGTAATATGACATTTCACGTATAACAAAATGAACATCTTTCAGTAATGTCTGATTTTTATAATAATGATTCCTTTAGACCACAGAAGTATAAGATTTTAATAGGTGCTTTTTCAAGTCGCGAATACTCGAAATTTAATTGTAAGCTATAGCACGGCAATTTTTTTTTTGCGAGACCTGGAAAATTACAAGTTCAATATTGAATGCGTCAGTGTGCAGGTTAATATGCATCATCAAAGATTAGGCATAAAACGATGCTGCACAGGTGACATGTACGCCACTCTGGTCACTTTAGAGAGCAGTGCCAAATAAATGTAAATGTCAAGCTAGCACATTGAGTTGCTACTGAATGGTTGCTTCAAATGCCCAGTAGAAGTAAACAGAACAGGGTCCTCTGTCTGAGATTTGTAACGTTAGTCCCTGTCAATCTATCACTGCAATCAGATCGAATACGCAGTCAAATGTATACGGCGTTTCCACACAGTGAAATGCAGTTCAAGGTCCGCAATTCGCATTTAACTGATTGACCGAACATCGATTTCAAAATGTATAAGCACGGGAACAAGGAATAAAGCGTCAAAATCAATTACAGTGGATTCACACATTTCATATGTTTGCAAATTTGGTCCAGTAATATCACTGCAGTGCCCTCAACATTCTTAAATTCAAATCCAGCTCGTTTTTCCACTTTCCATTTATTTTCAATCCATTTGGATTTTTTTGAACGTTCACAAGCGCCACCTGAATGACAAACATTTGTAAACCTCAATGTCAATTCTGATTACGTTTTCCAGCGGTGACTTGACAACATGTATCCTGCTCTCAGCATTATGACAGAACTTGCATCAGCCGGAAAGCTGACATTCTGCTCTTGCAGAAGGCACTTTTCGGTGGAGACTTCACCATACATCTAACATTCCTAAGTCTCCCAGCATGTGTGAAGTATGCAGTACACCATGTAACCCTGGTCATGCTCTGCCACATATATCATGCCCTACAGAACCATGCAGGATTCAATGGGAATTTCACCCAACAACACAGTTTGTGTTGTTCAAAACCAGATAATCTTCCGTGTATTTAAAGGATTTTTTTTCTGAATAATTTCAGCATCAGGCATGCCCAGGTGATCCAGTTCCAATTTTTTTTTTATTGGAAGTCTATGCAGCGTCAACGTGCACTTTGTAAATCTTCATTATTTTCTGATCTCAGTGCCAGCACAGACCACATGTTTTCCCAATAGTCTTCTGGCTTTTGATGTATTCAGCATTAAAAAGAAATGGCCATAGATTATGATATTTCATTTAAAAATTCTTTTGTACCTTTCTCCAGTTTCTGATTGTCAGTGTTGCATGACACGTTGGTGCTATAAAAAAGCAACAAATAAAGGAAATGGCTAAGTGCCCTCTGGAAATCTTATGAGCCTGCCAGCTACCATATGTAATCCATAACGATGAATGGAAGAGAACCGCTAAAAGTATTTAAAAGTAAATGTTTTGGGTGTCGATTCCTACTGCAGTAAACATGACATTCACCACATTCAGTCCTATAGCGGGCCTCACTGCATTTCATTTCTCAGTTTACCTGAACTCTTGCAAACGAATTATTATAGCAACCATGAGTTTAATTTTCAGGACTGAGGTTTCTGGCAGTTTAAAGACCTATAAAATCTACAGACATGGCAGCTCATCTAGACAATATTTGCGAACATTCAACTTAATAAAACACGTTGTGTTAATTTTGTCTCGCAGTAAAAATGACTCGTATGTATAACCTCTTTGGTTTTAAAACTATATTGCCAAAACTTGCACAAGGGGGTTTGCCGACTGACCTAAAGGCCGAAGTCTCAGGTCTGTTTAATGATCTTGACTTACTTTTCAGGATGGCAGGTGTTTGACCACCCTGATTCTACCAAAATGATCACATCTGCATGTGGATGGTGTTTCTGTGGTCTCTCCGAAGGTGACTGTACTTTTTCATTTTATCCTTTGTGTCAGTGCACTTCATTTTGTTAAATGCTGTCTGACTTCATAAGAGAACTCATACACAATCGGTATGAAACATTAGCATCTATGAACATCACGATATTTAGGGACATCCACGAGTCTGAAGAGATGAAGTTCCATTAAGTTGCTGAATCCAGAGAACTAGTAAGACAATCGAATATCAGAAGTCAAAGATGCTGTGAAGAAAGGATTTTAAACAGGGGATTGCTTGTTGTTCTTGTTTCGAGTCTTTTGGATTTATGCGACAAAACCAAATATATTGCTGCTAACATACTTTTGAATACGTTTTACCATCTATGTTATATAATCATAACTGTCGTGCGAAGTACTCTATATCCAATTTCAAATCTTTCCTTGGCTCAGACTTCTTTTTTCTTAAAAAAAAAAAAAAAAAAAAAGATTTGACTTTTTAATTTCCTTTCAAGGCTGATTTCCAAACGCCTCAGAGCGCCTTCTCAACTTGAACAAACGCTAAGGGTCCTCACACACACCTGGGGACAATTCCTCAAGGGAAGTCATCAATCACCTTTTATATGCTTCTCTGGGAAAGCCGTCTCATTTTTTTTCTTTCTTCAAATCCCTTGGACCATTCCCTTTCACTTAGAATAATTTCCTTCTCCGTTTTCCATCTGCGTCAATTTTAGTTCACATGTAGGTTTCAATTTAATTGAATTGTATTTCTCTACTCTTCTTATATCACTAGAAGTGAACTGTATATCACCTGTCAAAACGGTAAAATCTAAATGGGAAAGTAATTATGATCTCAAAGGATGCTGTGAAAGTCGTATCGATTATGATATGTATGCTGATTATCTCATCTTTAAATTGCCCGCCAGTATAACGAAAGCGAGATCCCTGCTTTGGCCTCAGCCTGAACCGCCCAGCTTGTTTCGCTTTACTTCAGGACGGGACGCCCCCTGGCGCGGTGGATCCAGACTAGGAGGATCCGCTACTTAGCGCTCACAGCGCGGCTAAATAACTGCCCACTTGTTGCACCCCAAACTGACCGAGAACGCACGGGACGCGGGCGGAGTGTGACCACATTGCGACGTGCATGGTTAGTGCAAATCTCACTTCTCTCGCTTATCCTAATCTCTTTGGCACAACAGTCTCAGCCTGATTCGCACTTACACATTGTGCCTCTGGAAAAGAGGAAAAGTCTTTAAAATCTGGATTGAATGATAAGGCTCTGATCATTTCAATTAGACCCGATTAAGCTGTCAGGCCTCATGTTTAAGATGCTAGGGACTACTGATAGTAGCTTTCGGCTTGTACATAACACGTAATTTATAGAATTGCAATTTACAACAATTACATATAAACTGGAAAACTACAATCAAGCGCTTTGGCCAGGAATATCCATGTGTAACTTCGTACAGCTAGCTATAGCATGCGCTTAATTATATCGACGTTTTTTCACATAAGGCGATTTTAACTGTAAACTAGCGCTGTCACTCGTTATTAAAAGTAAGCTATTTATTGTTTACTATTTAGTGTTTTCTAAAGGCTTTTTGTTGTAATTTGTTAGTAATGTAAAGAATAACAGGCTAATGTTTATGTCAACACAATGGCAAAAATGGAAATGTAAACTATATTAGAACACGTAATAAAATATTAGTCAAATAGTTATCGAATTTTGGGTTATATTTAAGTCCTATTATTGCAGACATTAAAAATACTTGCTATTTTTTGAGACTGAATAAGTCTCCTTGGAGCAAATAGCTTTGTAACTAAAACTGAAGTTAGTCTGAGAGTCAATCGATCGAAAAAAATAATTTTGTTGTCTTTGTTTGAAAGTGGCACATGAAGCTTGAAATATAAGCTTCGTTGCTGTAGCTGTCATTTTCAAGTGTATATTTTTGTCGTGGTGTTTTCTCTTTTGGCAGTATTTTCTGAGTATTGCAGATTAATGGAAATGCTCTGTTTTGAGCTAGTTTTAGTCCCGAATGTGTCAGTGAGATTAAAGCGGGCTTTTGATGTGGGTTCAGTTGTAATTTAAAGTTGTTTAATTGTTATAATTTTGTAAGCAGCAATTTCAGCGATATGGTATCTGTAGTTGTTTCAGTAAGGCATATTCTTGTTTTGGGAGATTGCAAACCTCTATTATTATGGCAATAATTATTATTATTATCGTACATAGGCCTATATCAATCTTGGGGACAGTAAATAATCACTTAAGTATTTAACAGTTTAGTATTTATCGTTTTGCATTATTATGAACTCTGCAGAAAAAAAGTTGTTGGTATTATGGATGTGTTATTAAATTCTATCAACAACAACCAAAGAAGTAATTAAGTGTACAAGTTGTAAAGATTTAAATGAGAAATGAGTTTTATTAGATGTGCGTGAGTAACGTTTTCGCTTGTCTTGTTCGAGTATTAAAATAACCTGCATATACTAAAGTTATTATTTATGCTTTATTTACATTTAATTATACTGCGTACTTCAAGTGGTTAATGACTATTATTGTCATTATAATTGTCATTTGATTTTTGTGTCAAGTCCAAGGTATATGCGCTATTATAGGCTATCCTTACGCAAACTGTTAAAGCTACAGTTCAGAAAATTATTAGCTACAAGTTACAAGGTACAAGTGTTCGACTGAACATAAAACAAGTTAAATGTAATACTTTATTTAGATATAGCCTATTGTCTAAAATTAACCGTAATGTATATGCATAATGTATATGCATGTTTAATTCCCTAAAATATATTCAATGAAGTATATAAATAATTGATATAAGACTGACACAAATTTCTTTGGTAAAACGCTTTACATCACAATTTAGTCATAGCTGATCTTCTTAGCCGTCTTTCACCAGTTTACGATTTAAAAAGTTATGTTTTATTTGAAGCCTGAGAAGACTGACTTATTTTGTACCTCGTATGGCAATTAAATTATGATGACAGAATTCTTGTTCTTCGAAAATTAAAACATTACTGTTGGTTTTGCAAACTTAATTCTCTAACATACTTTTTAATGGGACGTTTTAGGTTGACTTTTTATGCTTAACATAACTACTACTAATAATAATAATAATAGTTTGATTTGTGTTTACGTTACTTAGGCTATGGTCGATTCTACTTCTGTCTCTTTCCCCCCGTTCCCACTTTCACTGCTAGAATCGCAACGTTGACAGTCAAAACCAATAAAACCATGGGTTGTTGTTGTTAAAATGTAGCGTGCTATTTCGCTGAGCCTGACCTATAGAGTATTTCTATATGAAATATTACGTCTTGATATTATTTCCTCTCGGTTCTATCAAGTAGATCATAAATAATATTCGCCAGAGCTACGAGGAGAACATTTACCCGCATTTACCCTTCAGGTTTTTGTTTCTGTGCAAAGCAAAGAAACATAACCACGGTCTTATATTCCAAAAATATCTTTACGGCCTTTGGAGTGGGCCCCCCTGGTCCAATCGAGTCAATAAAGTTTTTTTATATCTATATATATATATATATAAACACTCCATAGAAGTATGTCGCTATGTAATTTTTTTCGTTTGTAAAGCCGTAATTGCTGATCATAAAGTCATTACGTAGTTGGACAGTTATATTATGCAAGATCACCACAGGGGGTAGCTTATGGCATATCGTACGACATCCTATTGAAACGCTTTCATTTGCAAAATTTTTACGTTATTAGCCTGAAAACGTTTAACGCTTTAAAACATTGATGTCGAATGGGGAAAAACGTTTTATTTATAATTTATGCGATGAACTTAAGTTTCAGGACATCTGTGTTATTATTTAGGCTCCGGGCCACCCGCAACCCGACAGGATAAGCGATTAAAAGATGGGTGGAGGGATCTGCGTTATTATTGTACGATGTGTAATCTGTTTTCGGTGCCAAATTAAATGGTATGAAATCACGACTTATCTCGACATTTAAACTATTTTATAAAATATCTGATACTAATTAATCATTACATTTTCCAATAACTGCTTTTTGGTAGATATTAATTTTAATACTAATTTAATTTTGTAATCTGTCACAATAAACTGATAACCTAGGCGAGTATAATATATTACCTTTATTTTCTGCTTGTTTTGGTAACCCCGTACGTACGATGTCTAGGCAGGTGTCAACGTATTATTTTTCAGTGATTATTATAAAAATATAAAACGTATATTCCGAGAGAGACTGCTATACTTTAGGCGAAACATTCACTGCAAATGTATTGTTGCAGAACCGTAAACGCTATTGCATGTACTGTATATTTATTAATTGTTTCGAATATAATAGATGCAGTAAATGAATTTTACTTTATGAATAGTTTTTATTTTAAAACACCTGTACTGCCAAGCCTCCCAAGATGTGCGTACATCAGATGGGATTCTGCGATCTAAATAAAATCATAGTTAAAATGGGCCATACCGATTGACCGATTAATGCTTGTAATTATAGCGGAGGCTAAACACGGAACTCCTTTTTTCGTCAGGTCTTCGACGTTTTCCATGCAGTGATTTGGGAAGGCAGACGTATAAGAAATCGGCATTTTTCCAAACATACGAGCAGTGATAATCCATTTTCTTCGGGTTGTCATGGAGTACCTCCCTGACAGGCAGCTAAAATTAGATTATTACCTGAACCACGTTAGAGGACTGCTCCTCCGTATGGAATAGCGTACTTTTTGCGCAGAAGCAGAACCCTATTGTGATTTTATGTGTTCTTAACGCGTGTGACGGACCTCTTATTACGAGATAAGTCCTATATAATTCTGTGCAAAGAAGCTTCAAAAGTACATGTAGATTTGTATTTTAAAATCGAATTTGTTTTATTGTTATCTCATCCATCTTTTGTCAAAGTACTCCACTAATGTGAACAGAGAGTTTTTTTATTACAAAGCTCAAGTTATTCTAGTGAGGCTGATCTTTTATTTATGCCTGTATTACTGTGTCACATTTGTGTTTTCTTCCATTAGTAGTAAATAATTACAACTGTCTGTAACAGCTGCACGACATCCTGAACAGAGTGCCTGTGGTATAGCCCAAAGAAATAGCCCCCCCCACCCCCCCACCCCCAGCTTATGCTGCCTGAAGTAGGGTATAGCTACATGCTGGCCATGACCAGGAATTTTAAAATGTGTGAGACATGGTAAATCCAGCTCATCTGCTTGTAATGCTGTCCAAAGACTGGGATTTAAGCCAGCGACTGGAACGGACTTAGCTGACAGGTACCAGACTGTAGTTAGCTAACCAAACATCCAACTCCCCCAGCCCTGAGGATGATTCTGACAAAGTAAGAGACCCACCCCCCTCCCACCCCTCAGGCCTGTGATGAATTCACCAGAATGCATGAGATCCTGAACAGCAGACAGATTGGATGAGATTTTCACACCGCTGTTAGGCCTCGCTCCTTTCCTAGAGTTGGCCCCACCACGCTCAGTGCCTCCCTGTCTAATCCCCCTCCCCCCCATCTCCACCCAGACCTTTTCCGACTTTCTCCTTATGGGCCCTTGATTCTGGAATCGATCACGGTTCGGTCCTGTGGGATCCCTGTGTGTTTCTGCCTGTGCTATTAAAATTCCTCATTCCAAAAATGGTTTAAATGAACCGTCCTGTCATTTTGATGGCTCTGCACTTTTCTGGGGTTGGTTGTGGGGGGCTTGGGTGGGCTATACGTTTTGACTGTACAGTGACTGTAATCAGACCCTTCACCCCTCCCTATGGTCCTGCATGACAACACTAGCAGTACTAAGGAGGTATACGCTTGGCATGGGGGGTCGGTGACACTAACACGTATTAACATTACCCATTCATCAAGTGCCGGTAATGGGCCATGTTTAATTAGTGTTGTAATATGCAATTGGTGGAGTGGCACAGTGACATGAGTCAGAATCATTCAACGTCAGGAATCTGTTCCAAGCCGGCGAAGAAAGGGGGAGTTAGCCCTGAATATCACAGCACCCCCCTCCACCACACACACCCTGTTCATCCGCAAGCGTCTTGTGAAGCGACACCTTTTGAAACACAATATTCAATTAATCAGGCAATTGATTAAGGGCTTTTTTTGCACGCTCTGAAAACGACCTGGGTTCCCTGTAGGCACGTCCCGACGCGTCTGGAATGATCGGGAGCTACGCCCGGCCCAGAGGAATGTGTCGCACCAATCATCACTCCATCCACGATGCAAACCGTCTCCAACAGCAACAGCAAAACAGTTCCTCCTGACCAGGGAAAAAGACTCACCCCCCCCCCATGCCACGACCCCGGGCGAAGCCTCGGGTTTCAGACGCTGGTCTAATTGAGCGCACTGACTCGGCCTGTGACCCTGGTAATGCCCCCCACTCCTACAGGGTTGGTTTATACATCCCTGCTGACTGCGCTGTCAGTGTCAAACGCTCGTTAGGAGATCATTAATCTTTGGTAGTTAGGAGCACTCCTAGAGAGAAGGGGGCAGGTGACAGCCATAGGAAAACTGCAAGACCCGGAGAGAGAGAGAGAGAGAGAGAGAGGAGGGAGGAGAGAGAGAGAGAGAGAGAGGAGGGAGGAGAGAGAGAGAGAGAGAGGAGGGAGGAGAGACTGCTCGTAATTGAGGCCAATTTTGTTGTATGTGTGTGTATATATAAATCATCATGTGTATCTTTATATGTCTTATGAGAGAGTTTGGAACATGCTCGCTATTTATTTCTGATTATTCATTTGAAGTATGATGTGTAGTTTTTCTTCGGCCAATGCTGTTAAAAACTGCCGGGCTTCTGGTGTTACTGACCTGCTAAATGGCAGTTCATCCGCGGCCTGCTTTAGAGCTGCCTGTGTGAGACTGAAAGGCACATGCATCAGCAGCGTACAGTGAGCATGGGACTGGCCAGAATAGGGCTCAGGTCACATATTTTTCTTTGCTCCCTATAAATTTTCTCAGCCTCCTTAATGTTCCCATCTCTGTTCCTCTCTCCCACCACCACCTCTCTCGCTCTAGTTCTCTCGCTCCAGTCTGCAGAGTAGTTCTGGAATGACGAGGGATGTACCGTAAATCTGATAAATGCAACTCGGCCTGCGCTAAAGTTGCGCATGCAGCTGGTCGTTTGTCATCTTCTGTGTCTCTGCCTGTAACTACAGGGGGCTGCGGTTCTAAGCATCACTGCGCTCAAATGCCTGTGCTTTCTGGGTGATGCTTGCTGTGATCCCTGTACAGGCACAGGTGGTACAGCCATGTTCACCGAGTCTGTACTTGGACTTTTCTCACACTTTGAAAAATCACATTTTTTCTGCATCTCTGTTTGAATTTTATTATTGTTACTTTAATATACCTTTTCTCCCACAGGCTTGGTGACATGACACCCTTTCCCTTCTTCCCTCCTTTTCTTTTCCCTTTATTCTTCTTCTTCTCCCTTTTCCCTTCCTCCCTGTTCTCTCCTTCCTTATCCCACAACACACTGCGCTGGAGTTCCGCCCAGGACCCATGCTACCAGCTGGATGGGCGTCCCCGGCACTGCCTGTCAGAATTCATAAACGCCGCCTACAGTGTACCGGTGCAGGTCTCTAACACGCTAGGCAGCCCTGAAAGAAATGTCAGCTCCCTTACAGACCTCCACAACCCCCACAACCTGAGTTGCTGGTTGGGAGAGGAGCTGAATGGGGACTGGACCCTGACTGTGCCTCTGGGCCGACGGTTTGAGGTCACCTACATCAGCCTACAGTTCTGCCAACAGAGGGCACTGCCAGACTCTCTCTCCATCTCAGTCCTCAAGTCCATGGACAATGGCCGCAGCTGGGGGCCCCTGCAGTTTTACTCTCCTGACTGTATGGTCACCTTTGGGTTAGTCCCCCGCACTTCAACTCCCTCACGTCACCAGGAGACAGAGCCCTTTTGCTCAAATGCAAGGCCACTACAGAGACAAAGGGGGGGCCTGGTGTTGGCTTTCTCTACCCTTGATGGGCGCCCTTCCGCCTCAGATTTCGAAAACAGCCCTGTGCTCCAGGACTGGGTGACTGCCACCGACATCAGGGTGGTGTTCCACCGACAAGCAAGCAAGAAGGCGGAGCCGTCACTTGATGAGGGTGCAGTCCTGAGGTGGAGGGCTGGGTCTGACCTAAATGGGCATGGTCATGCAAATAGAGTAAAAGGTGGAGCTGTAAGTGGGAGTGCAGTGGTGAGACAATCAGATTTTGGTAAAAAAGGCACCAGCACGAACATGTCTGGGAAAGACAGAATTGGAGGCTACGATAAATCCTGGAAGATGAGTAACGGGAGGACCGGACAGGCTAAAGATGGACACAACATGACTCATAAAGACGAGTCTTTAAGAAAGGGTCTGGCTCCCTCCAGAAAGGCAGTGACTAAGGGTAAGAGGCGGGGTCGCAAGAGGAAGCCATGTGTGGAGGGAGGCTGCCATTGGATGACACAAGGTCCACAGAGGGGCACCACAGAACGTGAACTGAGGAGGAAGAGGAATAACAGGCAGAAGAAGGGGGAACTACAGAAGTCTTGGAGCAGAGACGTCCCCTTGGATGCATTCCCTGCTGCTTCCTTCTCATCTCCGCTCTCCCGCCCCACCCTGTCGCTGTCTGACCTGCAGGTCGGTGGGCGGTGCAAGTGCAATGGTCATGCCTCTCGCTGTCACCGTGATGCCCAGGGCCGCGCCTCCTGCCAATGCGAGCATCACACGACTGGGCCGGACTGTGACACCTGTGAGCCCTTCTACTATGATCGACCCTGGCAGCGTGCCACGCCCAGCCATCCGCACCCCTGTGTCCGTGAGTCAGTCCGCACACTGCCGTCTGTTTGTTTCTTATATGATCTGGACTGCGCTGCTTGGGGGCTGTGATACATCCAATGAAACACCATGATAGCACAGATTATTTTAAGGAAATTTACTCCAAATTCATTTATCCAGTAAAGCTGTTTGTATACTTTAGATGAAAAAGACAAATGTGTTGGTAGGGTGAAATACAAGATGTCATCCTCGTATGCAGTTGTCCCTGACAACCTGGTGATGTTTTGACTTTGGTCAGTTCTGACATATTTTTTATGTATATGACCGTTGTAAGCCTTTCCCGAGAAACACAGGGCACGTATGAGTACATTAGGAAGTTTTGCGGGTTTGGAGTTCTGAAGGTTGCTGGTTTGAATTCTGTAGTCATACAAGTGGTCATATTGCTTTTGGGTCCTTGGTCAAGGCCCTTAACCCCAAAAATCAATCACGGGGTCCCCAATATGTGGCTTATCCTGCAGTCTGACCCAAAAGTCTACCTTTACTTATATGGTGTGCATGTCTCTTGGAGATCAGTGTGGGATATGCAAAACCTAAAAAAATTCCTGCATACTTGTGTAATCACCATCCATCCATTTTCCAAACCGTTTTATCCTATGCAGGATTGCCTGTAGCCTATCCCAGGTGACTTAGGACACAATGCAGGGGTACACCCTGGATAGGGTGTCAAGCCATCGCAGGGCACAGTCACGCATGCACTCATTCACACTACGGGCAGTTTTAGAATCACTACTCAGCCTAATTGTTCATTAGAAGGACAAATAATGAAGATGAAGCTCAAATATTTTGGGCAGACAATGAGAAGACAGGAGTCACTGGAGAAGACGCTAATGTTGGGAAAGGTTGAAGGCAAAAGGA
>JAACJT020000002.1:20447832-20458899 GCA_009936485.2 Gymnarchus niloticus
CAGGGTGGCCTGGCGTGCTGTGGTCCATGGAGTCGCGAAGAGTCGGACACGACTGCGTGACTAAACAACAACAACTCAGCCTAAATTACATGTTGTTGGATTGAGAGAAGAAATCGGAGTACCCAGAGTAAATCCACGAGACATGGAGAGCACATACTAACTCCACACACACAGAGTGGAGCTGTGATTTAAACCCCCATCCCTAGAAGTGTGAGGCAACAGTGCTAACCAATGAGTACAATCATCAATAAAGTGTCATTTTTAAACAGGATACCAGTGTTGTGAAAGGCAAGCACTTACCTACACAATCACACTATGGGCCATTTAGAGGCACCAGAGGCATGTGTTTTGACTGTGGGGTGTCTGGAGGAAGCCTTCAGAAACACAGGCAGGACCTACGATCTCCATTCCTTCAAAGGAGGGCTGGCAGTCAAACCTGAAAACATAAACATGCAAGGCCAAGGTGCTACCTGCAATTTAAAACATCTGAAAAATACTGAGCAAACCCTCACCAGGAGAATTTGAGGGAAGATGATGGTGATGATGACTGACTTACTGAATTACGTTGCCTTAATTTCACTATAGCCGTGCTCTTTTGTATAAGCCAGTATAGGTGTCGCCATGGAAGCTTTCCAGATTTTACTGTGTGACCTCTGTCGTGCTTCTCCTCCACAGCCTGTGACTGCAATGGTCACTCCTCTAAGTGCAGGTTCAGCATGGAGGTCTTCCAGCAGTCAGGGCGACGCAGTGGGGGGGTCTGCCTCAAGTGCCGCCACCACACTGCTGGGCAACACTGCCAGTACTGCCAGAGCGGATTCACCCGCGACCACAGCAAGCCGCTGAACCACCAGAGGGCATGCCGACGTCAGTGTGTGTGTGTGTGTGTGTGTGTGTGTGTGTGTGTGTGTGTGTGTGTGTGTATGTGTGTGTTAGCATGTCAGCGAGTTTGACCGTGTGTGCATTTCTGTTTATGTACCTTCCTGTCCTGTGTGTCTGGGTCTTTGCATGGCAATGATTGTGATCGTGCCACCATTTTTTTTTTTTTCCTAACCCTGTGGTGGCATTTTTTTTTTTTTTTTTAGCAAAACAGCCTCACAAAGACAGCAAACCCTAAAACACAGATTTGACTTGAGATGGATAGTTATCTATTTTGTTGTATTCAGATTTTGTATGTATTTCTGAGCTTGGTTTCAGAGCCATGGAATATTCTCGAAATTTACTAAATCACGTGTTGTGCCAATGTGAGTTGGTGCAAAGGATTAGCATTAGCATTAGGTGAGTGCTTCAGTTATCCTGAGCGTTTGTTGTGTTTTACTACTTCATCATGGAGTACCAGAGTTAGAATGTAAAGTACTGCATTGCAGAGGCCGCAAACTTTTCTTGAAAACTTTGATATAAACTTACTGTGACCTGTACCTGGCATGTCTGTCTGTGTGTGTTTGTGTTTGAGAAACAGCTAAATTTCAGCTTAATTCTTTCCCAAGAGACATTACTAAAACTACTTCCTTAAAACTCAATCGCAGAACAAATACAGTTGTGTTAATGTACACAGATCCCACCAACTGATATAACAGTGCAGAAACTTGTCTTTAAAACATGCAATTCTTTGTTTTATTAAGCTATTTGTTGATTTAGTACAACCCCCAGAGTTTGTTTAAATATCTCTTTGACTGGAAGGGAGATCTTGTGGCATGTGTTGGGTTTCTGGTGAGTTTGTCTAAACCTTCACATCAAGCATTAACAGATGTGGTTACTGTTGTGTCTCTATTAAAGCAATGAAAAAGGTGGTTTAACAGCAGTCAGGACAGAACTAAGATAAGCAGAAGCAGTTAATAACACGGCATTTTCTTGCTTGTCAATTGATGTTTAGGCTAAAAAGTCCAGAACATTCCATGCTGGTGTTTTATTACCCCACTGGCTATGTTATTAGCCTTCCCTTCATTTTTTTGCCTCCTGTCTCTATCCAACCATCCATGCCTCACTCTCTCAACCTCTCCCATCTCTCCATCATTCTCCCCCCTTTGCTGTCTCAGCTTGCCAGTGCCATCCAGTTGGTGCAGTAGGGCAGTGGTGTAATCAGACATCGGGACAATGCCTCTGTCGTGATGGGGTGACCGGCCTGAGGTGCAACCGTTGTGCACCAGGCTACCAGCAGGGGCGCTCTCCAATCCGCCCCTGTCTCCGTAAGTCCCACCTCTGCATGCTTTTAGCAGGATGGCTAATCTACCTCTATTGATGTGTTTGGTTTAGAATTCTCAGAAAAAGGCAGCACCAGAAATTTTATCACCCGGGAAAATTGTAAGGAGGGATTTTTTAATCTGCGAAACATAAATGCAAAGCATTTTAAACATTTTGTACAGTAAGACAAGGTGCTTGGGTTAATATCTGACAATCTGACAACAGTGATAAAAAGAAACTAGGCTACATTACACATAAGGGAACAGATGCTTCTCTGAATGTAGCTGAGCTTCACCACCACTGTACAGCTTCTGCCTTAGGAGGCAAGACCTGAAGGGTGGAGGATCAAGGCAGGCCAACAAGATGATGAGGTGGAGCTGGTGGTGAATAGCAAGCTCCATGATAGTTGCATTAAAACTAGCTTTCCTGTAATACGTCACATTATACTGCTGCTGCGGTTTAGAACACGATGAGATAATGCTCAATAACTGCTGTGTATATTTTTTAAAGTGGGTGGGACCATGTGAATTTCCTTGCCCCCAAAATGATTGAATCTATCCTGAGTCCACGCAGCACTCGGTAATGCCGGCTCCTTGTCTTAGTGTAGCTGGAACAACAAAGTCCAGCCCAGAGGACCAGGTTGGGCTTGTGCTAAAATGAGTCGGCCTCTCTTGGCGTAATGGCTAATCCATATGTGTCTCCCAGCCTCGTCGTCATACAGGCTCTATGCAGGCCACGGGATGGCACCTGTTGTGCTCATCAGCTCCTCTGTCAGCCTTGTAGACACATCATTCTTCAAGTGAAAAGACACTGAAAGAAAACCGTGTTTGTTTTTAAACCACTCTATCCCCCTGGAGCCCAGCATCCATAAACAAAGCTCTGGTTTAAACCCTCCTGCTTAGTACAACACAGACATTCAACCTGCACTCATTTTAGGATGATAAACTGTACTTGTAATATTCTGAACAATTGTGGTTACTAAATTTATGAATGATTTGAGACCAATTGCCTCCCATTGTGGGTACAGACCTTCTACACCACCCCCACTGTGGCCCCCACCCCAGTCAGCTGCATGAGTGGATTGGGTGTCATTGGCCCAGTTGTGTCAGGGTGGTAGAGGAGGCACGGGTCTCCGAAAATGCCCGTGTAATATATGACTGGCCTCTACCTCCTGCCCTTTCATGGCTGGGGTCAGTGCCCACAGCGGTGGATCTCAGAAGCCGTGTAAAGCTAGAAAGACGTTCCAGAAATCACCACGCTGGCCGGTGGATTCTTCGGGGGGTAGCGCTATGCAGATGCTCCCACTATTCTCTGTTGACCAGTGAGTGCTTGTGGGAGGGGGGCAGCTGTTTAATCAGCCTGACCCATGGGGACCACACACACGCACAGGCTGGCCCAGATGCGGTCGTCTGTATCCAGGCATGCAGCGCACTTGGAGTGGAATGTTAGTGTGGTGCACATGTTCACATTCTTGCTACTGGCTTAGCATGTTCAGCTTCCTGCTCCATACAAACTGGCTAGCGTCTCATGCACCTCTGCACCTGTTTGACATGTGTGCATGGGATATAATGCAGAGTGCACATTTACTACCTGCTGCTAGCATATTCACATCTCTGCTGCTCATTCGGTTTGTTTGCAGCCTTGCTCATGGCACACTGGCCTCTTACCCAGTTGTCTGTGTATACATATGCATCTGTATCCATCCACGCAGGAATCCAGGAGCTGGTCCCTACAACTCCAGTTTATCAGCCCCAGTACAGCTTTGGTAAGGAGAAACAGAACTGCTTTGCTTTTCTCTCACAATGTGTGCAGCAGCCAGTAGATTCCACATTTTTGTAGTTGGTTATGGGAGTTTATCGCCCCCTTGTGGTCAATGTCCAAAACACCAAGACCCTGGAAGACACTGGAGCTCTGGTGTTGGTATACTGTGGTGGCACACAGACTGAGTGAGAAGGCTGTGTAGCTGTCCAGGCCCATCCAATCCTGCTGTCCGGTTCCTTACAGGTGAACAGTGCAGCGCTTACTGCCAGCCGTCTCAAGTCAAAGTGAGGATGAACCTGGACACATATTGTTTGAAAGACTATGGTGAGAACAGACACAGCCAGACATAGATCAGGGTATCTGTCCAGGAATCACTGTTTCTGCTTTTCTAACGTCTCATTCCACTCTTAACTCCCTACAATTTTGTTACCATTAAGGGTAGAACGGAAACATTTATCTTGCAACTTTAATCTGCAGCTTTTATTTCTGCTTTTCTGTGTCCCTGTCATGCATGGGCCTAAACATGAACCTGCTGGTGCTCAGTTAGGATGTAAAATGGAAGATTAGTTTGAATACCGAACTTCTCCATCTTTTGACTCCAGTTCTGAAAGTTCAGGTCAGAGGCATGGAGAGATCTGGGCCCTGGTGGCAGTTCTCAGTGCTGGTCCAGTCTGTGTTTCGTCGAGGGACAGCCCACGTGCGTCACGGCGTTCAGGCTGTGTGGGTACCAGACCGGGACCTGGGTTGCGGCTGTCCTGCCCTCCAAGTGGGCAGAACCTTCCTATTGATCGGGGCCGAGGCCAACACTCAGAACTGGGGACCTGAAGAGCGCCGCCTAGTGGCTGATCGTGGCACGCTTGCCCTACCCTGGAGAGAACACTGGAACCCCAAGCTCAGGGGCTTCCAGGGTCAAGACAAGAAGGGCCGTTGTCCTCCCAGACCACCAAAAAAAGCCACCCAGCCCCACCTGGACCACACTTCTGCCCCTCCCACACTATCCCACTCCTGGCAGCTGAGCCACCCTCAGGGCCCGGGTGCTGGGCTGGTGACACCACAGGAGAAGAAATCAGATCATGAGGCACAGCTTTCACAAGCCTCGCCACAGACACCTCCCCATGCTCCTAAGCCCCTGCCAGGTGCCGTCACACCCCACAGCCCCCCTAAATGAGTGTATGAAGGGGAGAACTGATGTTACACTTGCAGAAATCTTGAGGGGAAGAGGAAGAGGCCTAGTCTGTACTGTCTCCCACTTCTCAGAGCCTCATATCTGAAGGAAACCAGTATTACAGAGAACATGCAAGCGACACACACACAACTGAACCCACAAGCCTGGAGGTGGAGTATACAGAGCACCCACTACCCACCCATAAGACAAAAAGATGGATGTTTAAGATTGGTGACTCTTAAGACTGTGGAAACTATAGCTCTTCTAAGCACAGCCAGACACATGGACAACCCGGAGCTCTTAGGTTTTATTAATGTTTGTGATAGAAGACAGACTTCTACTGAGGAAGACCTGGAACCCTGGAGTGGCATAAAGAAGCTGAGAACTTGACTCTGGAGTACAGTTCATCATCCAAATAATATTTGTTACAAAATGCAGCTGCTGACAGAAAAGTAGTTGTACACATAATGTGTGTTCCAAGCTGGAGTGGGGAATTCCTGTTTATTTGTCTAGGTAAAGTCAGCTGATATGAAATGAGGCTGTGAAAAATTTATACTGATTGTTTGAACGTTTTTGAGAATGAGATCCAGAGGACAAACAGATCTTGAGAGTAAGCTATTCCCATATCCATGGTAGAGTCTAAATGTCAAAAAAAAAGGCAGATGAGTCACTTCCTCTAACCAAAAATGGTCCTTGGGTTTAGTGATTTGAGAGACTGTCCAGTTATGTCCCATGAGAGTGCTGTAGGGTGTAGGCCCTCCATTGTCATTTGATTGGTACCAGTAAGCCCAATTACAGAGGCCTGGTCCAAACAAGCCAATCAGGACCAGTCTCTCGCTTTTATAGCATTACTTTTTAATAACCCTACAAGAACTCTCGCAGCGAAAAAAGCAAGACTGACCAAGAATTTATGTTAGAGACATAAAAGATCCAGACAGAGAAATCCAATTGGTCAAACACAATATAGTTTTAATGGAAGTACGGCTGTCTACCCCTGTTACACCATCCCAATTGAAAATAAAAGGAAAATCGAGCCCATAGGAATGATGCTGGATCTGTGGGATACCACCGCGGCAGAGCTGCACCTGCTCAGTTTGTCCAGGAAGGACATGTCATTCCCAATCCTCACTGAGAGCCCCTAACAACTGATTGTTTGTAAGGCTGTTTTAGGCAACATCTCCCATCACAAGCAGACCATTTGTCACCCACCCCCTTGTACAAACCCTATATCTCACACAGACAGTTTTATTATTATAGGGAATATCTTTCTCCATTTACACACAAGGAGCTTTTCCAGCAGAAGGCAGACGCAGATGTCATCCGTGCAACAGCAACTAAATGTACGTGACACTTTTAGGCATGTGGTACCGTATGCAAAGATACAACTTGGATGCACACAGTAGCAAGGACGGGGATTAGCTCAGTGTAAACACCTCCTGCCAGAAGATGCCAGTTCTACTGCTCGGCTGGGGGCAATTTTTACGAGATGGAAGGCTGTGGAGCCAAAGGTCAACAAGCTAGATGGGTCGCTTCCACTCACAGAAACAGGAATGCTAACATACTGATGCACGCACACAAAGAAACACGCTTACAAACAACCAATGGGGTCACAGGGTCTGTCACACATAAGCAAACACATCTACACAAAGCACCTTAAGCTCTCTCAGAAGCACCAAACATTCACACGTCAAAGCGTCACAAGCACCATAATGACCATCCCACACCCTCACTATCACCGCCCACTCACACAGCAGTCCACACAAAAAGCAAACACCCCCTGCCTCTCACCCCAACATGCCTTGCAGCTGCAAACTGTAACCTGACCCTTATCGCCTTTAATTAAGCTTTCTCTCCTCCTGTGGTTTGTGCTATTCTCCGGTGCATTTCAAGAGGGAAATTAAAGCAGAAAAACAAGAAATTTTTCCATACAGTACATGTTAATACATAGCAACTGAAATAACCCACTAAACGAACATATTTATAGATCTCTATTCATATTGTAATCAAAGTTGCTACTAAATACATGCTTGCACACACAATTCAGCAGTTTGACACAATGTTAAACACAAATGAAAAAACAGCCTGCTGTCGATCCAGTTTCACTAGCTTTCAGGATATGATTATATAAATCGAGTTAAAGGAACAAAGTGACACCACAATAATAAACTTGTGCATTTTAAAGCCGAACTTTTAAATTTGGACCCGCCTCATGCTAATCTGCGTCACCCTTTCAGTGGCAGCGGTAAAGGGGAACAGACGTTAGGCTGAGGACAGTCTGGGGTTCTTAGGGGTTTTCCACCTTTCCATTTGGAATCGGTAGTATTCCAGATCAATTCCCCTTTCTGGGATTGTCGTCAGCAGGCCGAACCTGGCCTTGCAGACACTGCTGATTTACGGCTGCGTTGCACGACGTCTCCTTTGTGTTGGAGTGTTGTTATTTCTCGGCACCTGACACCGGCAAGCTTGGTTTGGAGCTCTGGAATGCTTGTAGGGAATGACCAGGATTAGCCCATCAAAAGGCGGGCTCACAGACGGTAACACTAGCCTCTCTGGCCCAGGTGGTGTGGGATCCGTGCCGTAAGTGTACACCCAGCTGCAGTGCGTTCCAAGAGGGGCTGCCTGGGGTGGGGGGTCCGTCTTTGATGTGCCAGCGAGTGTTTTCATGAACTTCATCTTGTTGAATCTGAACCGTGACTGATCAGATTTAACACTGGCCCTCTCTGCCAGATGAATATCTGCACTCAGATTATCCTTCATGTCTGCTTTGAGCTTTTCTCAAATGATTCTTACCACCTCTCATTACAACATGAGCTGCTGCACATAGATAGTTAAATCAGCAGAAAATGACCAGTGAGGATTCTATTTGATTTTGAACACTGGTTCTTCTAAATGATGTGTAATAAGTTGACTCAGTTTAGGATGTTTTTCAGGAGTTCCAGGGAGAGGCTTGAGCCCAATTCCATATCTGCCTACCTACAGTCCACCAAGAAAGCCTGATATTCTCTCAGTGCCACAGAGCATCCCAAGAAACTGCAGGACAGCATTTTCTCAAAAGATTTAGGCTTCCTTTCTACCAAAAACTTTGTTGACATGTGGGGACAACAGTAAGGGAGGGTTGTCTTTATAATGTGCCCTAGGAATCTTCTTCGGCATCCAAAGGTGCTAAAGTCAGAGGGGTTGGGAGGTTTTGGCACTGAAGGTAGAAGTAGAGAACTTGGACCTGAGCATACAGAAAGGCAAACATGGAAACAGAGAGAGGGGGGGGTGAACAAAATTGAGGGCACCAAACCCTTAAATAGACAAACATGCCCATTTTCGCTGACACATCAAACCAAGCCCTCACCTGTGAGACTACAATCCTAAGGCTTACTTATGGGACTATTTTCTGTGATACACCAACCCCAGGGCTCACCTGTACAACCACTTCCTGCGATATATCAACTGAAGGGCCAAGCTGCCCCAGAACAACTTCAGGAGGACGAACCAAGCTGGGACCAAACACTGTGGCCAAGTTCAGCAGGGTCATTCTGTTGATCTCCTGCCTCTCTGCCACCCTGAGAACAGAGGAGAAAGAATATGAAAGCAGTGTAATAAGATAGGAAGGAGGGTGGTGTTTGAGGGTGGCTATGTTATTGACCGTTTGAGATGACGTAGGAGGAAGAGGAACGTGTTACGATTCACATCAGGGCAGGATTGCAGGATGGTCAGCATGGTGTGCATTTTGGAACTCATGTCAGGAATATCTGCCCAATAAAATGGAGAATAAATCTATAGAGTTGTACATGCAGTTCAAGAACGAGAACACCAAAGGCGACCAGTTTTGCAGCTCACCGAGAGCACAAGATGGACTTCCAAGGTAGGACACGACTCAATCACAAGTCTTAACATTATGAAACTGCATTTTCTGTTTTGATTGAACATGTGCTAAGAATAGGTAGAATACATTCATCTTTTTAATGTAGCAGTAATATTACATTACCTCCGTAGGTCAGGCAGTGCTATGCAACACACAAAATACACTCACCCAGTGCATCAGAGAGACTCTGGAATTGCTCCCTAGGGATAACTGGGTGTGGAAGCTCCCGGAAATACAGCTTCAAGGTACCAGAGACTGTGTTCACATCCACAGTCCTGAGCCGTGACACAGCATCACGCAAATCTGCGGACGAGTGTGTGGGACACCTTTGAACACCCACCCACAGTACATGTGCCAATAGTCACCTTTGCACCTTTTCCCAAATCAGTCATGACTTCACATAAAAGTAGCCTTGGTTTTGAGGTGCTCATGCTTTCATTCTATCTTTGTAAAATCTTGATTTTAAACATACATTGTAAAATTAGCTAGAAGTATGTTACTTATATGAGCATTCTGAGATACATCCAATTCCATACTGCTTATCCAGTACACTCTTGTGGTATTAGCTTAAACACATGGCATGAGGTAGGGGATAACTGGTATCCCATCCAGTGTTTCACATGTACAATGTGTAGTATAGACAGATTCACCCAGCCAGGTGTTTGACTGTATGAGAAAACCAGAGCAGGCAGCAAAAATCCACACAAACAATGCGCGCACGCACGCACGCACGCACGCACGCACGCACGCACAGCCAGGGTCCCCCAAGAAAAATGTTACATTAAGAAAGCCCATTGACGTTTGAAAACGGGCTTTTATAAAAACCATATTCATAGCCTTGTGTTCTAGTTTTGGAGTTTACGCTTTTCATTTCTAGGTACATCAAGTAAAATGTGAAGATTTCAGAAGTTCCAGTTTCCCCATGACCCTAGCTAGGATAAGTGGTTGAAATACGGACACACACTGTTGTACACATGCAAAAACACGATCCTCACTGGTATCGAAGGCCTTCTTCATGATCTGGATGTCGCTGGTCGATCCAGAGATCCTGTAGATGCCAACCTCATCCAGGCCCCTCCGCTCCACCTCCTCTGTGCAGGAGCGCACAATGTGCGGGACCAGCACCCCCTCATGTCTGAAAGGGGACCACTCAGAGTGAGCAAATTCTGAGAAATGACTTTCCCTGCTGTACTATAGCGCAGTCGGGCTGACACTATTCTTCAGCTGCACATGAAAGGAGGAAACAGTGCCCTCTGTTTGACAGCAAAATTACTGCAATCTTCACACATCAATGAATACAATCATTCCATCAGGCACAAGAGCAGTGGGGCATTATGCAGTTTAAAAAAAAAAAAACAAAACAAAAAAACAAAAAACACACACACAAACACCAACCCCCACAAGATTACAGCTACATTTTCACAGCTATTTAGAGTAATTTCTTGTTCTGCTTTCATTTCTGTTAAAGTTCAGTACCTTCACTGTCTGCATTTGAGTTGCAGAACTAGGCTCTAATTTCAGTTGCAGAGGCAAGGAATCTCTCACAGAATATCTAATGTCTGGAACACAACTTGACCATAAGCCTTCCACCAGGAAATGTCAGCAATTAAAGCAACCAAACGTCCTGATGCATGGTTGGGTGAGGGCAGACTCACTGGGCCAGTTCACTGATGTAAATGCCAAAGACAGGTGCCTGTGGTGGAGGGACAGCCTTGGGGGGCTCCAAGGCATGGGCCAAGTACTTGAGCGTGAGGGACACTTCCACCTGGGCCAGGCTCACGGTCATCCTCTTCCAACGGTTCAGCAGCTGAGAGGGGTCAAGCTGGAACACACAAAACATTCAGGAGGGCTCTGACTACAGTCTGTAGAAATTTTACCTGTTCCCAAGTCTGAAGTTCAGAAGGCACATTACCTCTAAAGATGTCTTGGCTAGAACTTTGTCACCTTTGCTACCCTCCTGTTTGTCTGGCTGTCTTACACAAAGCAGTCGAAGCAAGCGTGCACCATCCACTAACAAGGAGAACTCCTGCAAAAAATCCCACACACACACACACACACACACACACACACACACACACACACACACACACACACACACACACACACA
>JAACJT020000002.1:20458999-20521426 GCA_009936485.2 Gymnarchus niloticus
AACACCCCCACACACACACACACACACACACACACACACACACACACACACACACACACACACACACACACACACACCAGATTTGAATATTTCAGCAGTGCCCTCTTAATGAGGATCTTTACCTCAATGGTCACACGCACAAACACAATGGCTGGTGATCGAGAAACATGAGATGTACACTTAACTGTACCATTGTGGGACAAGAGCAATGCGTTGTGGGAGAGTAAGCTTACCTCATCCCACTGTGGTGCCCTGCTACTAAGCGATGGGCGCGTTTGGGCCGTGTTGTCGAAGAACTGGTACCCATCCACCTCAAGGCGTACATACAAGCCTCCGGAAAACAGAACAGTGGACAAAAAGACGGTCCTGGTCAGCAACCAGGGAAGTGGATTCTGAAGTCTGGAGATATTGTGAAAGCACCATAAACGCAGAGTGTTGAGGGGAGCAGTTAGTGTATGCATCCCTCATTGAATGGTGTGGGGGTGGAGTTTAAGGGACAAATGAGAGGCGGAGTTTATGGGTGCGACAGAGTGGAGCATAGTAGAGCAGGCTGTTATGGGGCTGTGTGAAGGCGGAGTTGGGCGGTTGAAGTGGTAGAGCCTGGGCTGGAACTCACTTGCTGGCTCATCAAATCCAGAAGCAGAGTGGACAACGATGCTGAGTGTTCCACACAGATCTTTGGCCTTACATTCTGAGAGAGGGACACACGTGCAGTGTGTGAAAGACGCAGCCATCAAATTTATCAGTCAACAAAGGAACCCCAACAAAAACCAGTTGGTACACCATTTTATTCAATAACTGCCATTGACAGACACTTGGCTCCCCTGCACTGTACCATGTGACACAGTTAGCAGAGGTGTCTGTAAGAACCTACTGTGCTAGAGCTCATTTGTCAGTTTTATCATCACCCATCAAAAGTACTGCCACAATACACAGTGGAAAAAGCACAAAGTCTTCTATAGGAAAGGAAATACTCTTGATATTGTTTAACATTTCTGGGAATTCACATAGGCTGCAACCCACGTAGCAGAAAACACACAGGAAATGGGGCAGCATGACCAACCGCAAACTGACGCACAATTTGAAGAGTGTGGTGAAAATGTTCAGCCATAGCATAAGCACAGTGTACACTCGGGCCAGTTCACTGCCCAGCAAATCACCTGCAGAGCTGCAGAGAATCTCAAGACTGCCATTATTACCAAAGACAGGATGGGAGGGATGACAAGTCACATTACCACAAAGGGACACCCTCCTTTATACGGTAACACTTTGGCCTTTGCTACCCTTAGTCTAAATCTTGATAGTCCCACACCAATGTCACAACCTAGAATACAAGATGTCAGGCAGAAGCACAAAAATAGCTTACCAGAGGTGCTGCATCTCTACATACCACTGAACTGAGACCAGCACAGAGGTGCACTTCCCTCCTCATGCAAGAGACAAGTGTGATGTGCTGCAGTTGAGACAAAAGAAAACCTACCTGGGACCAGGCTTTGGAGATGTGGTTGCTGGGTCATTCTCAGCTTGACACATGAATTTGTGAGAGCAAGCAAATCTGGAGGAACTGTGTCCAAATCTGATTGAAGACACACAGTCAGTAATGCATCAAACCTTCCTGAGCTGACTTTATACTGTGGGACCAACCAACATTAAAAAAAGTCACTTTATACCTCCATGGCTGGTGTTCACCATTTGTGATGCTAGCAGCCCTTACATCTGATCTCATGAGAAGGTCACATGACTATTCAGTTTTCCCCCCTTCCCCAGTACTGGGACTCACTCTCTCCTTTCAGCTTCTCGATGGCCTCCCTCCACTCCTCTAGGTCATAAAGCGAGGACAGGAGGATGGTGTGACTCTGAGGGAGACAGAGAATCTCAGATTCAAAGATAGAGAATGAGATCTACCCCCTGTGACATACCACAGGGGTGAGCTAGGTGGCAGTCCGTCAAGGTCTCACCTTGCTACTGGGACTTTGCAGCTCCAGGGGGAGGATGGGCGTGTGAGTCAACAGCCACACCTCACACTGCTGAAGCTTCCTGCGGCTGCGGTCCAAGATACGAGACCCCAAGCCCCTACTTCCTTTCTAATACACACACAGGCACAAAATTAGACAACTGTAGCTGCAAGATGACTTCTGGAAGTTTCTTTTGGGCACCGTGCCACACGGAAGCGACCGGTCTCAGTAAAGACACAAACAGAAAGCAAGCAAAAGATGAGCGAACGCGTGACCCCTGTGCACATCGCAAACGTGAAGGCCAGTGAGAAACTTGCAAGGCATCACCGCAGATGTTCCTGTGGGACGGCTGACACACACCTCCTGCTTGAGCTCCTCTCTGAACTGGAACATCTTGCCTCTCATGAAGCTGATCCGTTGCTGCATCTCAGGAGGCCGCTCCCTCTTGGGACCCCAATGCAGACGCAGGCCGGCCAGTGGGAGGTACCAGCTGAACCGGTACTGGGTCTGTTTCCTGAAGGCGCGCACGCACACATGCGCATGGCTTAACATGATCCCAGGATGGGACAGCTCAGAATAGCATCGCCATAGCACCCTGTCGGGGGCACAGGCTCACCCTGCCATTCCGCCCTTCAGCTTGGCGCACAGCAGCAGGTCTGTGTATAGGAAGAGGTGCCGTAGACCAGCTTCCCCCTCTCTCACGTCCACCACGAACCCATCACGCATCAGCTGCCGTCTCTGGAGGGCACACCCAATGTCATGACCACACAGGGGAAGGGACGAAAAAATAAAGGTATGATTCCTGCACTACACGTGTGTGCACACTCACTATGCCCTTCGTGAGCGTGACCGCCCTCTTGCACTGCGAGTCCTCGTTGACGCCAGCCAGGAAGCTGCTAGAGATGCGGAGGGCCTCCTGGAGGAGGGGGTGGTCCGGGTGGTCCTGGGGTGTGTGCTTCAGGAGGTCCTGGAGAGAGTGGGGAAAACAGGAAATCAGGCACATCCAAAAGGCCCGGCGGGAACGGCAACGGCAACGGGGCAGTGGTGTCACCAGGGCGATGAGTTACAGACTTAGGGCTGAGGCAGCGCGGAGAGTGATGGTGTGCAGAATCACAAACCACGATCATATGGGCTGGAGGGCTTACATGCAACACCAGAGTTGTATTGGTGACACGATCCAGGGGCTTATACAGCAGAGCTAAGGGAGAGATGCCCCACAGGGGCAGGGAGCCATCAGCACAAAACACCACAGTGGGGGAATAGCTTCCTTTATGACAAGAAAAGAAAGGACCAAAGGAGAGCAAGGCTGACCTTCCAGGGTGTATTTTGTCCTGCAGTTGTCAGGACCCTTATTGGACATCATGCTCTGAATGGAAGACACACAGACACCAAGTGATCAGCATACGGAGGACAGGCCTGTCTTCAGCACATTCACGTTTCATTATTCCAGAGACGCCTTTCCAAGGATGTCATATTAACACCACTGCAGACCACTTTTGGGACTGGGCTACCGGATGCTACAGAACATCTGCTCTTCCATGTTTGTCTATGGAAAGTTCAGCCGGTGGGGGGGAGGGGGGATCTTACTGCTGATAAGATCTCACTATCCTCAGTACTGCAGCCATCTTATTATACTCTATAGAGAGCAATACATTAGCTTGGTATGCATTGACCAGCCAATAGCTCGTGCATCAAGCTTTGTTGCTCAGTCAAATTCAGCTGCCCATGTCTCACCTCTGCCAGTGTTCTGAAGCGCTGGTCAGCCTGAGTACACGCTCTCACTATCTCCACCGCACTCTCGTAGTTATCAATGAAGCCCCGGTACACACAGAGCTGACTGACCTGGGAGCCGGTGACCAAGCAAACAGGAAAAAGAAAATCAGACTGATAAATGTGTCCACATCACCACCCACAACACAACTGCTTTGTCCTCCGCCAAAGAGACGCTAAAACAGATCAGACATGACAGAGGCACAAACAAAATAGGGTAAGGCCCCTTTAGGAAAAGCAAACTGAAAAAACCCCCACAAATATCTGAAGTCTGCATTTTAGCAAAAGTGAACTCCATGATTAAATGTAGAGGAAATGCAAATTAAATGAGACAGTGGCAATCAAAGTAGACAAGATTTTCAATGTCTTGTGGCTAATGCTGCCTGGGATAAGCTCCAGTCCTCCCATGACTCTGACCAGGGTAAATGGCTGAAATATGCATCGATGGATACTACCCATCACTATGGAATCATTCAAAGGTGTAGAATTACAATCAGAGCTAAAGTGCATTCTTAATGTTCAATGAATCCAAGCTATACTACATAGGCATAAAACCATGGGATATAAAAGGTCACTGCCTGTGTCCTCTGCTGGAAAAGCCAGCAGCTGAAACCCACCATCTTGGTAAATAGGTCTCCCACGGAGGGTTGTGTGGACCCCTGCTGCTGTTCCAGAGCCAACTCCGAATTCAGCAATGGCTCCAGGCGCTCCCTCAGCCTGGTGTAGAACTCCCTGTGCAGGTCAAGCAGCTCAGGGACCTGGAAGAAGACCGTTTCTACCTGCTGGGCTGTCAGAACCGGCTGGGAGGTGCTGGCTGACGCCTTCAGAGCCTTCACAGGCTGTGGAAAGACCAAAAGAGGATGCTACGGGGTAAGCAGTGCAGTCAGTTCTGCTACCCTACAGATGTGTTTCCACTTACACAGAGGCACCATCTACATACAGGCCCATTTTATTGTTTCATGGCTTTTTAAAACAGAGGTTCGGTGATGGTCTGAAGCCCATTAATATAAGAGGTAATTAAAGAAACAAATAACATTGGGATGGGCTGACCTCTTCTCATCCCCACCCCTTTTCTGGAGGTGATCCACTGAGAGGTCCTGATAAAACGGAGTCACCTCACCATCTACTTGACTACCTGCCTTGCTGCCCCATAATGCACCTGCCTACCAGTGTTGTTCCACCATCGGTCTGAATTTTCCTCACAAAATCATATGAGCCTGTTCTGCCTAGTATCAGCCAGAGGATGACATGCTTCTCCTTCAGTCTGCTTTCTCACTTTCCCATCTTCCTCTCCCTGGGGAGTTTTTCCTTACTCCTGCAGTCCTATCCTAACTCACAGGGGCCTGCAGGCTGAAGTTCTGTAAAGAGCTTTCTGACAACATTTCTTGATAAAAGCACTCATCATTCACTTTCAGCTGCTCCCGTCAGGGGTTGCCACAGCGGACCAACACAGTCTCCATCTCCTCCTGTCCTCCGCATCCTGCTCTCTTGATAAAAGCACTATGCCATTCTACAATCAAAACAATTTTATTTGTAAAGGGGTTTTTACAAAATACAGAGAGTGGTAAAATCAGTTTTTAATTCAAGTTTTTTTTAAAAACAAGCCTTTGCACAGGAAGTCATTTAATAAACTGATTATCTCAATTTAGTCTTGGGCAAAATTTGCTAGTCTTGATATTGCAACAGAAAATGCATCTATAATAGTCACTGAAAAGACTACTACACGACAATTCTCACCCAAAATACTTCAATGAGCTCACTTGACAATATAAACAAACTGATTGTAAATAAACCATTATAAATAAACGGACAACGGTTCCATTTGATTGGCAGATGACACATTTGGCTTGCTGTGGCTATACAATCTTGGTGACCATACACCTACTGTTTGACACAGTGGACAGTCTGAGCCACGTTAACTTCCTTTGCAGGGTAATTCACTAAAGGAACCTAAAGTTAGATTGATATGCTAAAAGGAAAATACAATATGTATTTTAGATAAATTTACTTTGTCTTGTGACAACAAGTTAAGGGAACACCGCTACAGTCGATACGTTCAGAGCAGCACGTTTTCCATTGGTCGACTATACAGGCTACTGCATTATGCTGCAATCAATAGTATATGTATATACATTAAACATATGATCTATACTACAGCCACACTTCTTAAAAAGTGCAATTAGGCTTCTTTATTGCCAAGTCGCATTCAGGCGAACACACATATGGAGAATTTAAATATTTCTAAAAGGGATCTGCTGCCAGACATTTGTAGATAAATTTAACTGTCCTCTAGTTACTGACAGGATGAGTCAATACATTTTCTTATATACTGTGCCCAGGAGTCAGCGATACAGACAAACAGCTCTGGAGTGAAGAGGATTATGCCTCTGCCACAGCTTTTACCAGCAACCTTGAAGTCTTTTTAAACATCATGGCCTGCAGTAACACTCCACGCTGGGGGAAGTGATGATCATGAAAGCGGTAAGCGAAATGAAGAACTTAGGCGATGTAAGATTAAAAATGGGAAGTAAATTAGAGTGGGGCATTTGTGTGTGCTGACCTTAATCATCATAAATGTTCATTTATGAAGACTACAAACAGCCTCTTACACGAGGCAAGAACTCCACCAGACATGCATGAATTTTAATCAAAAATATATACTTAATACACAGAGCATCACATTTTAGACAGTGCAACACATAGGACTGCTGCACAAGACTTACGCAAGGGGTTCCAGATGAGTATGCTTGTGTGCACGTGTGTGTAGAGTTCCTTTGCATGTTGCCTAATGCACTACTGTCAACCAAGTCTTGCTGGAGAGAAGTGTACACACATGAACAAACAAATGTACTCATGAGAGGCGGATATGTGCTGCACGCGCGCGCGCACACACACACACACACACACACACCCTCGGAGTATAGCAAAGCTTATTTTTCAGCCTGCAGGCCTGCCGCACCTGGCAGTAGTTGGAATTACAGCAGATCTGAGCATGACTCCCTGAAATTCCACCCCACACAAGCACGCGTGTCCACATGCATGCATGCAGGCAGGCAAGCAAGCAATCAAAGACATTGTCTGTGGCAGCAACCGTCAAGAAAATGGCACCCATTTCATTTTCTCCCCATCTGGCTTTGGTGTTCAAAGAGTTTGCTCCACAGCTGTCATGAGATAGCCCTTCCTCGTTACAATCACGAATCCACAAATAATTTAACATCATAACGCTGAACAATTCTGTCAGATGCCAGGCTAGGTCACATGTTATTCTTACAAGTTAAATTTCCACACAGCTTCCCTGATTCCCTCTCCATGGAAAAGCCCTGGCTCCAAATGGATTGTTTGGTTCTATTTTACTTCTCAGAATGTAGAGGCAGAATTCTACTCTAATGCAGAAAAGGCAGAGCTTGTTTTGTTTGTGGCAGTTACTTTTTGGTTTATCTTCTCACAGGTTCTATCTGTAGCATTTCTACACTTGTAAAACTTCACACCATTTCTTACAAGTGCAGTTGTTAAAAAAAAAAAAAAATCCAGCCTGAATGCATATGCACCAGCCACTCTGCATGTGCTTGCCTTTATAATTATCTATTCAAAGTTGTCTTTGGATGAGTAGACAAAGGATCTTCAGTTAATGAGTATATAAAAACTACACGCAAATCGGATGTCCGGTGTACAGCCCTTCCTCGGAAGTGGTTAATTACATTTTTTTCTTCACTGCATTCAAAAGTTGATGTGACCTAAAACTGGCTGAACGTATGCACAATCGGGGAATGGCCTGTTGATTACACACAACCGCTACAATACCACATATTTGATGATATGGATTTTAACTGTGGTCTATTTATGAAGTCTAGAACTTTCATAAGTTGGTTGTTTGTTTTTCCATTTTAACACCGGTACAAGTCAAATATTTGTTTACCAGAATGTTCACTATCCTTTCAACCCATGAAGACATATCTATATATAAAAAAAAAAAAACCCACACAACAGTTTTACATGCAATAGTTACAAAACTGTACTAAGCGTCATATTGTTAATTGGTGAGGAGTCCACTGAACATGAACGACTTCAGGAATCAAATTATGGAGCCAAAAACAGGAAATGTGGGGAATGGGCCACGCTCACCATCAGCAGTGTCTCCAGCTCACTGAGGTATTGCTGTTCACTCTTCAGTATGCTCCTAAGAACCACCATCCTCTTCTCCAGAAGGAGATCAGGGGCCCAACCAGTCTTCAAGAGAACCATAACTGTGGTCACGTAATGCAAGTAACAGTTGTCTACTGAAGCTGCTACATGCCTGAGTAATGAATTCCTGGTCTCATCGGTAACCAGGAACATTGAGTGCTGTGTCAGCAATCACACCTATGAGAACTCACTGGTGTGTCAGGGAGGTCCATGCTCTCTGGTTGAAGGGGGTTTGACATGAACCCATCTTCAGGGAGGTCTATACTCTCTGAACGCAGGGGATTTGATATAAACCCATCTTCAGGGAGGTCAATGCTCTCTGCTTGCAGTGGGTCTGACATAAACCGATCTTCATTTCCCACTACAAACACTTCCTCCGTCAGTTCTGGCTCCATTTTGTCCACTCCTGCGAATGTTATTGAACAAAAAAAAGAAAGGAAGAAACCAAAAGTGAGACACTGCGGTTTCACTACTTTGGTTTGTTAGGCTTAGGCCAAAAAAAAAATAGACCCACACAAAGTTCCTATCACGTATTTTTTAAATTTTATCCTGATAGAGTCATCATTCATTAGTGGACACACCTCAGAGGTGCGCGCGCACTCGCAGACACACACTGAATTCAACAACAACTTTGCCAAGCAAACCACTGAACAGGACATCTTTCTCAAACGTCGACTCTGAGGTTAAATTCGTCCCAAAGGAAACTCCGGAGCCCGTTTCCGAGCCGGTTGCAGTGCACCTGTAACGTCGTACTTCTGCAGGTAGGTGATCGCGTTTTCATAGACCTCCATCGGGGAAACGCTGGCTTGCTGCGATGCACCTGCAGAGAAGACGAGGGCAGGACGGTGAAAGGTGTCTCCTGGAAATGAACCGGTACTCAAGAACTGTCATTTCTGTGCCTAACCCCGCGAAAGTAGAGTTAGGCCTATCGAAATATTATGTAACCCTAAATGACTCGTAACTGCTACCACAGAGTGTTAAAGAAAAACCAACACCTAAGAGGCGCATAAGGAAGTTTAAAAGAACGCTGGGAGGACGCTCACCGTGATGTAGGCTAAAATGCATCTATTACAGAAAGAGAGAGAGAGAGCGCAGAAACAGCAATTTAGTTGCTGCGTTTGCTGTGGGAATCTCCCCGTATAAACTTCATCATCCCCAAAACCGACGAAAGTACCTATTTACTGACAACAACGATTCCTCAAACTACTACATCGGCAGTAAGCATGCAAAGTTACCGCACTTACATCAGTTACACGGGTATTAACCATGTTCACGAACGCCTTTGTGTTAGTTCAGTCGGAAAGAGGAAGAAAATTGTTTAACATCGGGAATGGTAAAATATGTTAACCACACACAACAGTTTAATATCTTACCAAGCCACAACGTCGTGACTGGGTGTGGAATTCCAGCTACTTTTTCTTGTTACGGGTGACCAGCGCAAGTAATTGTATCGCTGAACGCATTTAAACTCTCTCGGGTCCAACCAGTGAAAGACACGCCACAAAGCTAGGATTCAAAGTTTGACTAAAATGTAGGGATAAACTATCATTTCCAGGTGAATGAAGAATTTTTCCGATAAGTATTCTATGAATTAATTCTCGATTTCAAGAGCGACCCGTCGTTATGAGTTAGTCGCCATGAAGCAGGTTATTTCTGCTGTTCGACGTGGTTATAATACACAGCAGCCCGCCCTTATTTTCGATAGGCAGTCCGATCAGGCACAAATGTCATTTTTAAAAAAAACAAAAAAAAAAAAACACAAGTCACGATTAGCAAAGCAACTTCCTATTTTTCATTTAATGGAAAGGGCAGTACGTTGGAAGACCGAGAAATCGCCTCCCTTCAAACACCTAGTGCACGACTTATTTTCCTCTTGAGTGCGTTTTCTCCCTTATAATACAACCCCCCGTAGTGTGACACGACGACGACGATGATGATGATGATGATGATGATGGTGTGGTGTGACACAAAGTGACTGAGACCCAAAGTGCTGGACGTAAACGGAAGCAAGAGCAAAATCACCAAGCTCTTGGGCAACAGGTTCCTGTCTGGATCACACCGATACGATGTAACAAATCAACAAGCATTTTGGGGGCTCATGTTGTCGACACATCTGTTGTGGGGTCAAAAGCTACGGAGATGTCTACGGATGGTTGTGCCCACAATATTTATTACTCTCACCGTGACTCTAACTATGCTTGCCTTTCCGATCATGCGCTCTGTACTAATGTTAGCCTCGTTAAAATGTCAGGGTAAGCGTTCAGTCTGAGTAGGGGTTGGTGTACACTGAATGGTCTGTAACCTACAAGTTAAGCAACTTATAGTCTGTATGTTAAGACGATCCTGAGAAGTGGCTAACATGTCCTTTGTACTGCCTCAGGCGCTTACAACTAAAGTTTGCATTCAGAACATATAGGCCCAATTCTCGTAACCAAAATTGACCTTTTTGGTCAACTTGACGGACACTTCTGGAAGGTAAAACAAAATAACAAATGTTACATATAATAATGCAAATACGTAGTATTGAATCTGTTTAACTTATGCATGATAAGCGGTAGTTGGGAAAAAAAAAACTTGCTCAACTCGATGTTAATTTCCGTTGAGACCTCACCACATTGGTGACAGTGTCCTCTACCCTTAATTTAGGGGATAAACTCATTTCCATGTAAAAATTTTTGACATTGTGTGCCTTAATCTGATGAGCGTTTTCTTAACTAGATCCATTTCAGATCAGGAAGACCTGCAGTACACGCATGTACTGGGTATAAAAGGCTGTATAAGGTGACATCGAGAGATGGGGATGTGGGTTAATAAATAAGATGGTATCAGTGAAACTTGTAGCGCTGTCATTTTATCAGTTATTAATAACTGACACGTGTCTGGAAAAGACTATCTACACTGCAGATTTCATTGGACACTAGATTATCATCGGTGATAAGTGAAAACATAATGTAATAAATTCATTCCTTCATTGTTTTTCATGTTTACATATAGCAACAAGATATCTGAAGAGAACTCAGTTAAACATAGTTTCAGATTCATTGGCCTCCGTTGTTTTTCACTTTGACAGCAATTGTTTCGGAGAGAATGTCTTACATTAAAGTACGGTACACTGGAAAAGATATCACCTGAGCTGGAGAGGATGCGGAATATCGAAGCTGGAGTTTATTCATTTATTTTTTTTTACAAGACGAGAACTATAGATAAGGGCCAACATACTTAGACTATCCGGTGAGGTCAATTCTCAAGAGGTCCCACTGTTTGTCTGCTGGCCTACTGTGCCCTGCCTTCCTGTTGCCTGTCCACCCTAACCGGTGTTCCACCATTTGAATCACCGAACCTGCTCTTCAACCACATCACTGAACTGCAATGCACTCCTTTAATGCACTGCTGTCCATCTGATTGTTATACCTCATTGTTTCATATTGTATTAATGAACTATTTCTGCCTGGTGACAGACAGAGGAGAATGGGCCTCCCCTTCAGTCTGGTTTTTTCTGAGGTTTCTTCTTCCTCAGGGAGTTTTTTCTTGCCACTGTCGCCTTTGGCTTGCTCTTTGAGGACATTGGGCCCGGGACTATGTAAAGTGCTTTGTGACAACGGTGTTTGTTATAAATATATATATATATATTGTGTTATATAAATAAAATTGAATTGAATTTTGCTAATACTCACTGCTGCTTTTTATTGTATTCCTACATGGCCAATAGACTTACACTATATTTCTCCTGTCTTGTAAAAAATAAAAAAAAATAAAAATTAGTGCTGTTCATTCATTCAATTAATATACCACCCACATCTATTTGTTTATTTGTTGATGCTGCTTGTTAGAGTCTCACCACAGAATTCTCCGTCTGGTCATTTCCTGGCATATACAAAACCTTTGGCGGAAAAGCGATTTGTCAGACGCCGGATTTTTTTTTCTTGCTAATTTATTTTTATAATCTCATCTCCGGTCTGCGTTAATGGTTAACAATCACATTTTCATTAAAGGTATGTTCACACTGCGAGGGGCGAGAGCATCATACAGGGGGTGAATAAAATAATGGAAAAGACACAACAGAGATTTTGAATTAACCAAATCATAATTACAAATGCAGCTGCAAAGGTGAATCATATTAGGTTGAATCCTAATTAGCAGTATATGTTGGCTGTAAAAAAAAAAAACACAAATGGACTGATAATCAACAGTTTGGAATTAGTGTTTTCAAAGTGATGTTGGGAGATGTGGTGGCTCAGTGGTTACCACTGTGGCCTCATACCTCCAGGGTTGGGAGTTTGAATCCCAGCTCTGTGTGTGTGTGTGTGTGTGTGTGTGTGTGTGGATTTTTTATGTTCTTCCCCCTCTTCATGGTTTCATCCAGGTTCTCCAGTTTCTTGCCACAGTATCCAGATATGCAGTGTAGGCTGACTCGCATGGCTAAATTGTCTAATTGTGTGACTGTGCCATGTAATTGGTTGGCACCCCATTTAGGGTTTCCCCTGCCTTGTGCCCTAGGCTGCCCGGGATAGGCTCCATACCTCTCCATGACCCAGAGTAGGATTAAGTGGTTTGGAAAACGGATGCATGGAAAGCAGTGTAAGCTAAGTAGCAATGCTCCAAAGCAGCCAAAGAATCAGTACTGGAATTGTAGGTTCATCAGTCACAGTAATTTCAAAATGATAGGTGTCAGGGAGATAGTGAAACATTGTCACAGTATATGCCAAATATAGACAAACTGCATAACAAAGAGGAAGAGTAGCTGCAAGTTGAATCTCACTGACATAGACTGCTGGATGCTTAAATGATGGTTATTAAGCACCAGAAGCGTCGCTAGGCCTGTTTTAGGGGGTCTTTAGTCTGTACCAGCCTCCCAGTGTATGTTCTGCATAGATAATCAATGGTTTGAGCTTGCAACCTTAATTAGTGAATGTTTAGCCCCCTCCGATCGTAAATCTCCAGTGACGTTCTTGTTAAGCACCACAAACGTACTGTATGGCCTCAAAAATGACCGTCGAACTGAATCTGCACCTCTGTGACCCAGTCTCAGTGAAAAGTATATATTTGGATGCCATTTGTATCCATGGCCAACGCATGAGCTGCTGAAAGGAGCACAAAACTGGGACCTCTAACAGATGTCAAAAAACGAGACTCCCAATTTTCAGAGCTAGCTGGGACGTCACGGCCGTGAGATGTAAACACCTGTGAGATCAAACGTTTCTGAGCCCCCTTCCTCCCTCACACGTCTTACGCTGCTCGCACTATTCATTTATTTATTTTAAGCCTTGCTATTTTGTACTGGATTTCAGTTGCAGATCTCATGATTTTGAATGCGGTTAAGTTGACGTGTATGCCTGAGCAATTGATAAATGTAATATAGTAATAATCAGCATACATCCAAAAAGTGTTTTTGTGTCTAAGGTGCAGATTTAACTATACAAAAATCTTAATCACGTGGAATATATATGATGAACAACTTTAGAAGTCTGAGTGATATTTTGACGAGGGCCATTTTAGGTGGTATTCCCCTAATAATTTTTATCTTGTTTATATAAATCAGCACTGTCAAACTCCAGTTCCACCGCTAGTCACGGTCCAGTAAGTTTTAAAGCACTTTTTAACCGATGTCAGATAGTAACGGAATGTAGCTACTAAACAGATCAATTAATAACAAATATGCCCTGTGATGGACTGGCCTTCAGTCAGGGTACATCCCAGCTTTGTGCTCTATGCTGTCTGGGATAGGATTTGGGGCCCCCAAGACCCTGATCAGGGATCAGATCAGCAGTTAAACAATAGATGGAATAACAAAGATAACATCCTTAATATAAAGGCCCATAATTATACTGTTTAAACACACACACACAGTATATACATACAGTATATACTTGTTTTTTCCTTCCAAATTATTGCGAGATTTATATGAATTATCCACACTCTATCACCCTCTTGTATGTGCTGACTCTAAATGCTCTGACAGTGTCATGTATCTGACTGATTTTAGACTCCAGTGGGGAACTGTGGCAGTTGAATCCTGACCTGACATTTGCAACAGAAATTAAGTACGTCGGCACAAAAAGAACCCGGCAGTGCAAAAAGGACATGGCGCCACCTGATGGGGAAAATACGACGGAGTTTTAGGACAACTATTAGTAAAAATAAAAATATTAAACTTCGAGAATAAAGTCATTATTTATGAGAATAAACTCGTTCAAAATTGCGAAAGGGTTCGGAGTCATAAGTATGGAACGCCAATAACAGCCTATCACCTTGAGGGGGGCGGGACCAACTCCAAATAGCCCTGCAACCTGCTGTGATGTCAACCCAGACATCAGGAGGGCATGGAGACCATCTAGTGGGATGGTACAGTGTGGGCGACCTGTGCGACTTGAAGTGGTTGCTGTGTGCGCATGGAGGCTGTTATCGTGACTTTATTCTCGTAAATAATGACTTAATTCTCGTAAATAATTACTTTATTCTCGTAAATAACTTTATTCTCGAAGTTTAATATTTTTATTTTTATTAATAGTGGCCCTAAAACTCCGTCGTACCCGTCGTAGGAAAAAAGGGACAAGTAGCAGGGCAAAAAAAAAAAAAAAAAACAGTAGACAAGATGAAGTGAAAGCAGAAGAATTTTCGTGAGAATGACATTAAAGAGCCAGAATCTGCTCACCAATGAGAAAGATGATAAGATGAAAATAGGAACCGAAAATAGATCAAACGGTAGAATGCCCTAAGAAAAAAAAACTGGGCTGCTATACAGCCATGTAACCAAATGCAATTTTGTCTTGCGAATGAGACACCAAATCGAGGTCCTCATGTGTTGTGCAGGTTACCATCTGAAATACATTGCTTTAGTAACAGATTGTACACTAAGGTGAGTACCAAAGAGAGCCTGAGTTCTGATATCTCTGCTTTTTTGTTTTGTTAGAAAGTACTAGCACAGTTCAGAGATGGCAGGAAGGTGCTCGAGAAAAATCTGGGATCATTTAAGCACAAGAAAAAGCAGTGTTGTGTTGGAACGCTGTATACATGTCAAAAGTCATGTCACAATGTTTATTTCTCAACCCAGAAAGACATTTTGTAGTTCGTACAAAGACGATCTCACGCCGTGTCATCGCAGCCTGTAAACAGACTGAGTTTGAGAGTTGCTAGGAATGACTGCTTAGATGCATTACTTTCAGTCTGCCCATGTAATAAATGTCGACAAGGTGACTACCAAAAAGAATGATTTATTTCTTTAACAGAACCATTCAGCCATGAATAACAATGTTGAAAATCAGTTTTTTCCCCAAAAGCTATTACATGTCTCTAAACTGGCTAATGCTGCTATTACTGTTTTATTATTTTTTTTTTTAATACTTGACACTTTATTCACTTTTGCACTCACTTTATATTTTATACACTGCCACTCTGTCTTACATTTGACATTTTATTTTAATCTTAAACATACTTAGACTTTACTTACTGTTATACTTACATTTTAATTTGACTTTAGTTTAGACTTAGCCTTTATTTAACTCTTGGACTTAAACTTTAGTTATCTTGCCTTGACACAAATTGTTACTGTGAATTTGTGTTTTGTGTTATTGACTCAAAATTATCCTCTTTAATGTATCTTCGTTGCTTGTTGATATTGTTATTAGACAGCCAAACAGTATTCAGTGGCATGTACCAGTGTGCAATGACAATAAAGCATTCTAATTCTATTACTACAAAAGGAAAACTCAGACAGTGCAGATATATCGAGAACGCTGATTTAAACAAAACTGAGCCATCTGCTAATGTGTGCAGTAGTTCGGCTTTTGGAATGTTGCCTTTCTGCCATGGAACTGCCATGCCATCTATCGCACAATCTGCTGGGCGATGACAGTGGTTCCACGTCCACCATGGCATTGTTTCTTCACCTCCCGAGCCATCTGGCACCATGTGCAGGTGTAGCAGAAGCAAAGCATGCAGCAGTCATCGCAGAAAGAGCCCTGCGGGTGAGAACAACACCCGTTAGGTGTACCAGCATTGGTCCTGGGTAACTACACAAACATGCAATGATTATATCATCTGTCCAATGACACACAAGGAACTGAAAAAATGGCATAACTTTGTTAACTGGTGGGTTAGTCATGATGTTATTAGATATCATAGGAGAATGAATTCATCCATCATATTTATGGTTCTTATTATAGCACCGATGCTCCAAGACACTTAACAGGAGTGTGTGGTTATTACAGTAGTAATTACAATTTAATTAAATGAAAATAGAAAAAAACCAGAAGACCGAACCAAAAACTCCTCAAGGAGGAGAAATAAGAAACTCCTGGGAGTTCATGGCCAACTCCTCCCCTTAGGGCATGGCAGCCGTTTACGGTGCACGGAAGAATAGAGATGTTTAAGTTTTTGACTCCCCTCCCTCTCCCCTATATCCCATTCCTTCTATAGTTGACATTCCTGTTTTTTAAGAGATCAAATATCATGTAGTTTTCAGCATGTTTGTACTTCCTTGAAAAGCTTAGTAATGGAAGATCCACCTTCCACTTTTACAGCTGTAAAAACTGTGATTTTCAACCTGGATTTTGTTATGGCACAAGTCCCTTCTTGGTGCCCTATGCACAAATTTGAAAAGATTTAATGTTAAGAGAGCCCTTTAAAACCAGACATTGTTCTTATTTTTTTTTTAGAGCCAATCCAGGCAAAAGAAATGTGCTGTCTTAAGGTGGGGTGGCACCCAAAAGAGATTATTTTAAAATTACACAGTGGCTCAAATGCTATTCATACTTTCCTTTTCTATGCTCTGTCATGAGCAGTTATGTGAGGAAGTGTGGAAATACTCTACATTTACAACTCGTCTTTCAATAAGACAGAACAGAAACAAAAAGCAGATCACTCTCAGGCACCCTTGTGTGGCTGTTGAGTACTTTGATATTTTAGCATACTTAAAAGCTTCATTCAGACCGCCAGGACAACATGTGCCCTCTGAAGGTCTGGTGGAATAGCATCACTTCTAACCGTCAACATACACATACACTGACGAATATGGCATGGACATGTTGCCTCACGCCTGGATGGTTTTGCAATTGAAATTCACCCCCACACCCTCTGGGAGGAATTTGTATGTTTTCCTCGTGTTGGATGGGTTTCTTCTGGATGCTCTGTGTTCTTTTTCATATAGGCTAAAAGCATACAGTTAAACAAACTGGCACCTCTAAATTGCCCATGGTGTGTAACTGTGTGTATACATGTTTGCCTTTGAATAGACTGAACCAGGCTGCCCTACCCTGTGTTTCTTGGGGGCTTCCTCCAGGCTCCCCATGACACTGTACTAGAAAAGTGGTCATGTGGGATGGAGGCCTCAGTATCTACATTCATTTTCTGGAAAAAAACATCTCAATCCATCGCCAAGGAAATACTCTTTCTACGCAACACCTCACCCATACCTGGATGCCATAGCGATCCCTCATTGAGCTGCGGAGACAGCAGGATACCACCAAGCAGAATGGATCCAGTATGGGAAGCAGACAACACCAGCCATACTGAGAGGCTGTTTGGCACTGCATGCAAGGGAAGCACCATAGACCACAACAACCTGTAACAGAGATGTAATGTGTGATAGACACCAAGTGTGATGACAGTGAACTGGACTGTTCTAAGGCCGTGGACAGAAATTTACAGTGCCTTGCAGAAGTATTCATCTCCCTTGGTGTTTGTCCTGTTTTGTCACATTACAAGCTGGAATCAAAATGGATTTTTGAGGGGTTAGCACCATTTGATTTACACAATATGCCTACCACTTTAAAGGTACAAAATACTTTTTATTGTGACACAAACAATAATTAAGATGAAAAAACAAATCTTGAGTGTGCATAGGTATTCACCCCGTTTTCTAGGAAACCCCTAAATAAGGGGGTAAATAAGCTGGTCCAACCAATTAACTTCATAACTCACATAATTAGTTGATTAAGATCTACCTGTGTGCAATCAAATTGTCACATGCGCTCTCACACGATGTCTGTATAAATCGACCTGTTCTGAAAGGACCCTGACTCTGCAACACTAGTAAGCAAGCAACATAAAGACCAAGGAGCACTCCAAACAGGTCAGAGACGAGGTTGTGGAAAAGTATAGCTCAGGGTTGGGTTATAAAAGAAATCCCAAACTTTGAATATCCCAGAGTACCATTAAAACAGCACAACTTAACTCTTGCTGCTTTTGGAAGTTTCCACATCACAAGCACTTTGCTTGCAGTTAACCATGGCAGACATTTACTGCTGACTTGTTAGAAAGGGTGCATCCTTTCATGATGCGGGCACATTCAAAGTCACTGACCTCTTCAGTATGACCTATTCTAACACCATTATTTTTGCTGGAGATTGCATGGCTGTGCGCTTAATTACATACAGCTGTGTCAACAATGAGTATTGCTTAATTACCCAAGTCCAAAAGTATGTGAACACCCTGATTAATGGGTGTCTACATACTTTTGGAAAAAATAAAATACACAACAGGTAAACATAATGTGACGAATACACAGAAACCAGATCCATTTGCAGAACTTGACTTGTATTGTTGGAGGAGCAGAGCGAAGATGGGAGAAAAAGGGTAAGCATGGTTGGAAAAAACTGGGGTGATCCAGGTAATCAGTACACACAATCCACGATCAATAATCCAAAAACCAGTCCACGGATCCAATAGCCAGCGCAATCCAAATCACAAACAAGGTAACCAAATGCAAATCGTGACACACGGAAACCTGTTTGTCAGTGGGGACAGCGGTGGGTCATACATGGGTGCACTTCAGCTCAGCCACTAACACGCTCAGTAAATGCAGAACACTCTAAATATCTTGCACCAAGCAGACAGGAAACTGGGTTCTTACCGAACTCGGATTAGAGGTTTCAGCTGTAACAGTACCAGGGCAATGAAAAAGGAACTGGAGGGTTTGTGTGTGGTGCTTGGCATCATAAATAACACATAGACTTCAACAACATGGTGGCACACCATACAAGAGGAATGACAAAGGCTAAGTCAGATCACTTGTAAAACTGGTTCTAACTATACAACAGATGACCTTGAAAATGGTTTGAACTCGTAAAAAACATGCAAATAAACTGAACACCAGATGGAATATACAGCCTAGCACCATTGGACAGGGCTGCCAGGTGCTCGACTCTCCTGCAAAATTGACCTTGTTTAGAAAGAAAAGTGAGATTTAATTAGTTTCTGCACAAATATAGACTATCTGGTAAGGAAAGGTATGATAGAAAGTACTGGCACTGAATCAACGGCCAGAGTCCAGACATTTCAGTGCCTCAGACCCAACAAAAGAGCAAACCCCAAATGCCGCCAAGTATCCTTCTTCTTTTACCAATTTTAAGAAGTATTTCTGCTGTTTTCCTGCATTGATATGCCATAAAACTGCAGTTTGGAACCTGGAAGCAAAACTACAGCTCTGCTAATCCCGGCTTCTATACTTGAAAAGTTATATGAAGATTGTTACTGAAAACCTTTAAATTGTGGTCAGATTCATAAACTGTATTGTTGTTGCATTGTCAGATTAGTTGTACCACCAACACGTTTTGGGCTGGTTGCAGGTCATATTGTGTGGATGCTGGGAAGTATAATCTGACTGGAAAGCAGCAAAAGAGCCTAAACAAACAATTAGTTTTAATCCATGACCACCATATTTATATACTGCTGTACATTTAAAGCACATAACACTACGTAAATTAAGTTATCCAAGTACATTGATATAAATATTTTGTAAATTGTCTTCTTTCATTGAGAACCTATCATGGCGAGTAAAAAATATGATCATAAATTATAGAGAAAAGTCTAAAGTGGTTAAACAGGTCTAACTTTGCAATGGCATTTAACAGCTCACACGAACGCACATGCGTTATGCCAACTTTTAAATGAGGTATCACATCTAAATACCACCAAAAAGGAAGCAGGTGTCTTCCTTCCTGCCGAATGTCTGCTTTGAAAGATACGAGATTCTAAGCGCACTTTCAGCTAAACGCGGTTTTTGTGCTACTGGCCATCAAATGCCAATACTTAAGAGCGCTGGTGTGTAGAGAAAGTAACCAACCGCTGCTCAGCGCGATACTTACAGGTGCCCATGTCGGAGCAGCAGTCGCATACCCCAGTGCTCCAGGACCCGGAGCCTTGCATTGTCGTGACAGTAGTGACCTGCTGTACCACTGGCACCGGTGCTGGTGGCTGTGGGTTCTGAGTGATTAACATGATACGTGTAGTGTTTAGTCAAGGAATTAATCAGAAAATAATCTGCAATTTAAAAGATACCGCTGCTGGGAATCTGATCCACGAGAGCTAAACACCTCCCTCACGTCTTTGATTTGCATTCGGTTTCGTTCTTTCAGCTACCTGAAAATCAACCACACCTTTAATTTTCACCCTAGCCTTCTGAAACGAAATGGAAACTGGAGAATTAACGTGTTCTTGCAATTAGCGACATCCAACGTTATATGAATAGGCCTATGCGTGCAGCATGAAATAAAAAGATTAATTTCATTAGAGCGTGCAGTGGCATTCATCACCACTACGTAAATAAAAATAGAATACTATTTTTGCCTGCATGTAGAACACAAAGGAACAGTTGTTGTTTGGTGCAGAACAATAAGATCAAACCTAAATTTACGTGTATGATACACGATACAGACAGTCAGAACAGAACTAAGCACCGAGCACCAGCTTTGCAACAAATAAAATAATTCTTTTGCATAGATTGATAAAAAATAATAAAAAGCGAGCGTAAGAAGTAATGGAAATGGTATGCTCTGGATCGCCACAAAAAATTCACAAGAAACATATCACAGGTAGATATGGTGGCATATTCTAACAGATATTACTTTTAAACATTAAGCTCGGGGTGGTATCTTGTACCTTTTTATACAGTTTGATTTTTCTAATATTATTTTTCCTATACATGCTGTAAGACTTGAACATTTAAAAAATGAAAACTTTAACCTGAATAAATTACTAGACTTTAACATCTTTGCAAAACGACAAAATAATCTTTAAATACATACCATACCCGCCTGGTGGATCTCCATATCTTCAGTTAACTACGAGTTAAGTTCGATTCTCTTTAAGACGGCTAGGTAGGGGGAAAGAGGCGGGCTTGAAATGGAAACTTACTAAGTAGCCGCACCTACATGCACACAAAGTTTCACTTTTAATCATAAAACCGAGCAAGAAATTGATTTCCCCGGAGATATTACAGGGAATGTGTGTATAATATACATTTGAATACGTAAGGATAAGTGCGCAAATTCCTCTATCAGGAAATCTGAGGCAGTCACTCACTTTTACACATAAAATACCTGTTCTGTATTAGTAAGTGCAGAGGAAAACATTTTAACTGAGTGACTGCAGCGTGTAATGTCAGATTTTAATTTTTTTTTTCCTGGCAAAATATGACAAGGAAATGTTTTACATAACCTTTGCATCGTATGAACGTATACAATAGCCTATCTATCGCTTCTTTATCTTCGGCAAAATTAAAGATTACTTTCATGGAACTGCATTAACTGTCGATTTCAGAAAAGCACATAACAGAAATAAAATCATTCAGTGGGTCAGCAGAACCAGGCAGCACTGAGGGACCAGCAGGACCGGCTGACACCAAGGGAGTACCAGGGCTGGTACTAGAACCAGAGCAGGAGGGCACCATGGGCATTGTGGGGCAGGGACCTGAGGATGACGAGGGACCTGGGTCTAAGCGGCTGCCCTAAACAGCAAGCCCCCACCTCGCTCTCCTAGAAATGGAGACCCAGCCAACCCGTCTCCCATACCATTGACAGCTCTGAGGCTGTAGCCCTGGTTGGTGTTGAGGTAGGACCGAGGCAGGGACCCACAGAGCAGGACTTAGGGCAAGGTCCAGAGGATCCTCTTCCAAGTCCTTCGGCTGGGCATTGGAAGAGTCAACCCCTTCGGGGCCGGCTGTGGCCGGGGAGTTTAGCATCAGCAGGGTTGTGGCTGAGGGGCAGGTGGGCGTCTGGGCGACGACCACCGAAGACAAGGTGGTCGCCAATGGGACCTCGGATAGCAGCAAGGCAGGTGCCGGCCAGACAGTAGGGGACAGAGAGCAAGGCTTCAGGAGGCCCTGTACAAGGCACTGGTGGGGCTTCAGGAGGTGGCAGGCAGGGCTGATTCTCCATACCACAGAATTCATCCTCAGCGAAAGGGTGAGGTCCAGGAGGGTATGAAAGTCTGCTGCAAGACCAGGCCATCCCCGTGGTGCTGGCCATCCCTTTGTTCTCAGAGGCTGGGGTACTCGAGGAATTTAGTCGGCAAGATGCATGGAGGCACACAGGCTAGGAGGAAGGCTCAGACTAATGGGGTTGTAGAAGAGTCCTGTCATTCTGTCACGTCGGGAGCAAGAAAGGACTCAGGGGCAGGCGTAAGGCAAACAAAAAGGGATTTATTACCCCAAAACTAAGCAGAACCAACCAAGATCTCAGGGATCCAAAACAGGGAGACACCGCAAGAAGGGCCACAGGCACCACATGGGAGCAACATCAATGACTGGACTGAGGAGCACAGGACTGGGAAGCACATTTAAACAAGACAAAAAGATCTAAAAACACTGAAGCAGCAAACTTTGTGAAAATTAATATTTGTGTCATTCTCAAAACTTTTGGCCACGACATTTGTGCCTGTGTGTACACACCCACTTACAGTTCTGTAAAGAATTTTTATAAGTAAATTGGAACACTGTTGTGTCTAATGAAAGTCTAGCAAGAAAGTCAGAGGTTGTGAAGTGTCGATATTTATTGTCATGACTATTCAGAGAAGACAATGAAATTAATAACTTTTCTCATTTGCTGCTTTTGCGTTTAATAATTTTATAGAGCAACACTTTTAAAAATTGTACATATTTAAGTCAGTTGTAAGTTGCAGAATTAATGCAGAACTTAAATCAACTATTGTCACATATTGTCTTTTAAAGGTACAGTGTCTATCACAAACTTGCCACATCTCATGGGCAAACAACAGATTTCGCCACACCAGTCCTCTTCTTCCTACTACTGTACACGTGCTGTATCTCTAGTCGGCGTGATTCAGCCTCAGTCTCACTTTATTTCCTGCAGTGGTTTCGCTGCGTTCAATTACATTTAGCATTTTTTTCAAAACCCCTTCAACATGTCCACTAAGAGGAAAGTGCCTTGGCCTACTAGTGGACTTGCCAAGAAGGAAAGAAAAGCCATTGATCTCAACACAAAAATGAAGGTGATCAAGCAGCTTACAGCTGCGCCACCTGACCGTTTGAATGTGCCGGTCTGTCTTATGTACAGTTCATCTTACGACCGGTCTGTCAGAACCGAACGTGGTGGTATGTCGACGTCTAGCTGTACTTTAGTTGCATGTGCTTGGGGCGAGATTGAGTGGGTGCCGTGACGAGTTTAATTTTGCCCATCAAACTGATGGTGACACAATACATGAATTGTCGTGTCAGGTGGAGTATTCTATGGGGAGTTAACGCAGTGTGTGCTGACCAATGTTTTAACAATGTTTAAAATATTTTTTATCTGTAAAGGAGGTGGGGGTCTCTTAGAAAAAGTTTGAGAACCAGTGCTGTATAGTATGAGACACTGCCCAAGTACTCCTAACCTAGCTGAACACCACTGCACTCCAATACCGTCCTTCAACAGAATAAATAGGGATGGGTATGTGAACATAACAAACAAGGCCCATTCTAATTGAAAACTAAAGGCAGAAACTAACTAAACTATAAATAAAAGAAAACACAATTCTAGGCCATGAGCACCCGTAAACACATCCAAAAATCCTACACTACTAAAAAAAAAAAAGACCACCATCCCCTACAAAGTTGTATAGACAAGTGAAACTGAAAACACAGTCAGAATTACACAGGATAAACATGTTACAGCTCATTGAGGCTAGCAGCAGAACGATCGCCTCCATCAACCCAACCGGTCAACCTGCTTTTCTCTACACTCTTGTCCTCTATCGCCACCCACTGGAATGGAGTAATTGTCAGTCCTCAGATAAGTTAGCAAACTCCAACAGGGAAGAGAGTGAGAAAAGCAACAAGAAGCGGCCATATACCCTTACAAGTGCTAGCTGAGTTGTAAGACAGCTATCAGTAATTTTCTTCAGCAATTCTCATGGCCAAGACAGTTTACATGCAGTATATTTTCACTTTCAGAAAGACAACAATAAGACTGATTTATCCAGTGATTGCACCTGTGCAAAATTGACACCTGTTCTAAAAGAACAACATGAAATATTTACAACAAAACCATAGTATTTATTTTTTACATTATACTCATAATCTCGATTTTATTAAATAACTTTTAAATGTCCAAAACCTTTGCGCTTGTAAAAATTTATAAATGGTAAAACTGTCATTTTACAAATATAACCACGGGGGGCCACTGCAAGACTTTGTAGTCAGTAGTCCTTACTTTCTTTAACTTAATTTTTTTTGTACACTTCATTTCAATTTAGTTTCTTATTATTCCGTGAAACAACTGGCACGGTATACAAATACTAACTGTAGTGTTAACATGTTTTAGAATATGATACGTAGAATACTATTGTGCATGACATTTTCGTGGAGTGATCGTTGTGCAAGTGTCTCATTCTGTTCCTTAAATAAAAATGCATATTAACCTGACCTAGAGGGATATTAATGTAAGAAATGTGACGTGGCAACACAAATATAAACATCACAGTGAAGTGATTAGCTTATGCTACAGACACAGAGAACGTAAATGCGTGTTTTAAAGCATAATATTGTGGTCGGTTTGCTACAATATGAAATTATAAATCTGAAGCATGATGCTAGATACAATACGCTATGTAAAGTTTGCGTCCAGTTATGTACAATTGGTGAGTTTACCAAAACTATGACTCAGAGTGATTCTTTTAACTGCACGTCAAAATGATCACAGCTTAGTAACTGGCTTTATGTGTATCTCTAATTGCTGTACTTCGTGGCTGTGCAGACTAATACGCTAAAAACGTGCCTTAAACCACGACGGCTCGATGCTATAAAACTATTCATAAGTACAGCTAATTATGTTGAACTATATCAAGGCAACAATCAAGAGGTGCAGTTAAAGTTTTCATTAGGCGATTGTTTAGCTGTAGATTAGAACATCATAACACTGAAGCTTCAATATATAAATGATCTTCAAAATATTTACGTCATTTTCAGAAATACAATATGGAAAAATAAAATACGTGCTTATATGTGAAGGCAAAGAAGACAAGACATTAGGTAAGATTTTAATTAAGAGTTGACAACTGTCTATTCAAGGAAAAGGCCTATACGATCTAAATCATAAATGCGCAGTGTTGCTCAAGTGTCCTCTAATGCAAATAATACGTGCACATGTGTGTATGTTTATATGGTGTGTATATCTGAATAACAGTACACTGTAGCCACGCAATATATAACTACGAAAAAATCAAACACGTCGTACTATTTGGATATACCTTACGACGTTTCATGTGGAAATGTATTTAACCCAGCAAAATACTAAACAGAGAATCGATGTGCCGTTCGAATTAGCGAAAACGGGAGGCGCTCCGACTGAGAGAAGTTTACGAATTTGAGTACTACAAGTGCATACGTTGCATCTGCATGCTTGCATATTGTACTTCGAAAAGGCAGCATAAACTGCGGCAGACGTCAGCTTTCTGTCTAGCAGAGGGGTGTCAGTCATTCCGAAGCGGCGCTTTTCACAGCTCAGAGGAAGCGTTTGGTGAAGAAGCGAGGCATGTAGAAAGAAGACGCCTTCCGGAGGTACAGTAATTCAACGATTATAACTGCTGTATTAAAGGAAGAAGCAGTCGAAGAACCACAAGAGAGGCAACAATACTAGGATCTGAGAAGATGTTTTTCACTAATTTTGTCAGATTTGAAAAGCGACGACTTTCACGAGCCAGGAACAAAACGGGCAAATGAAATAATACAGCGTACTTGAAACAACAGCTGATAATGGAGCAAAACAACACGACTGTTATCAATGAGTATCCTCACATCCGTGTGTATGCGTCCGGCATATGTTTCATAATTATGGCTTTTTTCAACGTAATAATTAACTGGACTATAATGCGCGAGGAGCGACTTCGAAGGCACGCGCGCTTCGTCCTCATTTTTCACTTTTTATTTTCGGCTCTGGTCTATTTTGCAGTGTGCTCTGCTTTCTACCTGCAGATCTACTTTCAGTTCAAACCCTCCCTTGCTGCCTGCAGGGCCCTTATAACCATTCTTATCTCCAGCGCTTCCAATATCCTCCTTACCCTCACCGCCATGGCTCTGGACCGATACTACGCCGTGTGTTTCCCGCTGAAATACAGCGTCGCGTGCACCTGGCAGTGGCCGTGGCTCACCGGTCTGTTGACTTGGGGTCTGGCGCTGATCATCCCCCTTAGCTTGTTTTTTATATCTGATAACCCCACGAATAGCCAGTTTCCCTGTGGCCGAGACCTTCTAAGGAAGGGGGAAATTCACAAAATTCTTCTGATATCTCTTTGCTTAGCTATAATCATCTTCAGCTATATTAGAATATTTCAAGAGAGCCGGCGCCTGGGAGTGCTGAATCGACGCAATAGCGTCGCCTGCAAAACCATCGCCCTGCACGGCACACAGCTTGCCGTTTATCTGCTCCCAAACTTTGTGAACTTCTTGCTACATAGCCTGCAGAAGTACAACTATTTGCAGCCCCAGGACAAAGAGCTGTTTGGAGTTGTCATCTTTGCCTTCTGCAGCCTGGCACAGTGCATCGCCCCCATTGTCTATGGATTACGCAAAGACGAGCTACTGGACGACATGCATCGACGATTCCCTCACCTGTCGTGCAATCTGAAAAGCCTCGTGGAATGGACGATGCAGACCACGCGGGTGAAGCTGCCCTCCAACCCGGGGTATGTGGCCCATACAGAGGTTAAGGGAAACCAAAGTAATTAGTGCACACAAATATTGTAGGAAAGGAAATAATTAGAGAACACTAAGGTCTAATCTTCCAAGAAAAAAGCGTTACAAAAATGAATGCAAGAAGTTGTTACATAAATTGCATAATGTGGTATGGTTTGATTATACAGAGTCTGTCTACACTTAAAACCGAAGTATGAAAGCAGCCAGGGAAAATACGTTTGTCATTCTTTTATTTCTGGTTTCTTTGTTGCTTCTTATTTTTTAAAATCACTTTTTGAAAAATCTAGGCTTTTACTCTGGTGCATTCCCCCGAAAACTTTCTTTTGATTTCATCAGAGCGTGTCGTTCGCTATCTCTGAGTATGCACTGAGCAACGTGGGGAAAGCCTGTTCTCATTGCTGTCACAAAGTGTATAGACACAACAGCTATGTAAATAGCCCTTAAGTAACTAAAATAATAGCCGGAAGAGCTAGGAAAGGCCTTTCCAGGAAAGACACGAACCAGAAGCCTCTGAGATCATATAAGTGTCCCAGAGATACAAGGCTCATGGCAGCTAGGGATTTGTAAACATTAGGGATTTGTGACCATTAATATACTTGTGTGTGTTTCAGGGCTTCTGAGACTCTTATATCAATACAGCCACCTCTAACACCCGTGTGAGTGGAAAGACATGGAAATGAGGAAATAGAGAAAATAAAAGGCCGGGGGAAAGACCCGACCTCCAGCAAGGAACGTACATGCCAGAGGCCCTGTGTCCATACCACAAGGCCAACACGTGTCTCACAATGAGGATGCTACTCTCCTTCCCTGGATTCAGCTCCAAGGACGTACTGCCATGGGTCAAGAAGACAGGGGTCAGAAATCATGACAAGGGACTGCACCAGGGATGGGTTGAACTGCTTATGGAAGTCTCTTTACTTTGAGTACATAGTGAGTTATTGTAGGTGGAGGTCCCATCCCTGGATGGACAACTGGATGTATTTTATTTGTGGGCAATGGCCAAATTCAGAACTTAGCTAAATTATGCAAAATTATGTGAAGTATTTCCAACCTGAGATCTTTCCTACATCTATAGGGAACTACATACTTAAGTCTGTGAATAAATACATTATAATTGTTATGCATATCACTATATTTTATTTATACAGTGAAATAATTTTTAAACAATAAATATGTTTGTATCCGATTACTATGCTATTAATAGCTTTGTTCATTAATTGCACATCATTTGGTTTTGTTAAGCTAAAAAAATCAGACTGGGTAGATGAACAAAATGACTATATATTGTTATATTGTGTAAATGTGAGAGCTGAAAGGAGGTATTTCAGATCCTGAAATCGTAATTGGTTTAAACAAAAACATTAGTAACATATCTACGTATTTAAAAGACACAGTGGCAGCCAGTTCTCGTAATTACAAGAAGAACCGGTTGTGTCAAGATATTTTTTTTTTCATAATGCTGTGTGAGGATGTTTACTAATGGCAGCGTAGCACCCGATTTGGATAATCGAAAAAGTTTCGGTTTACCAGGGTCTTGAGAAACTGATCTGCGGGTGCTTTTACTTTAACCTTATAAACCCACTTTAACCCACATAGATGCGTGTGTCCTGTTAGCTTACTGTGCTGACAGGAACGACATGCGTGCCGTTTCTGAAACAACCCACAGGTTTAGATTGTTAGCCATCCTACCTGCTCTTCTTATCCAGGGGCATGATGATCCTTAAATGCAGTTTAAGCGAACTGTACACTCTAAAATTCCCTTAGCTTGCATCCACGAGTCTGTATGTGTCGGTGAGGTGGCATGCCCTACCTTAACTCGTTCCAGGATATTCTCCATTCACTGAAACACTAAATGGATACATGTTCATTGAAAAGATAATAATACTGCTACTAATAATAATAATCATAAGGCCTTGTGCCCAGTGTTGCCTGGGCTGAACCTCTCCCACACACACACTTAGCGGCAATAAGATGGACTATTATTATTATTATTATTATTATTATTATTATTAATAGTAGTATTATTTTAAAGAATGAATTATGCTTTTAGTGCAAATTGTGAATATTTTGGATTCTAATGGCCCCAGTCCTTCTTTTCTTCAATTTCATGTATAGACTGGTAACATAAGCTGAATTTTGCTGAATCAGTTGTTGGAAACATCAGAAATAATAAAAACAAATGATTTCCTCGGATGCTCCGGTTTGCTGTTGTTCGTTCTCGGGTGAATGGGGTTTTATAAATCGGTGTGCAAGGTTAAGGAAATGGAACAGAAAAAAAAAGAAGTTTGTCTGGTTAAAGTTTGCAAAATGCAAAGGAAAGTTGGGAAATGAAACCTCACAAACATACAAAATGTTCAAGTAGGCCTAGTTCAAACAAATGATACCCTGAAAAGGACTGTCGTCCAGTCAGCTAGACTGTAGTGCAGGTCACATCGTTTGACAATGCGGATACTCCAGATTCCCAGACATGCTGTGATGGACAGCAGTGACGGACAGAATTCCAAAAGAATTTTGATAAGGTCACTTCTGACCTAGAACAGTTGATGTGAACAAGAAGCGCCTAGGGCTTCCTAACTGGGCAAGCACAAGTGTTCATCCAGTTTTCGGAAATCATTTAATACGAGAGGGACAGAATATGCTCTAAATGCCTCCTATTGTGAGATGGACCCAGAAGATTCTCTCAAAGTCCATTAATATGAGATGAACCCATGGGAATCTCAGTCTCCTTTAATGTCAGTTGATTACACCGAGAATACGTAAAGCCATTTAATTTGAGAGCTACAGACAAGTCCTTTTGCATTCGCACATTAAAGACACCCAAACTGTTCTTGCTTTTGGGATGTTCCCACAATCTCAAAAAGAAAAACATTCAAAAATTCCACATGTGAACCTGGCATTCTGGGAAAATTCTAATTGCAACATATTTTAATACAGTATATAAATGCAATGAATAAAATTATGTATTTGGTTTATTTATTAATTTAAATAGATTATAAAAATAAGAAATAATGAATGGAACTGGAAAAACTGTGATGAGCCTGGAGAAATATCTGCCCAATGCTGAATTAGGGAGGATCTTTTGAAACAAACAGCATTTCATTCAGTCCCTATAAACGAGGATTTTTTTGGTTTCACCAAGTACAAACGCAGCACAAAACATCAACCTGAAAGACATCTTCAGGTGTTCAGATAAACCTTAGTCAAACGGGGGATTTGCTGCCTAGTACGAATTTATCGAGAAGCAGCCCTGCCACCTGACCGTTGGATTTGTTTTCACCGCGTGCCGTTAGAACATCTTAGCGTGAGGGAAATTCTGAGGGCTGCAAGGCAAACCGCAGCCCGCACTTCCTGCTGCTGCAGCAGCAGTAAACACAGATGAGCTCAGTGCTGTCTGCAGAGGAAGGAAGAGTTAAAGTGGCATGCAGTGCCAGTAATAGCTACAGCAGTCACGGGGATGTAGGCAATAAACAACATGGTGTCAAAAATTAGCACTCTACTTTAGATGGAACATATTATTAAATACTCTATTTGCTGCATAGTCTTTAGACTTTTTTATTATTCAATTTATTCCATCACAAAATTAAAAATCAAAACACACACAATTTCACACTATTTAAGATGTAGCAGAGAGAGAGAGATCCATAATTCCACTTCTCCATTTAAAGAGCATTAATAAGTACAAACACCTACATGCAACTTCGTGGTTTTACTTTGATTTATGCCACATTTTTTTTAAAACAGTGACTAAATACTCCAATGAAAGAAATAACTAAATCAAAGTAGCCTCAGCCTGTTGTATTGTCAGATATAATCCAAATCCCTATACCAGGATCTGTTACAAATCAGCCAGCTGAGTATTGCCCACCTGGAATGCTAAACTCAGGAACCTGACAAACGACACAATTTTGAGAAAGGAGAGTGGTAACACAGATGACTAAACAGAGTCACTGATGGCACAGTACACTTTCTTTCTCTAATGACTATTTCAGAAACAGGAACCAGCCTTGTGTGTTTTCACAACGTGTTGCTGTTTTACTGCAGCTTAGTAGTAAATGACCTGCAGCACTTTGTGCGCATGCCTGCACTAATTGGGTCAAAATCATGGGTCTATCCATCTTCCAGCCACTTATTTTGGTCAGTGTTGAGGGGTGGCCTGGAGCTTATTCCAGGCAACACAGGGCACAAGGCTGGGGTACACCCCAGACAGGATGCCAGTCTGCCACAGGTTACGTACAGCTTCACATCCATCCACGGTGAGTCATTTAGTGTCATCATTTACCTTGAATGCAAATCTTAGGTGTGTGAGTGCAAGTTAGATTACCAGAAGGAAACGAATACAGCCCCAGGAGAACACACAGTCCTGGTAGGATTCAAAGCCCTCACTCTGGAAAGCGTATAAAAGATATGGAATGAAAATCTAAGATGAAGTTTATAACAATAAACAGAATGAGGAAGCTGATGGTACTGACAAAGTTAAAAACAACCATCAACGAGAACAGGAATATTTCAAAAACACCAATCCGTAATGCATAAGAAAAACCAGTGCAGTCAGGATATGAAAATCATGTGATAAACACACATGGGGGGTGCGGGGGTCTCGATAGATACAATAAAGCTGGGGTGTGGGGTGAGACTGGACGTGCTACCCTTCATTTTTCTGTTATGTAGTGGGTACATGGGAAGAATGTTTAATTTAAACATACTTGCTTAGTGTCAGCTGGGTAACACATGGCTTACATGAAAGTTGGCAAATGTAAGAGGACCTGGATTGATTGTGCATGTTTTATCTCCAAACATACTACAATCATGATTCTGCTGCAACCCAATAGGTTACGCTAACCAGGCTAAAGCTGTCTCTCACATTTAACAGTAAAATTACCGTAAGCAGCCTTGTTGTACTTATCGAGACACTTCATTGCCCCCCTTGACGGAAAAGTGCCGTGTCCTTCAGAGGGTGTAGCTTGATCTCTTTTGAAGATGAACTTTCAGTTCATGCGGATCTGACCAGAGCTTCTGAACCGCAGGGCGTTGAGGTCTTGCCTGATCCTCTGAAGTGTCAAAGAGAGAAGAACAAATGAAGAGGAAGAGGAAAGTAAGTTTAAAAAAGGGGAGAGAACAGTACAGAAGAAAGAGTGAAAAGAATAGTTGATGGGAATAAACAAAAGAAGAGACAACAGGAAGGACTGAAAGAGCACCAAAGCCCAAGGAGATACCAAAGAGAGTAGAGAAGACTAAGCAAGACAGCAAAGAGAGTAAGGAAATAATCCTGTCATGGAGTAGAATCATCTCATCTTGACATACCAAGACTCACTCAGCATCGTTTCGTGCTGGCTGGAAAGTGAGGCCCCAAGTGACTGAGGGACTGAGACACCCCAAGGGACACAGGTAAAGATGGGTTAACATCTCTACGTCATGCTTTCCTACAGTGGCATGGAAATGTGTAGGAACCAAAGTGTGGCGCTGGCAAGTAGCAACTGAGTGAAGTAAGTGAGGGAAAACGTAAGCTTGCGGCTGCTCTGCATGACAGACGATGCACTGGTATGAGACACAGCCAGACAGAATGAGCAGCACTGAGGACAAATCGACGGCGCTGTCAGCCCCATTTCAGCAGGAGCTAGTCATCTGAAACACCATGGCTGGTGTCATCTCAGTGAGGCCACTTACAAGCCAACAGCAACACACAAGCTCGCACATGACAACTAGGCCGTAGTCAGAAACAACTTCATTCACCTGGAGCAACATCGTTAATGTGGCTTCAGTCTCACTTAATCTGTTCCTGCTTGATATAAAAACAATGCAGTGTGGCGATCTGGGGTACCACGCCCCTTGATCGCCCAATCCTCAGTGCCAGAGCACATATGAACATTTCCTAAAGCTGCAGGGAGGAATGCAAGTAAGAATTTCATTGTACTTGTACTTGTACAAATGACAATAAAGCTTTTGCATCTTTTGAATCCAGTAAAAACTTTGTTTTGGACAATCTATACAGAAACCACCAATGAGAGTATGGCCAGCCTATGGCAGTAGATTTAATTGAATGCAGTCTCCAGCCATATCACATGTTTGATCTACCATCAGCACATGCAAGTTCATTAGTTCATTAATCATCATTATCAGCTAATTCATGGTGCACTGATATGGACCAGCTGGGGATCCAAAGAGGAACAGCCGAACACTTATCAGCTTTACACTCTGAGACAGTGCTGGGTGTTCCACTCCATGGAGCATTACGCCTACCTCTGGTGTTTGGGGGCGGGGGGGTGCCCCTTCTTCAATTCCAGAATTTATATTTCCTGGAGATTTCAGTTCACTTTTCTGTACATTGTTGGAAAGATTACCAATGATTAGGAATTTATAATACGGAACAAAAAATGGCACATGCAAGGTTGGAGATACAAGATACCATGATCCCTTCTGAAAATGTGCTAATAACAGCTGCAAATAACAAAATAACATTACAGATATTTTATTGTGTGCACTTGGAAAACATGGTAATACTATGATGAAAGTATCTGCCATAAGACGGAGCTGGAGTCTGAGTAAAAACTGTAACTGTGACACAAGCACCCAGCATTCATGCCCCAGCAGTTCCTGTTCCAGTTCCCTGATGCTGTAATACCTGAAACAGCTTATCTGAGTCTTGTAAGAGCCCAGTTTCCTGTCCGCTTGGTGCGAGGTATTGAGAGTGTTCTGCCCTTATTGAGCATGTTATTGTGTTAGGTAAAGTGTGGCCATATATGACCCTGTGCTCCCCCCCGATGAATGAGTTTGCTGTGTACTGCAATTTAAATTTGGCTGCCTGGATGTTTTTGGATTACTGGCTTTTGGATCGGTAGTCTGGCTTTTTGGATAGCGGATTTTGGATCGTGTTTCTGGCTGATTACCAGTTTTTTCAACCCTTCTTGCCCTGTTGCTCCTGGCTTCACTCTGCCCCTTCAACAATAAAAGCCAAGCTCTGCATTTGGATCTGGTCTCCACATATTCATTAAGACACATTTTTGAATAAAACTCTGCAACTGTCTATGACTCATATTCATGGACCTCCTGACCCAGCCAACCATCCAGCATTGCCAAATAGGTCCTTCAGTGCTTTCTACACGTTACTCAGCCAGTTCTCTGTTGACCCACCAATTATGAGATTAAGGATCTATACATACACTGTCAGCTAAGGAGACACAACCCCCCCCCCCCCCCAATCATAAAGACACATAGGAAGTTATTGTGCGTGCAATCATTACCACCCACACTCTTAACAGGACCCAGGCCTATATGCAATGCTTGGGAAACCCAAAGTGATGACATAAAGTGGTACTGCTGCAGTCAGAGTGGCTACAGACACTGGATGTCTGCTGTAAATCCATACCCTGCTGTAACAGGACCTGAATGCACAGGAACCTCTTATGTATAATCAGCACAAGGCACATACTGGGCTAAGGAAGCCAAGGTCAAACAAGACGGAAGCTGTGGAGATCAAAAGCTGTCCCTCGTCCCGTCAAAGACATGGAAGACATGTTCCACGTTAATGCTCTCCACGCTTGAGTCTTAAGTGGACATAGACACACAAAGATAGGAGTGGTAACAAAACAGCGCTCTGCAGCACTCACTCTGCAAATGTGTTAAAAAAGTTGCCAAATTGCAAACGATACACATTTATCTTCGTCTGATTTGTATTTTTATTACAGGACGTCACACTCAAACAGAAAAAGAATAATATTTAAATATTTAAAGCTAAAATCAATTGTTTGCCTGGAGATATCAGACGCAAAAGCTAAAAAAGAAATAGGCTGCTTGATTCATCATTCAGAAATCACATGTTGATATGTGGAGAGCCACCCCCTGTCATAATGACAGTGATAAGTCTATTTCAATAGGTGTCCATCAGCTTGGCACACTGGTTACGACTATTGTTTGTCTACTTCTCTTCGGAGATTTGCCCCAATTCCCATTATGTCCATCCATAGCAATTCAAGTATTTCAAGCAATTCTTAGTATTTCAGCAGAAAAGTTCCATCTTGGTCTTATCAGACCGTAAAGGCTTTTTGCTTACATCTCAGCTGGATCACCCTGTGGCCATCTCCAAACGAGCTTTCAGATGATTAATTTTGACATACCGCTTCTCTTCTGCCAACCTCCCATCCAGGCCATTATTATGTGGACCTCTTGATAAATTTGCCTAACCTCCCTTCTTTTGACTATCTGACACTGATCTCTGCAGATACATCAGAGTGGTTTGTCAGTCTCTCTGTAGCTTCACACTCAAGTACCCCTTCAGTGATGGGACATATGAGGCTTCAAAACCCATGGTGGGTGGGAGTATCCCGATAGCCAGCATTGATTGGTGGTTCGGGATACTCCCACCCACCAGAGCTTTTTGAAGCTTCATTTGCCTCATCACTGCCCCCTCTTGTCCGGTTGGTAGGTTTCGAGGAACAATCTGTGGTGTTTGGACCCCAAAAAAGAGACAACCTGGCGACATGATAATTGTAAAAGGACTTTTGTTTTGGTAATTGTGTATCAATGCACTGATAAGTGCTGGTGGGTAATGTGGGAGGTTCGTGCTTGGGTCCACCTCCCTTTTAGTTGAAGCGTGTGGATGGAATCCAGCAGTCTGGCGGGTTTTTTAAGAGCTCACAAAAGAATAAGAAAATAAAATGTTAACTTTGTTCCTTTAATATCTGCTGAGTGCTATTTCTGTTTTAAGCTTAAAACATCCAGAACCATTTTTTATTATGTTCGTGTGGGAACACGACAGCCATTCCTAGGCAGTGGCCATTTCTGGGTAGCGTGATGCACCTTCCTCTTATGCATCTGCATAGTTTTATCTCTCACTTCAATTTATATATTTAGCTTCCATTTCTGATAAATAAGCCTTGCATAGCCAGGGGCTTTAATCAGGTAAATAGGGTCAGTTCATTCATTGGCAGTTTGTTTTAAGGTCAAACTGTTAGGGTCATTTCTTTCACCACAGTTTGAGCCACCAGAGGTGATGGGTTGAATGCTTGCACAAACAGAATATTTCAGTTTTAGATAAAATATATTTGTTTCTTGTATTTCCAAATGAGCAATACATGTTGTCTTTAGAAATTCTCTGTTTGAGCAGAAAATATTTTCTGTCATCTTTGAATAAAAATACTAACCAGACAAAGATCTGTGGGTCTTGTATATAAACCAGCAGCATTTGAAAATGTTTGTCAGGCGTGAATATATTTGCAAGGCACTGCATGGTGACATACACAAGCACACTCTGGTCAGCTACCACGTTTACTGCCAACCCAAACGATGTATGGCACGGTGCCAGGGAAAATGCACTAGATGGTTTCCTTGAGAAGGCAAAGTGGAAAACACCACAGCTGGGAGGCACCACATGACCCAGGGTCTGCTTCTCATGGGCCATCCCCACAGGGGGCACCGCCTGTGACATGGGCCTCACCTTGGACACCTCGGGCTACATGCTGTCTTTCTCAGTTCTTGCTCACGTCTGGCTTTTTGGTGATACCGCACAGTGTTTCCGCCTCCCACGACACACATTTTACCCTCTCAGAATGAGAACGTTTCCATCGTGGCACGAAATTCAGCCCATGGTAAAAACTGTTTTCGAAAAAAAGAGAAAGGAGCTCGGAACTCGCTAAAAAAGATTAAAGGTCAGTGGAATCAGGACAGAATCGGATCACATGAAAATGACAATTATATGCTAGGTTACAGGATCTATCAAGAGATTTATTTTAAAAATTTGAAATATCAGCTAATACATTAGCTGCGTTACATATTGGAGCTAGATACTGGTATAAGAGAAAGCTACTCAAACCATAATGAGCTAGACAAGTAATAAAAGGTTAAAGAATTTTGAAAGTTTCATATTTGTGATAGATATAAAATTCATCATTAGCTTGGAATGGAGACACAGTACCCTGAGTAAGGGTTTCATGAAAGGGTGGATGTAAAGACGAGAGCAGCAGGTTTTAATACTCCTGCCCCACTGTGATTTTTCACCATTTTTGAAACGTTCTCTTTGTGGAGTTCCTTCCGGTCCTCAGATGCCCTCCCACAGTCCAAAAACGTGCAGTTGGTTGAACTGGTGTCAATAGCATGTCTAACGTGGATGATTGTGTGAGTATGTGTGCCTTGAGATGGACTGGCATCTTGTCCATGGTGTCCCCTGTGACTTTCTCTCCAAGGACAGGCTTCAGTCTCACCATGAGCGGCCTGTTGTATCTCTTCAGAGAGAAGACATTGTCATCCGTTTTAGGTTAGGTGTGACCCACGGCATCTGGACGTCACACAGCGAGCCCGACAGCGATGGCTCATGGACACCAGACACCGTTGGTGTCAGCCTGAAGTGATGCTCTGTTTCACCAGTGTGGCTGGGACCAAACAGCCTATTACTGGGCTCTCACTCGTCGATGTAAGTCAGACACCAAATACGAAAAGAGATTGGAGCCTTTAGACAGAGTACCATAGTGACAGAGGAGGATATGCATTTCTAATAAGAGAAAACAAATTTATGTGTTTTTGAGATCCTTAAATCAAATCATAAAAATGCATTAAAACTGAGAAATATAGATGTGGAAGTCTTGTGTTCAAAATAAAAACAGGAGCTGAGGTTCCTGAATTCGGTTCTCATTTTGACAAAAAAAAAGGGGATTGCGAAATCTAGCATTCTTACATTTCTTTCAGCATGCAAACTTCAGTTGAAAATGCAGTGTCATATCCTCCTGATAAAGGGACCAAAGCTTGATATGTGCTTGATAAAAAGCTGCTTACTTCACTAGTGAATGGGGGGGGCAAGGCAAGGTTGCCTGGCCACTTGGAGAGGCGAAGATCTCGCAGATGGAGGTTTCGTTCTGAGGCCTGACAACACCGCTGTCTACAAGACAAGCAGGAGGATGACAGAAAAAAAGATGGAGCCTGTTTCAAGTGTAACTGCAAAATTCTCAGAAATGTCTGTTTTTCCAGCGTCCCACTTTCATATTGGGGGATGTGGTTCAGAGGGTAGCACCTTTGCGTACTACCTCCAGGGGTGGGGGTTCAAATCCCACCTCTCCTCTCTGTGTGGGCAGTTCACATGCTCTCCCTCCCCAGAGTCCACAGATATAGAATCATTTTGTGTATAATTGTCTGTATGTGCCATGTGACAGACAAGCATTCTACCCAGAGTGTAGCTCAGCCCTGGGCTCTGTGCTGCCAAGGATCAGGTCCAGTGCCCCCACCCTGAGGAGCTGTTCAAACACAGTGAGTAAGTGAGGCAGGTGGGGTACGAGGCTCCCCAAAGGCTGAGGGACACCTTAAGCTTACAGGGTTGAGATTTTAGGGGCCTGGCAGATGGAGTGCAGGCTTTTTTTCTGCTATATCTATGACTTGTAGTTTCTGGTGAATGTGAGAAGGCAAAGGGGGAGGGCAGCTTGGGTATGAGAGGCGGTGGGTGGCAGAGCCTGTTGGTGTTTGACCTCTGTGACGGGCCACCTAATCCCAGAAGACTCCATACTGGCACATCTCGGTCCTGAACTCGGCCACATGGTTCACCTGAATGAGGAGGGGACCTTGAACAGGGAAAGGGCTCCGGGTTATTAGAAACGGTGAAAAAAGCACCTGGCCTCAGGAGGGGGACGGGGATGTCGAGTCGGAACCGACACAGGCGGTGTGCATGCACACACCCTTGGGGCCCTTCACGAAAGGGAAACATTTGCAAGCACGCCCACTGCCAGCGAGAAACTGAAAAGAAAATGCGAAGCAGGGGTGCTGCCAAGGTGCGGGCGTGAGACAGAATGAAGCAGTCTGAAACAGACACCCAGAGGTACTCTGAGAGCTTTTCTTGCCACAATGGAAGGCTGAGGAGAAAAAAAAAATCACAAGATGAAGCCAAGCCAAGAAACACACAAAGCCTGTACCCACACACAGGAAGCCGTACTGCTGAGGCAGTGACAGAACAGCCGAGGGGGGGAGTTTCCCTGAATAAAGCTAACTGGGGAGGAAAGCAGCAGCTGTGAGTTTATAAAACCAGTGTGGGAATAGCACTGAGGACACCAGGCTGACAGGATTGGGAGGGGAGGGGCACCTCCAGAATCCTGGGAATGAGCGAGAGTCAGACAGCAGCAGGGGGAGAGAGACTGACAGGTGGACCAGTGGATAAACAGACAGACAGGGAGGGAGAGAGTCAGATGGACAAGTAGAGAGACAGACAGGCAGATGGTGCGAGACCCAAACAGAAAGGCACACTGACGAAATCTGCATATGCAGAAAAACAGGCAGTTAATGAGATAGATTCAAACATGCAGAAAGACAGACAGATTGTGAGACAGGCTCAAATGTGCAGAGAGAGACAGACGTGGAGAGAAAGACAGGATCAGACAGCAGAGTCAAATTGAGCGCTCACAGGCTTGGCAGTGAACCTCTTCAAGGTGCTGGACAGCATACCTACCACGTTAAAGTGACTAGTGTTCAGGATGTCTTTGGCTGCCTTAAAGCTGCTCCCCACATTACCCAGCAAGGTCTTGAAGTACATATCCACTGTGCTTGACCCTTAGTGCCCATTTGCCTCTCTGATGAACCACTGGAGTCAGAGGTAAGGGGATTGGACATGATGGACAACCAGGAAATGGCAAAATGCCATAGATGATATAAGGAGAGAAAAAAAAGTAAAGATAAGCTTATGAAAGAAACAGGAAGAGAGAAAAAAATCCTAAACTCACCAGCATAAGAAAAATTTACTTTTTACCTAGTACAGAAATTCACTTCCTGTGTATGAAAAGCCATCAGATATTTTATATCAGTTGCTCACGTGCTTTAACTGCACAGAAAGGAAAAGCACCTGTGTGCAGAGACTTCACAGCCACACATTACCGTATCCCAGTATTTCCAAATGGGTTAGGCGATGTGACTTTAACTGACAGCTTGGGCTGACTACTGCAGTCCACTAAGCAGGAAAAAAACCTGCAATGCACCTGATCCACAGTGGAAAAAGGCAATCTACCACTGCTGGGGGACATGCATGAGGGAGTTACTGAGGGTGACAGTCACATGTGAATTTTTGACATGTTCTGACACTCACTAACATGACCAGCTGGAACAAAACAGAAATTAACATCCAAACAGCAGTACAATAAAAGCCATGTCCATCACTTCCATTCCCTCAGCTTCCTCCACCCAGGCGTCTTCACAGCACCAAAACCTCGCTCCACGATGAAGGTGGCCACCTCATCCTTCATCAGTCAGCTCATCTCATCCAGCACTGCCATCTTTGCAAGCACAGTAACTTCTTCAGGAAGGTCTCCACTGATAAGATCTGGGTAGAAGATCGATAATATTACATGAGCAGGGTGGTGAGAAAAAAAAATACAAACGGAACATTTTTAACTGAACATTCTCAGATATTTTGCAATGTATCCTCTACTATGCCACCTAGTGGAAACTGAAAAACTGCACCATAATAAAGGCAATATTATTGAGGCTGCTGCATCTCACCGCATCCTGTAGTCTGTGAGGAAGGACAAGCAAGAGTGTCTGTCTGTCTGTGTCTGTGTCTGTGTGTGTGTGTGTGTGTGTGTGTGTGTGTGACACGATGTTCACATATTTGTCCAGACATGCTGATGGGAGAAGAAAGCCAAGTATCTAATCCACATCTCGGTCCAGTAGGGGGTGTCCACCCATCCAGAGGGAGTGGAAAGCTGCGGTTCTGGAAGTGTCATCTCAGCTACTCAGTCTCTCCTGGAGCAGATGGGCTGAGAAAATGAACAAAGAGGAAAGATGAGTCAGAAATATTACAACCAAAAGGCAGACAAAGATGGGCACAGACCCCACCTAGCACTGCCTGTAGCCAGCTTGGCCAGGTTCTGCTTCATCTGGGCCCAGGTGTCTGCCGATGGACCACACCCAGGTTGTACATGCCCACTACCTCCACTGGCCAGGCACACTACGAGAACGGTAGGATAAAAATAAAGAGCTACATTCTCCTCTACTTCCTTCTTACCTATAAGTTATCCAGAGCACGCCTTGTCCCTTTTCTCCTTGCCTATTCATTGTTCAGACCCAAACTCCTCAAAAAATCCCCAGCACTTGCCTCAAAACACCAACCGAGTCCCGAGGGACTTGTTCAGCACAAGTCCCAGACCATCAACTCAAAGTGTCCCATGAGCCATTGCTCACACGGCTCACCTGATGGGAAGGAAAATATCTGGGTGGTGCTCATCTGCCATTTAAATAGGCTCTTGACAAATGACTTGGACTCCTGAAGGGAATACTGGAACGGGGTCACCCACAGTGCACAAACCCCAGGCTCATCCTTAACTCAGCAAACAGCTGGAAATAAGAGAACAAAGAGATGGATTATGGGATATGCTGCACTTAAAGAGACCTTTAGATCTCCCTCCAGTCGGAGCCCCAGATGGCCCATTTATTTTCTGAGGCCACCAAACAGCAGCAAGCCTTTAGCAGACCTGTAACAGAGTAAAGCTTGCAGGAGATTCCAGTTTTTTTAATGCAGATGTGCTTCATCCAACCATGAAAGTCTGTAAAAACCATCAAAACCAGGGATATCATTCCTCTGAAGGCCATGTGTATGCAAGATACTTCACCACTTTTCAAGACCCAGCCATAGTTCAACTGATGATTTAAGCTAAGACTGTGACTATTTATTCCCCTACAATAAAAAAACAATGTAATTTTCCTCAGTTATTTGGAAGACACTTATTAATGAACAGTATATTTAATGGGTCCAATCAGGCTAAGGAAGCAGACAGAAATGGAACCAATGAAAGACATTGAGATGTACGGATAAGGTTTAGGGTTAGGTCACTTACAATAAAGTCTCATAAAATAAAGAGATAAAAAAAACAGCCCTCGATGACCAAGATAAGGGAGCAGTAAAGCAGTTTCAGCAACTTCTCTTTGAAAATGATCTTCTTGGCAACACCACCACCGAGAGTTGGATGATCGGAAGCTGAACAAGCTGCGCATCATGGGCACGAGAAAAGATGGACTGTGCCACAGGTGTGAATACCAAAAATGTAAACAAAAGAAAACCAGGATAAATACAGAAGCAAAACTATCTGTCTTGTAACTCTTATACTCGTAAATGTGGGTCATGTCAAAGAACAAGTCAGAAGCAGAAAATCATGAATACCACCATGGTAAAACTTTTTTGAGTATATCAATGTGAGTATGAGAATATTTGTCTTGCAAATTAATGCTTTTACAGCTCTTTTCATTGATGAATGTGTATGTTGTACATATAATCTTGGTATTGTCATAATGTATCAGCTATGTATACAATATGATTACACATTTTTATTACATTTTATGTATTAAAAATAAAACCACATATTCAGAGGTAGCTATTTTTCCCCTATGCAGTATGTATTTTATTTTATATGCAGGAATGGAATCAAAAATAACTATGTATTAGTTAGCATATAGATACTGATGCAAATTATGTTTTACAATCTAATGTAAATGATGTACTTAAACACCTTGGAGAATCCTCCTGGATTCCTTGAAAAGCATAAAATACCATGTTGGGCTTTATGGAATTGTCAATTTGCTTATTTTTCAGCTATGATTTATATCCGATGGCATTGCTGTATTGCTGTGACCCCTTTAAGCATCGTCTGAAAAAATTAATTAGGTATAGAAAATGAATTTTAGAAAGTTTAAATGAAACGTTCAAATATCTAGACTTTGTATATAACTTTATATATAATCAACAACAGTTTCTAATGAAAATGTGATGCAAAGTATGTGTTTTCTTCTGGGGGGCTGAGCTTTGTCCCATGACTCAGTGACCTGTTGAAATATCTCTGAGTGTAAGTAACCATTAGGGAAAATTACTTTGCCCTCATACATACATTTTCAGCTGTCCTGAAGAGACTCAACAGAAGTGCAACTGTCAAGAGTAAGACAAACTGATATCCAAGAAATGATAAAATCTTAAAAATGTTTTTTCGTCAGTTGCCTTAACCAAGAATGTCCTACATTTAGACAGCGCCCACATTGCCTTACCACAAAAATAACCAAATCGTTGGATTCATAGAGATGTTGTTTTCGTAAGACGAGAAGCAATATTATTTGCACAATAATAGTGAACATAAGACTAACTGTTAGAACAATCAAGTCAACGGTCCAGACTTCTTAACCAAACCAGAATAATAAGCAATAAACATTTGCATTTTCATTTCCTCAGGACACACACCTGTTAAAAGTTTCCATTACAAGTAGAATTGTAACGGATTAATAACCACGAATACCATCCATCCATCCTTTAACCGACTTTCCTAGTTGGGGCACGATAACGGTATCAACGTATAATGAAAATATCAGTTAGCGACGTCTGCAGGTTGGCTGGACCAGAAAAGGTTTTATTTGCTCGGTTACCGTACGTGGTTTCGGTGAACTTTAAGGTACGGTAATGCCTCTCCCACTGTACAACAGCTTACACCCATCAGGTACCGGACTGAGACGGAGCACAACTGCACATAATGATGGCGCCTGGCTCACTCCCCTTTATGTATTAAAAGGATGTATTGTTTTATCCATTAAAACTTGGCGCCGGTATACACTAGAAACTGGGAATCAAATAATAAACCAGGCTTCATTCTTGCAACCGTTCTATAAGTTACTAACCTAATACAGATATTTACACAGCTGTTTTGTCACTCAGTATCCAGACCGTAGCGGCGTTCGGCTGCTCTTCCTGAACGGAGCAGCACCTCCATGTTCCGCTGTCATCTCCCGCGGGTTCACACTTGCTACCTGACAGACGACACAAGCTAATTCAGCGTCTCTAAACCAGCTAGTGTTGGGAAAACTTTAAGCATGTGCTGTTTATTCGGATTACGGATATCGTAGGTGCGCAGCGGCATTTCGCGGGCGGTTTATAAACTTATTGAAAACTTTGTTGAATCCAAGAGAGCTTAATGCTGCCGAACACCAGATTACTATGCATTGACAGTCTTGTGGTCCAGGGTACTGTGCAAGGACTATTCTCTAAGCTACTTCAACTTTTTAAAAACCATTAAAAATACTGAACCGCTATGGTCCAACGGAACTTATTTTTTAACTGGCATTCATCTACGGTGGGTATATAAGCCCTCGGGGATTCTTTTATTGTAAGGTGCTGGTTCCTCCCTAGGTCTCTCTTCCTGAGAGTATTTTTCCTTGCCACTGTCGCCTTTGGGAAAGCTTGGGCCCAGGACTATTTAAAGCACTTGGTGACAGTAGTTTTCGTTAAAGGTGCCACATACATAAAATTTAATTGAACAGCAAAACATTAAAAAACCAGTTCGATTAAAGGCGACTAGTGAAGGGTTAAGGCTGGTTTTAAAGATATTGTTTTAATCTAAGATTTGGTTTAATCACCCTTTTAAAGGGTTCATCTAGTGAAAGATGAAATTAACACATGCACTGGATCACCCAGTGTATGTTTTAGGGTACAAATGAGGTTTTGTTCTGCTTTTGTAAGTTTGTAACATGCCACTCATGTAAATAACCACAGGTACATCTCAAATTTAATTTTTTTTTTTTACTAGACTTTCACCTTAAGAGGGTGATTTAGTCTAAAATTAGGTTTAATCAGGGCTTCTTAGTTTTTAATAGGACTGCTGAATAATTGGTAATAAATGGTATAACAACTTGACTTCAAACTTAAATAGCTGACCATAATCCATAAATGTCAGGTTTGGAGCCCATACCAGGCAGCACAGGGTAGGGGCACAGCTGTTTAGCCCTGTTTCAATGGAAATCAATATTAAATTTGTTTTTTAAAAGATATAGGACACAATTTAACAGTCTCTTAAACCAATAATTAAAATACAAGAAAAAAAATAGAACAAATAACCTGACTCATTCTCGTGAAATATTTCAACAAATAGTTTCGTTGGCAAAACAGGTGCCAGCACGTGTAATATTCCAACAAAAAACAGATGGTCACCATCAGTTTCAATTTCAAATGTGTTTATGTAAAACAAAAGGAAGCAAAAGAAAATTAGACATAGCTATTAAAAGAATTCCTTGCGAACAAACGTACAAGGTAACAATGATTACACCAAAATCAAACATTCACATTAGTTTAAATTTCAAATATTGAAAAGGGTGATAAAGATGTAGTTGCCATAAAGTGTGTTATTCTTTCCAACACATACTTCCATAGTACTTCTCTAATACAAGCACCTATAAAATAATCATGTAAAACATGAAATGGTAGGGATCATTTGGAAAGCTAATGGGTCCCCCCCCCCCCCACCTAAAACCTAATTTACCTATTCGGCCTGTTCCACGTACCGATCTCCTCAGCTGGCCATTTAAGTTACACTGAGGCCCGTTCATATCTATCATCTGCATCTGTGCCAATTCAACGTCTGAATGCACCAGAATGGGATATGTATACATGACATTCAGTCTTTCTGAAAACGTAATCCATGACGACAGGGTCGTTACTGTAACAATTCTGCTGAGTTTTGAATGAACTCAGCATTCACATTAAATTTGTTTTGGCTGGGGGGTAACCTCGTCACATTCGAAACAAGGATGTTATATACAGTACTGTGATTACCTGGCTCTCCTGAAAAGGAGAAATTTAACCATATCTACCCGTTTCACTTCACTTTTTTGGGCTTGGTCTCCCCACAGCTGTGCCCGTGATGGAAACACACGTGTACTCTTCACTGTATTTTTTTTAGTCAAATACATGTAGCCTCTTGAAGACTTTTCACTTATAAAAATCCCTTAGTCCTACAACTTAAATGATCGCATGGTTTTCCACCCCCTGCTTTCACGGTGCAGCGCTGAAATGCTATTTATTAACTGCCCCAGCCTACCAAAGGGGAACCCAAAAAACAATTTTTGTGGTGGATTTTATCAACAATAGCTAATATTCTGATGACATGCTCATTGCCATTAGGAGCAGAGTCTAGTATTCATCCCGTGCCAGGCACAGTCACAGCACAACAGATATGGGGACATCCAGGCCCATGGCGTAGCCGTACCAGAAGTTCAGAGCAGGTCACAGCCAGCTTCCATAACACACATTGTTCAATAAACGGTTATTGCAACAGAAGCCAAAAGTGATCTGTGGTTCAACAGCAATTTCTTCAAGGTCGGTGGAGAAACATCTAGTCGTACTATCAGGTACCCTGCTCTGTCTGCTTTTGAGTCAACACACACACACACACACACACACACACACACACACACACACACACACACACACACACACACACACACACACACAAACCATCCTTGAGTGCCCTCCCATTACATCACATCCACAAAAAACTCACTGGGGTTCCCCATGGCCAAGTGGAAAGACTGGCGGGATGCCGTCAGCTCAGGGGGCACAGAGCCCAGGTCACGGATGGGAGGAGCCCCAGGTGGGCCCCCTGGGGTCGCGGAGGGTGTCAAAGGCTGGCCCGAAGGACCCGGGGGATGCTGGGAATGTGGGGGACCGACTGCAGGGAGGGGGTGCTGAGGCACCATCATTACCATCATGGGGTTGTAGGGGAGTGGGATCCCGGGCGGAAAGGGCATGTGTGGGGGAGGGGGTCGGGGGTGTGAGCGCTGGCTGAGGTGACTGTGCTCACTGGGCGTAGCCGCACCGTGATCACGCCTCAGGCTACTGCGGGTGGAGTACTCTGATTCGCTACCGCTCCCCGAGCGTGAGTCTGCCCCGCCCCCCGGTGATTTCTCCTCCCGAGCACCTCCCCCTGAACTGCCTCCGCCTCCTTTACCCCGTCGCCTCTCGCCCTCACTCCGTGTTGAGCCACTGCTTCGACTCCCTAAAGGAAGAGAACATCAAATGAGCTCTGCTTTCTAGCAGGAAAAGGGAAAGACAGGAGGTGACATCAACCGCTACCAGCGGTCACATGATAGCATGCACACAGAGTGATGATGCCAGGATGGTCACTCACCTTCGCTGTGCTGGCTTCCCGCACTCCCGGGTCCGTAGCTGTAGCTGGACAGCTCGTGGTATGCTGGAGGCTGACTGGAGTAGGGGTGGGGGTACTGGTATGGAAAGGAGTGCAGCAGGGGCCAAGGTGTTGCCCCAGGCAGGGGCAGGGGAGTCAAGGTGTCCTGATCTGATGCCCCGCTGGAACCATCATTATCGTTCAGAGTGAGGTTGGCCATGTCTGAAGGAACAGGAAGAAAGCTCTGGAGGAACAGGAAGTACTAGAGCCCTTCAATAGATTATTATTTTTGTTAAACCACATTGTGTTTAATTCAAGCTTTTTCCCCTGTGCTTCCTGGGATAGGCTCCAGGCTCCTTGTAACCCTGTAATGGATCAGCAGTTCTTGAATGGATGGGACAGATACTGGAATAATTAACCCAGGACCAAGTCTGCAATAAAATCTAGTAGTACTGCACCTAAGCCCAGCTCTGAAAGGGGGCTCCTATCTGAAGTATGACTGGTGTGCCTTTGAAATCTGATCATCTTAATAACATCTGTCAGCATCAGCCCACACACACAGAGCCTGGCGCAGAAATCATATTCACAACCCTGGAGGTGTGAGACCACAGAGCTGCCCACTGAGCCAAAATGCCAACCGTAAATCCTTCATATATCTCTACACTGGAGCTTCCCTTCATGGCCATATTTGGCTCAAAACAATGACCATGTTGCCCAGGCTGTTCCCCACTCACAGTTCTCGCAGTCACTCAGGTCACCGAAGATGTAGTAGCACTGCTCGGAGAAGGTGATCTTGTTGACCGTGTGCCGGATGAAGCCGGCCTTCAGCAGGTTGCTGGCGTACTTGCGTGCCTCGCGGCGGTCCTGGAAGCCCTCCACGTGGTGGTACAGCCACTCCACTACATCGGATCCTGGAGACGGGAAGGCGGTGGGCCCCAGAAACCGGGAGAGAGAAGCAGAAATGTAAACATTCATAGAGCCACGACAGAATCACATTACTTAAGTGAACTGAAGTATACATTTACAGTATAGAGCATATACACACACGCCCAAAGATATAGGGCCTATATACAGAACACCTTTCCATGCTCTCAAAGTCAGTCTGCTTGGGTCCTTCAAACACCCAACCATCTGTTTACCCACACTCCACTCATCCCCCCCCCACCTCCCTCTCTGTCCCTCACCCAGGAAGGCATTGGGGATGGTGATCTTCAGCCACATTCGGTCCCGGACCTCCAGGCCGGACTCTGGAGAGGCCATCGCCTTGGCCACTGATGCCATGTCTGAGTGCAGGGACAGGTTGAATTCAGTGAAGCCTGTTGGGGGGGGGACAAGGGATTAAAAACTCGACCTTGGTTGTCCTTCTGAATGCTAGAAAATTGGTGGGTATGTGTCAGAGTTGACACAAGCGTGAGGCATGGCATCATATGTCACAGATTTCACAGCGGAGCACAGATACACACGGAGAAAGGGAAACTGACGTTCAGTCTCTGTAACGGAGGAGCTGGAGGTGATGGAGCTGAGGGCGGAGCTGGCCGGGTAGGCAGGGTAGGTCCCAGTGAGAGCCACAGAGTGGCTGACCCAGGCTGCCGGATCAATGGGCCGGATTGGCTCGTCTGCACAGAAACAGAGATAGCCGTTGTCAGTGAGGTGTGAGGCCCTCTTGTGGATGGATCTGGACATGAACATGAGGTCTGTCTAACGGAGGGACGCAAAACAGGTGCTGGGACTCACTGCGAGGGAGCGTAAAATAGCCTTGAGGTGAAGGGTCCCAACATTTGGCCACTGTGAGGATGATTGGTCTGGGAGGAGGAGAGAGACAGAGGGGCTTTTCAGAAGAGTGGGCAGGGGGCAGGTGGATGTGTATGCATGGAAGTAGAGACTGACCCTGGCTTGTGCACGATCTCTCTCAGGACCCTTACAGCATCATCGTTGCTCATATTCTCAAAGTTGATGTCGTTCACCTTAAAGAGAAATGTTGTCATGTCATGTCCCACAAATATGTAAACCTTAAGTCACTGATTAATAACACACACACACACACACACACACACACACACACACACACACACACACACACACGTACCTGCAGCAGCATGTCCCCGGGTTCGATGCGCCCGTCGGCAGCCACAGCCCCGCCCTTCATGATGGAGCCGATGTAGATGCCTCCATCTCCTCTCTCGTTACTCTGGCCCACGATGCTAATGCCCAGGAAGTTATACTTCTCTGTTGGTGCCAAAAAGCCCCGAGATGAAGGGGGCTGAAATCAGAGACTGCCACCAACCTCATGGCAGGTTTATTTTTCATTCTAGTTCTGCTCTCACATAAACCCAAATGAGCTGTCGACATGAGAAACTGCCATACGGGGGAGAGGTACGGAGGCTATCGCGTTCACAACTCACCCATGTTGAGGGTGACGGTGATGATGTTGAGGGACATGGTGGAATCGGTCACACTACTGAACGAGGATGCCTGGAAGGGAGGTCCCAAAGGTTACAACCCCAAGCCATACACCCCACCCTCAACCCAGAGTCACTGGCAGCCCTCTGCTCCCATGTTGTGATGACGGGGTATAGTACCCGCTCGAGTCTGGGGGGGCGCTGTTTCCTGCGTCGACGGTGACGCTTCAGAAGTCGGGAAGCTGTGCTCTGCTCTGTGGTACTGCTGAACCTGGGGGCAAAAATGAGCTGCTGCTGATTTCGACTGGGGTTCGAATTAGATTTCAATCGGATGCTGCTCTTGAGAATTCTCTCCTTAAGACCACATTGCATCACTGCACTGAAAATTGAATAAGCGAATAAAGATCAAGCTTTCAAGATAGGGCTCCGCTAGTCACCCCTGAATGTCACCTGCTCATAGTGTCATCGTCATCTGAATCACAGAAGCTGGTGGCATCCAGCTCACTGCTCATAAGCGTGCTGGCACTCTCATAACCTGCTAGATGGCGCTCCAGGCGGCTCTGCCCATTCATCCTCGGCCCTGAGCAGAAGGAACAGGAAGCGGGGTGGAAGGTTATAAACGGAGGTACAAGCTGTGGAAATCTGCCACACACTTGAAGAATCTCTCTCAGAGCAGAAAACCCAGGCAGGTCCCACAGCTAACTGACCACAGGGCTGAATGTGGTGTCTACTCTGGGCTCTGCCCACTCACCATGCGAATCCAGGTTATCCCGGTGCCGAGGCCGCTGCCTGCGGCAGGACACCAGCGACTCTGTGTCAGAGCGGTCATCCAGGGTGTCTACGCTGGGTGTGGCGTTAGGGCTGTGAGTGACAGGAGAACGGGATGGGGAGGGGTCATGACTCACTGACTCACTCAGCCCAGGAACCTGGTGACCCAGAAAACATACACAGACTCCCGCACTTTAAACTAATAAACTGTTCCGTTTAGTAAGAAAACAGAAATACACCATTGCTTCACAGTCTGCACGCCTGCCTACTTCAGTTCACATTCAATAACACACCACGGGCTCATTTCTTTATCAGCACTAGCAGACACCACCATTAACATTACTGACCCATTTTGTACGCATTTCTGCTCAAACACCAATGACCTACAAAGCTTTAATGACATTTCAATGCCTTGATGAAGAAATTAAAGGTTGAGCACCTTCATCAAAACATAGCTCTTTCTGTGAACAGCAATTTAGTCTTCATATACCCTTAATCCTGCAGTATTTGTTACCATAAACAACTGCTTCAGTCAACAAAAAAATACATTCAGTAGATGTGCAATTACTGTAAATACATAGAACTGAAGAAAATTTTAAAACAGCGTCAGTATGCTACAACAGTTTCAGGGATGTTGAAACTGTGAGGAAACGCAGTGAACGTCTTATTTTGATGTTAATTACCAGCCATATGGGACCTAATTACAGGAAAACAGCTGGTTCTGGGCGTCTCGGCCATTTCTTACTGGAAAGATGGGGGTCTGGAGTCCCCAATGCCACTGACTCTCTCCACAGGTGGAGGGGGTAGGGGTGGGGGTGGCGGAGCTGGAGGGGGCCGCACCTCCGTGGGAGGGGCAGGGGCAGCTGCTGGGGCTTCTGGGGTAGGACCGTCAGATGACACCAGCTACATTGGGGATGAGGGGTGGAGAGATGCATGCATGGTCACACACATATCAGCACCACAGGATGAGCTAACCTTCCAGAAGAAATCGCAGCTTTCACTAAAGCTTTATTTGGCATTTTAACATGATAATGTTCGGGATGGCAGGACCAACTGCCCACGTGCAGGATCAGCAGAGCCAGGACCAACTGCCCACGTGCAGGATCAGTAAAGCCACGACCACCTGGCCACGTGTAGGACCTTCTCCCTGAGAAAGATCACCAAATCCAGCATCATCCTGAAGCCTATGCAATGTCTGACTAATAACCGATCACTCTTTCTTTTTAAAGTACACTAGTATAATTAAGAAAACAAACTAGGATATGAAAACACTGCCATAAAGCACCTTTAACAATAGCCCTTGACCTAAATGCCAATCTGACTATCTTTTCACATGTCACCCAAACCATGGTATCAGATTTCGTTCCCACAATTCCACTGAGCGGCTCTCATGGTCCCCGCCTTGTTTACAGAGTCCAATGTCACTCTTTATGTAGAAGGGAGCAGGATGGCAACCAATCAGAGTCCAACCCTGGGGTTTCGCTGCTGCATCTCTCACTGCACAGTCAGTACTCAATTTGAATCCGCATACAAGCTGCCAGGTGGATTTACTGTGGAGTTGCTTTCTTAAAAAGGCATACTAACAAAACCAAAGCAAGGCTAGACATCCTATTGCTTTTTGATTCTCAGAGGTCTTCAATTTTTCAGCTACATTTCATTGAAATCATTTGAAAGGATTTCCTTCAAGTGTTTGTACCTAAACATTAAGCTAACGGGTCCGTCTTTTTAGTTTCTTCATATTTTTCTGAATAAGCTATGGAAAATCTAAACCCAATGTGAACATGACTTGTACAACCAAAACCAAGATTATGGACTACCAAGCTATCCTTTCCGGTACCCCCGCACCACCTGGTTGAGATGTATCCATCATTCCCATGCGGCCCCACTGACAGTATATATGACCTCCAGGCTTGGATGGACCCAGACTACTGCAGCACATCCCACTTGAGTCCAAATGTCCTTCTTACATAAACTAGGAGCTCCAACACCATGTACACTTAGCACACCAGAAAGTCAGCATTCAGTGATAGAACATTTATAATTCGTTGCCTTTGAGACTAATGAGCTTAGAAATATACTGTTTGCTGTTTTCTGCTTTATATTACTGGCTATAGTAGAGATTTACTAGTGTAGTGCAGGTTAATAACTCCATTCTTAATTGTACTAGAGCTTGGTCTTCTGTGCAGCTTGGGTGTTCCAGCCTTTATTAACCCAGATCATTAAGTACTTCACCGTCTGCCAGCCGGATCCTAGAAGCACGTGACCCAGCCCCCCTTACCCAGGACACCACTCTCCCATTGAAACAAGGCAGCTTGGCGGAGTCATCGGAGACCTCCTCCTTCACCACTCTGCGGAGACACAACAAGGGCAGAGAGATCAGTGGAGCAAGCAGAAAGGTCAAAACCGTGACAGAGACACCAGAGAGAGATGCAACATGGATGGGAGGACCAGAGGGTGAAAAGTATGACAGAGATACCAGAAAGAGAGACCGTCTGGATGGCAGGACCAGCGGAACATACCACAGGGTCAGAGATATGGAGAGATCAGCAAGAAACACAACATGTCTGGACAGAAGATGAAAGAGAAGTGAGAAACAACACTTTCAGAGGGATTGGTAAAACAGAAAACTGCTTCAGAAAGATGGTGATCATGGAGACGCATGGCACTAATGGGGCAAAGATGGAGGGACCAGTTAAAACAACATGGATAGACAGACCTGGGAGGCACTACTGGATACAATGGAAGACCAACAGCTGCTGAGCTGCTGCCTAAGCGCTGAACTGAGCCAAGGTAGAAGAAACAACAACAATGAGGAGGCATTTCAGCCTTAAAGTGAAACAGCTGTTGGTCCCACGAAGCCCCACTGCGGTCAACACGCCTCTCTGAGCTCTCCTTCCAATTGTTCAACAGAGATGGCAGGAACAACACTGGATTCCTATGGGGGCCGTTTTGGCTCAGGAAAGCAGTGTAAGACAACCCACAGCTGGCTTTTCCATTACCGACTTCACTCATAATGAAATGCTATTCATTTTTCATCTAGTATGTTAAGGTACTACGGTTAAGGTAATTTGCACACGGCTCTGCTAATAAGGGAAAGCTTAAAGAGTTAAACAGCATAGCCTTTTCAACATTTTCAGATTCAATAACATAAAAACCCTCAAAGCAGAGGTATTTACTAGGGAGAGAACTGGACCATACCTTAATAACATGACAATTATTTCAGAGTACATGAGGACTACCTGCCTTTCTTGTCACCATTAGACTGTGTGACAAGCTTTTATGACAAGTCTATTATATAAACCTTGCTTCCCAAACACACTAAGACAGAGGATACAAACAGAAAATATACAGACAGGACATTCTAACAATAAACACATACTGCTTTCTCATTGAGGCCAACGTCACACACACGCCTATACAACTGCATTTGGTTCAGCTTGAACAAAACAAAACCCCCTTCCTCATTTTGGGTACAGCCTGTCTTCTATTCCACAGCCACCCCAGGGTCCAGATTATTATGGCACACAAAAGATGAGCTTCCGTTTTGTCTGCCTGCCTTTTGTATGAACACATTACATTGCCTTTTCCCCACCCCCCAACACCGCCTAATCTCCCCCTGCCCCCACATTGAATAGGTGTCAGGCAATAGACTGTAGGTAAGCTATAATAACAATGATAAAGTTGTGTTCTGTTTGCTCGGGCTGGTTCAGTCCTACAGAACATACACCACATTCCAGCCTCTTTTTCTTTCTCCCTAAGCCCTTTAATGCCTTGTAAAACAGTCTTAATAAGGCCCAAACAAAAACACAGTCGCTCCAGACTTAGCCAAACACATCACCGCATTGTCTGTTCTGCACGTAAAGGCGATGCCCCGACACACAATGACCAACACAACCAGAAGTGGGCCTACTGATGCCCAAGACGAAGCGACTCCCATCCTAAACGGGGGGCACAGAGTCACAACCACAATGCCTCCTCTACCACTGACCACAGCAGTTTCTCTCTTGACTGCCCCCTGAGAGACACACACTTTTATTCAAACCTGCTACCCATCCCCCTCCCCGATCCTTCCTGTTGACTGTGCCCCAGACATCCAGCAAATGGCCTCTGTCCAATCCCAGCGTGCCCCCCCAGTTCGTCTGACAGCTGTCTCCTGACTAAGGAAATGCTCACACTCCAGCAGACCCTAGAAAACCACCCTGAACACAAATACAAACAGCTGTTTAATCAGCTCTTTTCTATCCTTAGAAACTTTTCAAGGCACCAACATTCCATGTCTGGATGAGGGGGAAAAAAAAAACCCCACCGAAATATTGCATTAATTTTTGCAAAGGTTACTTCAATACCTGACTATCAGGATTTAATGTAGACTCTTAACAGCCTGATGAACCAGACCTGATAAACCCAATCCACATAGCTACAGGGTAATCTAAGTTAACTGATTTTGGGTGAAAAATGATTGGTTCTCAAACGAAGCTTATGGACTGCGCCCCTTGGTAGCTGGTTTCTAAGCACTCTGAGCCACGGCTCATTGAAATGGTCGTTTCTCAGAGACCGACCCAATGCCAAGCGAGGATTTAAGCTCCACTGAAACGCTGCCAACACCAAATGCACCCCCCCCTTCCCGACCTTGTAGGCTACGTTTACATTGAACAGGCATACAATGAGGATTTAGCACCAGAGTCCAGATTTATAGTACTGAGTTCTTCACATAAGGGTTACAATACTCCTGTCAGAACAGGAGACATGTTGCAGCATAAAATCGTATCAGTTCCACTCCGGTAGATTACAGTAACAGCGGCCAGCAAGTGTAAACCACCGCAATGAAGATGAAGCCAGTGACGGAAAAAGGAACATGAAAATATGGTTTCCACAAAGGAATAAACAACATCTACTACTAGGATGGATCCATGTGCAGAATTCATCTAGCAAACTGACAAGCATAAGTGTAAGATGGAAGGGAAGGTGGGGAGCTCCCTGAAGACAACTTGAAGATGGGGGAAGAAGAGAAGCGATGTGAAGGGCAGTGAGCTCCAGGGTGCTGTGAAGAAATCCTGACATGTCACACAGAGAAGGAAAATCTTCACAGGCTGAAATGGCAGAACAGATTCTCTCCGAGCACACTGATTTTTTTTGTTAACGTTAATTGTTGTCGTGTTTAAAGCAGTTTAATTTCAAACGTGCAAGTACGCCGGACTGGGGCATACACACAGTGTGGTAGAACTCTGGAGGTCTGGTATTCGCTGCCGTTGTTAGGGCTTTGAAAAATTCTCCCCAGAATCGATGTGCACGACGATAATGGGGTGACAACAAAATCAACTTGCGTTACAAAACCCACCTGAATGCAAACATAACACATCCCACGTCCTTGCAAAAGGAAAACAGCTGGCCTCCTAGCTGCACGTAATCTGAGGACTTTATTCATAATCACTCATATCATCCAGCGTTGTGTGTCGTCAACCCCCGGAGAACAATTCCTGGAAGTCTTAGCGTGTGCAATGCCAGCATCCCCCAGGATGTAATTAGCAAGATGGCCAGCTAGATTAAATAGGGTAGGGCTTGCTTGCCTTGCGACCAGACAATGCTCCCGTCCGCACGGTGAGTAGAAACAAGTCGATTTTAAAAGTATGTGTACGATTTCAATTAACACAGTCGAGGCTTCAATATTATAGCGGCCAGTATTTCTCGATAATGCAAACGTATTTAGTTTCTGCCCTCAAGCTATCGGTCCTTAAGGATCTCTGCTGGCTCTTAAAACTGATGCTTTCACGTCGCATCCTAGAAGCTGCTTCCACTTGAACGGCTTTGATGGTCCATCGGTTCCCCGAAAGCCAGCGCCGAACTTACCCAAAATCCTGGTCCATGGATTTGAAGAAGAATTTATAGTTGGGCTTGTTCAAGACCTGCTTGAAGTCCAGCAGCGTGATTTTCTCCGCAGGGACAGGAATCTTGACCAAGTACGGCGTCTCCTCCTCGTCGATGTGGTATATTATTTTGGTTTCCGCCATGTCGCCAGGTTCCTTTTCCTCTATCCCGCAAAAGTGTACGAGAGGATGGGGAGGGGGACAGACAATGACCGGTCAAGAGCCGTTCGTACGCGTCTCCTCGCTGGCGCGGAGGAAAAGAAAGCGATTTAAAAAAAAAAAAAATTATCCACCCTTTGCCGAAGGGGCTGAGAAAATGGTAGACACGCACATTCACACAAGCAAACTTTTTACCCTAACAACAAAAACAGTGGAGTTGAGAAAAGGAGGAGGAGGAGGAGGAGGGGGCCACAAAACTTTCTCTACGGCAAGCCAGCCAGCGCGGCGTGTGACGTCAGAGAAGCCCCCTCTACGTCCCTCCCCCCCTCTCGCGCTCTCTCTATCTCTCTCTCTCTCTCTGCCGCCCCCCCCTCGCGCGAGTGCGCGCGCGCTCTCTTTCTCTGCCCCCCCGTTTTCATTCGCGGGTTATACACATCAGTTCTGGACATAACTATATTGTAATACGGTACCCTGTGCTGTAGTGTCAAAACATTCTGGGTTTAGCTCCAGTTTTACAGGTAGACCTCATTTATTTTTATTTTAGCTTACTTATGCTCTTCAATTTCAGTTCAGAATTCCATTTGGCATGAATATTAAAACTGTACTCTTTTTGGCATGTAGCTCTTAGCTGGCTGTGTAAACAACATTTAGCCTTTTTATTTTGCCGCTCAGGTCTACCCATTCTAAAAATTTTAAGAGATAAAAGGAAGCCGGTTATTCGCAAGTTTTCAACACCAGAGCTGAGACAAGAGCATGGACAATAAATTAATCGAAGCCTACTTCGCAGTGTCATTGCAGTACGATATATATATATATATTGCAAGTATATAGTGGTATATATAAATGGCAATATATATATATATATATATATATATATATTGCCATTTTTATTCATTTGTATTTGTAATTATTTTGATTTTATCATTGATAATCTCAGTACAAGATTAATGTACTGAGACAAACAGTCTTAGTATAAGGTTCACAAGCAAATCTGTACCACTTTAAGCACCTGGCAGTTCGCTCCAGATTTCAAAGAACTCTAAAGAAAGTTCCATCAGAATAGTCCTAATATAACGCTAGAAGCGGTACAGACATGAGATCGTGCAAGTGAATCAGTGAAACTTATATCTCATCATATAATTATTATAATCAGATGGCATAACTTTACGGAAATGTCTAGTGCACAGAAGTAAATTAGATTTTATGCAAACACGCACTTCAAAGAGGTTACTGCAGGGTCCTGGACTGTAGTGTACCGCGACAGCACAGTGAATTCAGAGTGAATTATTCAGACTAATTCCCAAAGCACAACCACACTGGCCTAAAGTTAGAGCCTCAGTGTCACAGATATTCATTACAATATTCATAGCTTCATGCTGGCGGACCTGGCGTGCTGCAAAACCAGCCCGTGCACATCGCCGTTTGCTATATTTCAAATGACATTTATTACTCCCCAGAAAGCAAAAAGATACGCGGTTATTATTCATAGTCCATTGAAAGCCCAGCATTTGGAAACATTATTGATAAAGTACTTGACTTTTTCGAACTCTCTCACCGGTCCTCTTGGGCCCTTTAAATTTAAACTACTTCAGATCTTAAACACATTTTTTAAATAGCCTACCGACCCGCACACCTTCGCCAGAAAATTGCATCAGGATTAAAATTACAAGGAATTTAAACGTTCTTCCACGATATACCACAAGAGGGGCCCCCTTCGTCCAGAGAAAATTGGTATGTGAGGTCTTTCCTTGCTTGCACTACAAATGAAAGCAGCTCCAACACATCGCATTAAACTTTTAATTAGCCTTAAATTTATTAGCTATTGTATTAATACTGTAGTACCATTGAAGTCTATTACTTCTCCTTTGTGACTCCTATGATACAATCAGTTAGTGTGTGGTGCTTACAGTGGGTATAAAAAGGCCACTTCTCATCAAGGAGAAGTACTAGCATGATTTATCTTGGTTTCATTTTTTACATCACAAAAACCTGCCATTTTTACAGGGGATGTCGACTTTGTATACCCACATAATGGGGGTAGTCTACAGCAGAGCCATGTTGGGGTTGTGAGTTATAGCCTCACCTGGAGTATTTACTTCTGGGGCAGTGTATAGCTCCACAGGTTAGGATTCTGTGTCCAGAAGGTCAGGAGTTTAAATCCTGCACAAGAGTGTTCATATCACCAGCCCCTGACCTCAAATGCTCCAGGGGTGCTGGATACAGTAGACTCTGTGCTCTGATGCTTGTGTGTCCATGTGTTTCATGGATAGCAAGATGGGTTACATGAAAACCGAAGAATTCCAATGTACCTGACTTTGGAAAAAAATAATTTTTTCATCTCCTGTCCCAACTCTGTACATGTGGAGTTTGCATGTTCTCCCATTGCATAACAAAGACATGCATTTTTGGGAGATTTGTATCTGAATTTCTCTTAAAATTGTCCCTGGTGTATGGTTGTGTGTACCCCATGATGGACTGCAGGGGAAAACCCGCATAATAAGGAGAAAACATGCAAACACCACGTGCAGAGTGAAAGCGGGATTTAAACTCCAACCATGCTGGTGTGAGGTAACAGTGCTACTCACTGAGCCACCATTTGGATGGATGAATAAAAATTTTCACACATAATTCATGATTTCCATGTACTTTTTATTAAATTAAATAATTGCAAATAACATACCTCTTTAAAATAAGAACTTAGCCAATCAGAGAAGAACCTATTAATTGGATTTTCATCATTTATAGAACAGCTGTCAGCAGGTTCCTAAAGCCAATCAACTTCCTACAACTTCTGCAGCTTGCTCATGGTCTTCCTTGAGCTCCAGTAAATACAGACGCAGACCTTCACACTGAATGCTTAGGGCGTGTTGCTGTTATTGTTAGTTTGTTGTTTACGCAGAGTGTCTGTGAAATGTGTGTTTTTATACAGCTGGATATCAGGCTAGGAAATTTTGCATTAAGGGTCAGGAAACCCCTTTTGGGTTTTGAACTAGCAACCGCTTGTTGCTGTGGCTTTCATCATTGTTCTGCTTTCTGCACCTAGTTTTGCTTAGTTGTCACTGAGAAGGAACCAGTTCAAAACAGAAAGAATATACCACATATTTACATTTTCAGTTCATATTAGCATGGAGTGTGTTAGCATGCAAAGAGTGACTTCAGAGCATAGAAATAGTTCCATATGTGTAATGAAGTGTACAGCAGAGGTTCAAAAAGTTTACTATTTCCTTCGGGTCCACGACTGGAATCCTAATGAATAATGATCATCTGTTGTCACCCATTGGGTGTCAGGGTTACAGATTCTGGACCTAAACTGCTAGATTCACATACTAACTACATATGGAAATGAAGAATTTAACAGCAGCCAGATCAGAACTTAAGTGATGCTGCAACTTCAACTCTTTGTTTTAGACAAAACATGAACTCCAAACTCCATTTCTAGAAAAGTTGGGATATTTTCTAAAATGCAATAAAAAACAAAATCTACCTTTTGTAAATTCTCTTGATCCTTTAACTGACAAAAGTACAGAGAAATTACTTTTAGTTTTTTGGCTGACTAATGATTGTATTTTATAAATATAATCAAATCTAGAAATTGATGCCCGCAACACACAAAAAAATTGAGGCAGGGTCGAAATAAGAGTGAAAAGTTTATAGAACATGCAAGTAACACCAGTTTAGAAGATTCCACAATAAGCAAGTGGTTACAGGTGAGGGTATCATGGTTGGGAATAAACAGAGCATCCACCAAAGGCTCATTACTTTGTGCCAAGCTTCATGAGAGTCAGTTCAAAAAGAACATTTCTTAATGCAAGACTTCAAAGAATTTAGGTCTTTCACCATCTACAATATATGATATTCTGAAAAGACTCAGGGAATCCAGAGAAATCTCAGTGTGTAAGGGGCAAGGTCAGAAACCACCGTTAAATGTGCGTGACCTTCGAGCCCTCAGGCGGCACTGCCTGAGAAGTTGTCATGCTACTGTAACAAATATAGCCACATGAGGTTGGGAGTACTTTGGAAAAATATTGCCACTTAACGCAGTTCACCGCTGCATCCAGAAATGCCACCTGAAACCCTATTACACAAGGAGGAAGCCATATATCAATTCTATGCAGAAACGCCACCAAGTTCTCTGGGCCCGAGCTCATCTCAGATGGACTGAAAGACAGTGGAAATGTGTTGTCAGGTGAGTCCATGCTTCAGTTTGTGTACAGGAAAAACAGATGTCGAGTTCTCTGTGCCAAAGACAAAAAAGACCACCCAGATTGTTATCAGAGAAAGGTGCAAAAGCCAGCATCTGTGATGGTATGGGGGTGCATCAGTGCCCACCACATGGGTGACTTGCATATGTGTGAAGGTACGATTGGCGTAGAGGCATATTTTGGGATTTTAGAGTGATATATGCTGCCATCAAGGCAACGTCTTTTCACGGGAAGTCTATAATAATTTCAGAAAGACTATGTCAGGCATCATTCTGCACATGCTACAACAGCACGGCTTTGTAGACACGGAGTGCATGTGCTTGACTGGCCTGCTGTCAGTTCAGGTCTGTCTCCTATTGGAAATGTATGGTGCATCATCAAGAGGAGAATCAGACAATGGTGACCACAGGCTGCTGAGCAGCTGAAGTATTGTATCAAGTAAGAATGGACAAAACTTCAAAAATTAGTATCCTCAGTTCCCAAAATATTAAAAAATGTAATTAAACGGAAAGCTGATATGCGCCGTGGTAAACATTCCTCTGTCCCAACTTTTTGAGTGTGTTGCAGGCATCAAATTCTAAATTTATTTATATATATAAAATACAATTAAGTTGGTCAGTGAAAACAGGTCATTTACTTAAACTTTTGTCGGTTAAATAAAAGTTCAAGAGAATTAATAAATCACAAATTTTTATTGCATTTAAGAAAATATCCCAACTTTTCTGGAAGTAGGGTTTGTGCATAATATCATCAATAAAGACCCACTATCACTCACTTGCATGTAATAAAAAAACGTAAATATATTGTATTTTGTAAACAATCTCTATTTGATTATCTAATGAAAATGAAAAGTTTCAAAAAGTTGCTTTGTACATTTTTGGATGTGTTATTATATTGCATAACATTTTCAGTGTGTTATTATATTGCATACAAATCATACAGAATTAATCAAAACATTGAGAAGGATTTCTGCAGCAATGACATTTTGATTTGCCATAGGGAACAAATTGAAAACTTAGCTAACAAAGTAGAATTCATTTTTTGTCACCTGTTAAACAATTCGATCGAGGAAAATTGTTTATCTTTTCATTTTGTTATATCTTGTATCATTTTTGTTTCCAATTTCCATTTTAGGCTGAAATAAATAGGACTACATTGTAAGATAAAGTTTCACAATGACTTGGATGTCTATAAATTTCAAATGAATGTAAAAAGTTGGATTTTGGCTAATCATTATAACATAATAAAAAATAGAACTGTTGAGGAATTTTGCTGGCCTGTCTCAACGTTCCTCTTCCTTAGTGTTGGAAAAACTTGGGCCCGAAGACCACCCCGATCACGCAGGTCATAACAAACAGGATCCAGAGTGTAACAGCCAGCAGTTGGACAAACAGCAGGGCACGCCTGTTTTGGCGTAGGCCTACTCTGTGACCACCAGAGGGTGGTGTGGATCCACCAACCTCTAAGGTCCTCATCTGTTCCACACGCAGACTGACAGTAGGCAGGATGATGAAACGAGTATCCCGGGCTTCCAGGGAAAGTACCACCCGCTGGGTGACAGTGGCCAGCTGCCTGGAGGTGGAGACGGGTACACGGAATGCCACAGGTGGCAGGCGTGCAAGGATGCGTGAGTTGCAGGGCAGTGAGAGGGCGTCTCCAGCCTCCAGGGGGGTGGGGTGACGACACAAAGGGCAGGGTATGAACGGCGGGCCACAAGTGCCCGGAGGCTGTGGGGGGCTTAACTGGATTCTCTGCAGGCACTCGGTGCAGAACACATGCAGACACTCCAGCATGCGAGGACATTTTCCCCCCTGGTTGTACTCCTGGTAGCAAATGGGACATTCCACTTCAGCTGCTTCCCCGGTGCCCGCAGGCTCCTCATGTGGGGGCAGTTGCACAGTCCCTGGAATCTCAGCCATGGAGCCTGAGACAGCAGGTGTTAGGTAAATAGACCACCAGTGAATACACCTGTAGGTGTGGCCAACCAAGGAAACACAGCACCTTCACCAAAGATTCTCCTTCCTGTTTTATCAATCCTCCTCCCACCTGCTCAACTCACGATAACGATATACGATAAACTTAAAAAAATTAAGAGGAGGCTGACAAATTACAACTTCTTTTTATTGATTTTAGAATTCACTAAATCCTAAAAGATCAGACCTATATTCTGAGGAGCATAGTCTGCTGTTGATGCATTTAATCTCTACCCTGCTACAGTTGTATTCAATTCAATTCAATTCAATTTTATTTATATAGCGTTTTTAACACGGAGCGCGGTCACAAAGCGCTTTACATAGTCCCGGGCCCACAGTCCCCAGAGAGTAAGCCAAAGGCG
>JAACJT020000002.1:20521526-20570670 GCA_009936485.2 Gymnarchus niloticus
CCTCAGGCCAGCACCAGGCAGGACAAATTAATGAGTCCAAGTAGAACAATAGATATAAAAGGACAAGTCTTGTATCCTTGTATTCAAGAGAGTAGGAGGGAGTCCAACACGTTGGGGGGACACACCTATGTCAGAGATTAATTTTAATATCACATGCCTATTTTAATTGGGTAGGAAATAACAGCTTACTGAAATATTGAATGGGACATGTGTTCCCTAACCCCCCCAGATCCTACGCAACGGTATACTCTGATTTTGCATTTGCAGCATAAGTTGATGAAGTGCCAAACAAAATATTTATTATTAATAATTTTTTTAATGCAAAGGTTCATTAATTGGGTGGGGGAAGGGGGCAATGAAACATAATTACAGTACCCCCTGGTTCCTATGCCCATTATTGTATTACACAATGTAAAGGAACCATTTTACAAAGATAGAAGCTTATTTTATTCAAACTGATGGTAGTATTTATATATGTCAGTCTGCAGTATTTTATTTCTTTTTTATGTTCCAGACATTAAAACAGTCTGACATTGAACTAGTGGGTGTTTTCATCATCTGTAAACAACCCTGTGATTTGTCTGCCCGCTGTAGCCCTTGGTGTTTCCTTCTGTGTGCCCTGGAGCTCAAAGCAATCCCTCATGTACCTCTCTCCACTGAGGTTATGCCAGTCCCAGCTCGCCCACGATAACTGCCAATGAAGAATAACCTTCCCCAGTGGGGGTGTTGCCTAGAAACATAAAAATAAACTACAAAATACTATCATTGCAAGTATTCTTGTTAAGTTGTTATGACTGACAACAATGACACAGTGTTGCTAAAACATTATACGGTTTAGGAAAGGAAATCTGTCTTTTAACAGCATCTCTGCATTGGATCACCTGTTCTTTCCCTCACAACCAGCAAAATGCAGTACTTACGTTTTTAGGGTGGGTTTATCGTCTGCAATGAAGTCTGGTGTGCCTTTGATCTCTGCCTTCTGAATCATCAATTTCTCATGTCTCCAATGTCAAAGACCTCTCTTTTATGTCTCTAATGTACCTTCTTGCTCATTATTTTCCCTTGCCGCATTTAGAAGTTTTCTAAAGCCATTCAAGTCCGCTTGGGTACATAAGACACTGTGCCCCAAAGCCCAAACCTCCGCTTTCCTTCACTGCTTCTCTTTCATCCTGTCTGACACTCACACTCTCATTGTCTGCACTGCTCATACAATCAGAGGTCTTGTTACCCTGACATTAACTCCCTGGTAATTTGTGTTACTATGATGGGGAATATTACCAGCACTCCTCCATCCTTGATCTCCTCTAGGGTTAACACGAAGGAGAAATAGATGCTTTTCTCAGTACCACAGGCCCTTGTCAGGACTTCACTCTAGACAAATTTGTGCTGCTATGAAGACCAGGACCTTTTCAGCATCTTCAGAATGGCAGCTTTGTGAATGCAACATGACTTTGTTTCCTTCAAAAATCTGAGACAATGTTATGTACGCTGTAGGTGATCTGTCCAAGCTGTTATGATCACAGATTAAAATTGTACTGCAGCAATGCAGACCAACAGTCTTCAAACAAAGTTCATTGTGGAATTCATTGGAATCACATGCAATGAATACTAAGTGAATACTGTTCCTTAAGTACGAACACCGCAAAATACAAATTTCTTAGAGGTTCTTGGGTGAGGAACTTGTGACACAATGAAGGGAGATTGTTGTTTGAAGTTAATAGTTCTGTCCAGTAACTGATTAAACTTAACTGTTGATTCTACTGAACACATACATCGTCTTCTAAACAGAACAGGAAATCTTTATTCAAAGATCATTTGTCACACTGTTGTATTTGCGTAACCTTGTTGGGATTTCCATAGCAAAATCTCTGGGGATTTTTTTTATAATATCCCAAACTCAGTTTATCCAAACATCTTTCTCGCTTACTGTTTTGTCACCCTATTATCTTATCTTTCAAAACTTGATATATTATTTGACCCCAGTATAGTCCCGAGCAGTAATTTCCGACTTTAGGAGTTTGGAATTACTCATCCATTTAGTTAACCCCATTTCCAGGCAGAATCTTTTAAGAAAAATTACACCCTGGATTTAACCATTAAATGGAAACCCACTTTAAATTATTCTCTCAAAAGTCAATAACAACATGAATGGATAATAATAATAATAACAACAACAATAATAATAACATCCTTACCAACTTTTAACTAATGAATAAGTGAAGCAATTGTTTTTGTTCCCTACCAATTTTCAAGCCTAAAAAATTACATGCTGAATATAAAACTGAATAAGCTTTTTACTGGACTTTGTACCGAACTGTTATGACGTACTGTATAACATTACGTTTTCTTCTTTTACTTCCCTTCTTGATTTCTCTTACTGTCCAGTTATAATCTGTAAGAGATTAGCCTTATTTTTAAACGATTATGTCACCGTGGCAAACTTACTCATTTTCCTCCGTGTGAACATTAACAAAAGGAAAACAGGTTTTAACTGGACAGCTCCACTCACTGACTTACTTCCGTGTAACAACACTTGACCTAAACCCAGTGCTAACACAGGACGTTGATAATACAGTTGTAATAATAAATCGCTCGTCTTTGGATGACGGCAAAAATTATTTTCAATAAATATTTATCATTTGGAAAACCATTGCAGGAAATGTCGTAATTCAGTCGAAAGTCGTCGTGGTGAATGCAGTCGCTCTTCAAAGTGCAGTACTTCCGTGAAAGCGACAGTAACGAATTTTGGGGCTGGAGCACAAAACTTTTCCTGAACGTTTAAATCCACTTAAGGTGGAATCGGTTCTGGGAGTATCTTGTAATGCCAATTATCATCGGGAAATATCAAAATCCAGTTATTTAAATCATATCAACATTTTATAAAAATCTAATGTCTTTCAATAAACGCTCATTCGATTTTAGGGGCAGTGATCTGAAGCCAGACTGGATAGTCTCACAAACACACTGGCTAAACCCAATTCTGAACGCAGGTTTAGTACGTGCGTAGTATGTACAGAAGCGAATGGCAAAATAAAGACAGAATAAGTCAAATTGAGGGTTAGCCTACTTATTCAAGGGACCATGCAAGTATGAGAGAGGATTTGACTTTGGCTGAATGTTTATTATTATTCGTCACCCTATAGAGATTTCATTTTCTTCTACCTATGTACTGTAGGGCTCAACAATTCAACTAATGCACGCGCCATAGAAACATTTTAAGACAATTTTACCTATAAATGTTGTCTATATGTTTTTGTTTTTCCTGTTAATACATATTCATACTATATGACAGAAATCGGTTACTGTACCTTAACACTTCCATGCATGAATTATGACTGGCCAAAACAGCATTTTTTTTTTTCTTTTCTATTTTTCTTTCAGGATTAAAAATATTCTGAAGTGATTTTACTCCAGTTGTACTTGTCACAAAGATGCTTTTATTCTATACATGTATTTGAGTGCTTCACTACAGTTAACACGGATCAAATTACTAATAATTCTGACAATGAATCACAATTGAAACATTTGCTCATTTTGGGGCAACGTCCCCCAAGGAGGATTCCATGCAACTTTTAACTTGAAAACATCCATAAATTAGATAACGGGATTTAAATAACTATCCTGTGTAGTAAGCACGATACGTGAAAGGGTTAATAAGACCACATTGAAGATGGGGGCCGGCATTTCAGAGAGTGACATCAGGGAATTTGATCATGCTTTCGTAAAAGTTTTTTTTTAAGAATGGGCGTGTCAAAAGTCCTTAACGTACCTTTGGGTATAAAAATAGTGGTACTTCAATACAGCAGACAGTCAATATTGGCTGATACCTGCAGTGGAACCTTCATCATATCAAGAAAAGAAGATGTGTTCAGAACTGGAGTGCAGTATTTGTTACCGAGCATATAACGTGGGTCGTCGCTTTCCCAGGTCACTGGAATGTCGGCATACCTTCTGCGAGTGTTGCCTGTCGACTATGGTCAGACAGTCGCACCAAGGCGATGAAGAAATGTTGCGTTCCGTGGAGATTTCTGTGATCACCTGCCCCCTGTGCCGCCACTACACCCACATTCCCACGAACGGCGAGGTGCGCCGGGCACTACGGGCGGACGAAGGAGTTCTCGGTCAAATTCTGGAGGCTGGTTTTCTGAAGGACGACCCCTGCGACGAAAGTGACGGCGAACCGGGGGGTCATGACAACAACGAGAAGCCTGAACCCGAACCGTCCGGTCCAAGTCCGTCCGCGGAGACAGAAGGGGCTCCGAGGACCAGAAAAGGAAAGCTGTGGCGCTCGGTCAGGCGACTCTGTGGAAGACTTGTCAGTGATAACAGCCGCACTTCGCCTGAGCACAGAAGCCGTAAGTAGTTACACTTGGAGTAACTGCTATTTTAGACTAAGTTAAGCAGCGTAAACATCAAGAACCTGGTTATTTTTAGAATTAGTTTTCAAAGATAAATTCAAATAGACATATATTGCAGGTTATTTTCTTTAACTGTTAACTACTCGTAACCATTCAGGAAAAATACTAATATGAATTACGAAAAATTGGAAAGCATATATTTGGTTAGCTTGGTGTTTTGTAGTGAAACACAAAATGCACATTTTAGTGTGTAACCCATTTGAAATGATAGGATCTCACTTTCTTTTCTTTGGTTGTCGTTTCCTTAGAGTGCATGACTAACGAGGAGATGAAGGACATTGCTTTGATGTCGTGTTATATGATATGACAAGCGAAACTCCCGCATCTGATCCGAGATGAAGAGCAGATGATTTCACCTGTGGGAACTGTCAAAGCGAAATCCACGAGCAACTAAGGCTGCCTGGTAGTGACCCCAGGAAAAGTAAAAAACAAACAAAACGGGCTATCAACAGTATTATAAGGATTATATTATAAGCCTATTTATACATATTATTGTCTGCAACAGCCAAACAACTGAACGCAGGACCCCGCACTGAGACTGGCAAACGTCTGTGAAGATTTATGCATGGGTGGGTGATTAGGGATGTGTAAAAATGTTGTGCCATTTTTATATTTAATTTCCACTTTGTTACATTGTTTCAGTCTTAATGTATTGTAATTATTATTTAATAATTATTTATTATATTATCCATCAATATACTGGTTTCTGTAATAAAAACGAATGAATTTTACGTTTTTTTCTATGCAGCTTACAGGATCACATATGTACATTAAGCAACAGGGGCCAACACAAAACAATCATTTAGTGCAATCTTCGAGTTCATACAAGTTTTAATGAATGTTAAATGTAACCCTTTCGAAATGGCATAAAGAACACCGCGCTAACAACTTAATGCACAAAACTGACATCTAAAAACATATTAGGTCTAAGCTAACAGACAAATTTTCTAATTTGAAACAGAATGAGTTATGTACAGTTAAAGAAATGTAAAAAACACAGAAAAGACCCCATTTGTGAAAAACTATATTGCAAAACACATTAACGTAGGCTAGTTTTTGCAGGCTTTTAACAAAAAAGTGTTGCACATTGTCCCATCCTATGGAACAGATTAGCGTACTCATACTGTACAATCTGGTGGGGAACCTCATCCTTTATTATGAAACACATATACAAGGTATGTGTAGCATGTTAAATTTTTTAGATTCTATGTATACAATAACTATATATTATTTGATAATGTAAATGTGAGTCAATGCAACAGAATCCTGACAAATCTTCCAAAGATAATAGTAAAATGGGTTAACCTTAGGAAAGGAGCCTACAGCCTGCCTGGAGCCTATCCCAAGCAGCATAGGGCATGAGGTGGGGGATACCCTGGATGTAGTGTTAACCCATCACAGGGCACAGTTACACATGCAGTCACACATAACAGGCAATTTAAAGATTCCAAACAGACCTAAATTGTATGTCCTTAGATTGTGAGAGGAAACCCACAAAGCACAATACAAACATGCCAACTCCACACACACAGAGGGCAGGATTTGAACCCCCAGCTCTGGAAGTATAAGGCAACAGTGCTAACCAGCGAGTCAGCACGTTCCCCATGAAGTAGCATTACTTAAACTTCCCAAAACCCGAAACTTGCCGATCAGCACATTATTCCCTTAAGCCATAAATTTCTCTTACAACAAAGGAGGAAATTGGTATCATAATGAAAAATGGGTATTGGTTGACTATGACGGGAAGTTTTAAACTTGTTCTGACAAGTTGTAACGTAATTTACATTTCCTCAGTAAAGACTGTTACCGTTAAACACACGAGCTCTTCTGTGTGGGAGTACCACGCCCTTAGAAATGTGTTTTTGCCACAGTTGGTTTCGCTTTTAACTACCCTGAAATATCAATTATTCCTTGCTATGTACACCCACTGGCCACTTCATTAGGTACACCTTGCTAGTACCAGGTTGGACCCCTTTTGGCCTTCAGAACTGCCTTAATTCTTCATTGCATAGATTCATCATGGTGCTTAAGAGATTCTGGTCCATATTGACATGATAGCATTGTGCAGTTGCTGCATATTTGCAGATTTAAGTCACTTAAATCACCTTTCTTCCCCATTCTGATGCTTGGTTAGAACTACAGCAGATCCTCTTGACTATGTCTACATGCCTAAATGCATTGAGTTTCTGGCACGTGATTGGCTGATTAGATATTTGCTTTAACAAACAGTTGAACAGCTGTATATAACAAAGTGGCCAGTGAGCATATAGGTGTTTAATATCATCTAGTGCTTCATCTATTAATCCGAATAGAATGACAGAAGGTGGTGTGTAGTTCTGAGATGCATGCCTGTGCCTGGAAAGTCATAAGTTCAAATTCCATGGCTGGCAGAGTATTCACATCACTGTCGGGTCCTTAAGCAAGGCCCTTAACCCCAGCTGCTTCGGGGGCACTGGATGCTGCCCGGTGTATCACTCTATGTATTAGACAGCCAGAAATGATGCACTTGTAAAGACGTAATCCCCAGTGAGATGAAAAAAGTACCACACCTCTATTTTGCGTTGTGTAGGTGGATGCTGTTCAAAGTGTAAACAATATCAGCTCATGTAATCAACTGATCTTCATTCTATTTGTCTGAAGAAATAATGAGCAAGTGCATAAATCCCCATGGACAAACTGCAGACAGCTAAATTCTCGACATCGTGCAAAAAAATGTTTCGTAATAAGTATGACTGTGACTCAGACTGTTATCTACACAATAAGAGGAAGAATATGACGTGAGAGACGTGCTGAACTGTGGTGGTTCTAGACCATTTAAAATGGGGGGATAGGCTGGGGTCAGCTGTTCTGTTGGAGGGTCACATATAAAAATATAAATTTGCATCACCATTACAACTTAATAAAATGATCTCCCATCTAAGGTTGCGGGGGTACATGACTATTGATAAGGGTGCACTAGCCTTACCTGGTCGTCCCCAAGAACTGCCCATGGTGCTGAGATTCAGAAACTTCCAAAACAGAAACAAGACTAACAAATAACACTCCTGGTGTCAGCGCTAAGAATGAACCATCAGAATTAAAATATTGGTTCGGTTGCCTTCCTCGACCTTATTTACATCCTTTGTTGTGACTGGATTTGTTACTTCACTCACTTTCCATTGCTTTCATTCGTCCACCATTCAAATGTCCATGTGAGCTCTGCAGACCTGTAGTAATGTGTTAGAAAGCTTCATCGTGAATCAGTTAGCTGTGAGCTGCATGTTCCAGCAGTGCTTCGGTGAGACCATACAGGGGTGCTTCTATGCTCATAGAATACCCAGGCCTTAGCTACATCAGTACCAGTACAGCTGTGTAATCTCATGTTGCACAAACCTGAAACAACTAGATCTTGTGCTGAATGTTGTTTGTGGCATGTTTTTGTGCAATGCATGATTGTTGCTGGGAGTTTCACGCTTAGGTATTACACCAAGCGTTTTTATTACGCATACTGGTTTCAAACAGCTGAACCTACTTTAGGGTAAGCTGCCCCCTGGCCCACTGAAGGAATCCAACTGGGCAGCTGAAGGTATGAATGCATGTAGGTCTTCCTGTGCACGTGTAAAAAATGCTTAGAACCTCACATTATATTGGATTATAAAGTACACTGAATTTAATCTGACTCCATGTTATTTAATGTTTTGTTTAAAATACTGTGGACTTGATCTCCAATAAATTTAGGGTGATTCTGATAATATCAAGACTTGTTTTACTCTCAGTTTCTCTAATCTCCAGGCATTGGTATCATACAGGATTTGCTCTCGGCCATTTAAGCAAATAGCCCTAGCACAATGTGGAACCAGGCCGGTGGTTCAGGGACTGAGTAATAACTACAAATTTGACATGTGCTCAGCGTGTTTGAGTCTATCTAGCTCAGGGGCCACTAGGTTCAATATAACTGGCTGGTCTCATAAGCCATGTATCAACCTGTTGGATTGCCCAGTTCAGGCACTGATACAGTGTGTACAAATAGCCTACAGAGAGGCACAATATCAGCATGCTTACCTACTGTATTCTAGTTCAGGGACTGCTACAGTGTGTCTGACCAGTTCAACTCAGAGGCTGGTGATGATTGTCCATTTGTTGGACCGATACACCTCAGGGACTGCCTAAGCAGAATGTGTATGATAAATCTCAACTCAGAGGCTGTGTGCCAGTTACTCCTGTGTAAAAATCTCACAGCACGATCATGGGTCGGTCCTTAAGTCACAGACCAAGTGATAGGTGTTATCAGTGAATGATCTAGTCATGGAGCTGATGACCATAGAACAAAAGGTATTAAATTCCAGAGTCTGATGTCCTGTTGTAACTTCAATGATCGGCAGCTGCATGTCTTTGATATTCCTATGGGCTGGGTCTTGTAATAAAGACAGGATTTCTCTTAAAGTCCTGTATCTTTAAAATGGTATAAGATACTGTTTTTGAACTGAGACCACTGCATCAGTCACATGGAGACCATTCAAATGATACCAAACACCAGTACATACAAAACTTCTTTTATAGCCAATGTACAATCATTCTATATGGGTTTTGTATGTCCTGAATTAGGAAAAAGGGGGAGGAGGGGAGAGCAAGATGAGTTACTCAGCAGGAGGGCTGCCCTGCTGGTCGTTTCCCGCTTCCTGAGTTAGGGAATAAGCAAGAGTGAGGAGCAGGATATGTTTCCTCAGCAGGAGGGCCAATCTGTGGGTCGTTTCACCCTCCACCAAATGGGGGGTTGAGATGGACCTGGCAGATATGTTCACATGGATTCCGTCTCACTGGAGCCGACTTGACTGCCACCCCCCAGTGACAAGTTCAACACAGACCTAAAGCCTGTAGGCCAGCAGCCTTACTCTTAATCACGTTCTGTGCTTCAGTCTTATAAGTGTTTAGTTATCAGCCAGTTTATTGCCTGGGTCTCTGTGATCGTACTCTTGCCTGGTTTTCCCTGGTTTAGTGCCACATTTACTCTATTTAGTTAGGGCAAAGCCCAGTGGTTATTTTCTGGTGTTTATCCTTGTTATTAAGTCGCAATGTACTTGAACCTGGATCCACGCCTCTGTTGTTACAACTAGAAAAAACTTAATTTTCAGCAAATTATATTATGCAATTGAAATGGTCATAAAGAATGGGTAAAATCAACTATTTACAGTAGTATGAAACTTATCTAACAGTCAGCATCATCGTTAACACAAACTTTAGCATAAACTGGTCAATGTGTCCATGTTTACAAATGATAATCTGTTTTTTTGAATAAGAGTATATTGAACATATCAAACTTATTGCCAATGCTGTGTCTCTAAGTGCCATCAGAGATAAGTCATTAGTCCACCACAAAGATTGCCTGCAAAAAATCAGCCACTTAGAATAGCAACATAGAAAGCGGTTGCCAGTTAGCAAAGCTGTTTGTTAAACTCGGCAATAGCTTCAGCCTCTATTTTAGCAGAACTGTAGTATACGTAAAGTAAAACTAGGTGAACTAGGTACTGAAAAACTAGCTGTACCTGCATCTGAACCTCTGGAGCTGTCCATTCTCTAAAACTAGGCACAAGTAGGGGCTTATAGGTTTATCTTTGACAGAAATCTATAAAACTCTGTTTCAAATGGCAGGGGAACCCAAATATAGAGAGTCTGGACCTACTGATCCATATCTTTGAAGTATTTTAGGTATGTCTAAATCCACATAAAGCCTCTCAGTCACACTGAAGCCAATGTGCACATCTAATACCATATGCAGTATGTTCACATGCCAGTCAGGTAGTTTATGCACGAGTTATTCCATGGGATATTTCAGTGAGAAGGTGGGGGCAATTAAAGTGAGAGTTATCAGTATAACCGAAGACAAATCGGTGGAGAGGACATAAATTGTTGCAGCTCTGCTGTTATGGGCTGTGTCTCGCAAATGAATTCTTTTCTGTATTTCAAGTCCAATCAGAAGTCAATTTTTGAATGCAATCTACGAAATCACTTTTCTGACTATTCAATTTTCACAATGATAAGTGGGATACACATGAATTGGGATCAAACTATTATATGCCACTGATTTTTTAAATTGTACCCTTTGAATTTGCTGTTCACAATTTGAAGGTAATTTAACAGCCGTATATTTGACATTTTTGTTCTCAGTCTTCAGCGTTCAATATTTTTAGTTATCTGAGTTGTGAGCCATGTCTATTTATAACTGTTAATTTACTTAATTCTCCCATTATATTATTGTTCTGTTGCTAATTAGAAAATAACATACTCCATACCATATGATACTTAATGGCTTTTCCTCACACTCACTAGAGTATTTGTTCGCTAATTAACAGTAGTCAGTGTGGTATTCCCGTGTCGGACCCCGGAATTATTTTGTCGTCTATTACAATGATATTATTATTTTATCGTCTCGTAGCAGTAGCACTCATTCGTCTAGACGAAGTTACCTAATTTCATTCTATAAAAACCAAAAAATACGAATTAATACAGGCAACTAGACTCACGGACATCTGAAACTTCTTTTAGCATTTCATTGCTAAACACTATTTCAGAGCATCTTAAAACAGCGCATAACTGCTTTAGGAAATATGGTTACTAAAAGTCAAGTCGTGTTGAAATAATGCACTTGTATATACATCTGCGGTGGCGTACTTAAAACTGTAGTTTCGCAGTTCATTGCACCACCTTCTGGAGAAAAGGCGCATGTCACGTATACTAATTAATTGTTCTTTTTCCTTCAATACCTGCATTTCAGTAATTTTGTAAATCATTTGCGCCGACGGGGGCCTTTTTGTGTGGAGATTGCATGTTCTCCCCATACCTGCTTGGGTTTCCTCGAGGTACTCCGGTTTCCTCCCACATTCCAAAGACATACAGGATAGGTCAATTGGTTACTCTAAATTGCCCATAGGTATGACTGTGAGTGTGTATGGGGTGTTCGTCTCTGTGTTGGCCCTTTGGTGGATTGGCGACCTACCCAGGGTGTACCCTGCCTTTCGCCCAAAGTCGGCTGGGATCGGCTCCAGCTTCCCCGCGACCCTAACGGATAAGCGGTTTAGAAGATGGATGGATGAAAGTCATTTGTTCTTATCCCAGCGGTCTCCAGTTAAATCAGGCTCCCCGATTTTTACTGAAAACCCGGAACTATAGTGGCTAACAAATTTGGCTGACCCTTTAAAGAGGAACAAACATCGGTATTGTTATATATCTCTAAGTTAAAAGTCATATCCTATCATCATTCAAAAATACAAAGAAATTTATGTATAAATATTTGAAAAAATGGTTCATTGCAACTACACAATTAAAATAAGAATTCGTGAATTATTGATTGATCCTCAAAATCTGCACTTCAGATAAAATACGCGATAAATAACTTATACATTTCGGTATAAGGTAAAAGGAAATATGATAAATGCTATTTTAAGCACCCGTACTGCAATAAATAATATTTTATTGCAATCACATATCACGTGGGCTAGTAGAGAATAATAACAGACGGGGGAAGTATTTGACGGAAATATCACCTTCTCAAATAATATTCGTTGTGATGTAGCTGGTATCGGCAGTCATCAAACAGTCATTTTGTGTTTGAATTAATGAAAACTACAGAGAAATTACAAACTGACCTATTTAGGCTATATCTTGTAAACTTCTTGCTGTATAAACATAAAAGGCACTGCCTAGCACAGAAGTTACCGTCTCCCGAGGCTTTATACACGCCCCCTCCCCAAACTCCCCCTTCAACTTGGTTAAATCTGTATAAAATTTCATGGCTTGCCCAACAAAAGTTGCGCCACAACTTTTTCCTACTCCCCTAGGCACCACCCGTTTCCCGCAATTCATGGCGGGCGACACACGCTTCACCATCTTGCCACACTTACAGAATGATTTCACGTCAAGCGCCGCTTTCACGACGCCACCGCAGCGCCGTCCCCTTTTAACAGCAGCGGCTTTGTGCAGATCACAATGCAAGTCTATTGTTTACATTCCTTCCCCAAGATTTCTGAAAGACATTGGAAAGAGAAAAAAAATGATATTTCCCATTCGCCACTAGGCGGCAGTCAAATGCTACAAAAGAACCATAAGAATTCTTCTACCTTATTTGTGGGTCATGTCAGGTTATGTAGAAAACAGACCCAGCTCAGAACAGAAAATATGTACGTGTACAGATTCGATATGAAGGCTGTTTTTTCTTATTATGATGCTCCGATTTAAGTCTGCGGTTTAGCTTAATTGCTTTACATTTTATTTATCTATCTGTTTAGTAAATTTGTAAATACATACATGAAAAATATTGGTACGAATATTTTCGAGAGTACATGCAACGCTCAGTTTGAAATGCCTTTAGTTTAAAAGCTCACATAGTTTGCACAAGCCTTCAACCACGCCCCCCCCCCCCCCCAAAAAAAAAAAACCTTCTGCAGCCTCTCGCACAGAAACGGCTCCATTCATTGGGGACTGACCCTTGACCATTTCCCAGGGCTGAAGCCCTGCCGTAGTGGCAGTTCGTGCACTTCGAGCTGCGACAGGACGGACCACGTGCGACTTTTCCGCTCGAAAACCGCGTAGCCATGGCAGGGACGGTAAGGAACGATATAGCCAATAGAGCTGCTTATTCGTTTATCAGCTAAGGTCAATACTAACATGGACTCTCAACATGAAATTTAAATTTTTAAAATAGGTCGGAGTATATACTTGCTGGACAGCACATATAAATCATCAATAAGTCATGGTTTCCCTATTCATAGCAATACTCTGCGCTATTTCCTTTACCTGTCTCCCACTCACTTTCAGGTTAAAGGGAGAAACTGTGCTCCATGTGCCTGTGATTTTCAGGGAGCTTTTAAGGAAAATAAGCACAGAAACCTGTTAGTCCTTCACCTCTCTCTCCCTCCACCCTATCTGCCCCCCACTCCCCTCCCGGGTAATTTTCTAACTGAATCTACTGGAGACTTATAACGAATGACAGAAACATGAATACAATCACACCGCATGTTTTATTTATGGTATCCATACTCTGCCACGAGGTTATACATGTCACTCTGGTGAGGTGAGGGAGGAGAAAGGAGAGAAAGCCTTTTTGTGTAGCTGTGAAAAAGAGGGAAGGATGGGAGGTGGTGGAGAGGGAGGGGGGCTAGTAGGGGACTGAAACTATGCTAAAGTGAAGAAAATGGAAATCCTGCAAAGTTAACGTTCCCACAACTGACGTCAATCCCGTTTCATTTTTTTCCAGTTGGTCTTTTTCCCTGCTCTTCAATGTGCCAGAAAGTTTTGTTAACAAACAAACAAAAAACATTTCACTTCGTACAGAAAAGAAACACCCAATGACAGCCGACTTCATAGGAGCTGAACAATGAAAGGAGAGAATATTAAGGAAGAAAAGACTTTAGCAGAGAGAGACATGTGGCTTTGTGTGGTGTTCGAGGAACTGGGGAGAAAGCTTCAGTGTTTCAGGAGTGCTCTGAAGAACTAACGTTATCTGCAGAGGGAAGAATCTCAAGCCACGGATAAAGGGGGTGCCTAATGAAAAAGCACGTCCCTTTCATCCGGCCCGAACCGTCAAAGTTCCTCTGTGCCGAGCTGCTTTTGTACTTGGATTAGCGGGGGAGGCTTTTCCGTGTTACGCACGAAAGCGGGCTTCCTATCGCCGCTCGTGCCAAAGGGGAAGCAATAAAAGACGGACGGCTTCCTGTATAACTGCCAGCGTGCCAGAGTGTGAAATTTCGGAGTTTTGACGCTCTTTGCTTGTGGTGAGTTTTAGCAATGGGGAACTGACTGCACTTCAGTTACAAAAGCAAACAAGTAGATATGCGAGAATATGTGTTGCATAAGACTGAAGGTTCAGTGTTTTCTTCTTTTTTTGTGGTACATGAATTAATATTTTCAAGGATCTCGTATTTTCCGCTTCTCCACTGCCTACGCATTTCTGTGTCTTGGTTTTTCATTCATGATTCATAGATCTGCTGCGGTCCGGTTTACCTTGTGGTTCGCAAAGCGCTCTGTGCTAATTGGCTGTTCTGCTCAATGACGTCAGACTTCTTGCTTTGTGACACTATTGAATTTGTTTGATCATACTGACTGGATTGTAGAATGCCAGATTCCCAGACTATTTGAGCAGTTCTAATGTTTTGTGTCTTTCCCATACATCTCAGACTGTACCTGAGCCTGTTCTTTCTACTCCTAGAATTAGTACCTTCAGCTCTGGGACATTGTCCTTTCGTAGGACAGCCTAGCATGTCGTCATTCTTTTGTTAGTCAGGTGTATGGCACTGTTTTTTAGCTAATCCGATATGCCGCATCACTGTCCTGCCCATCTGCACTCAGTGTCCACCAACCCCCAACCCCCACAACCTCCACCCTGGTTTGGCTCCTTCCCAGAGTGCGGTCGCCACGCCGACGCTTCACCGGCCCTCTGGCCTCCCACTGCTCAATGGGGAGTTTGTCTCTGTGTTTCCATAGCGACCGCCCGAAGAGTAGAGTCGGTGTGGGCTCATGCAGGGGCCTGTGCCGTCATGGTCAGTGAGATCGAGGTGCACTCAGGGACCTCCTAATCCCAGTGGAAGAGAGACACCTTTTCTTCTGCATCAAAATCTCCCCTCCCTCCACTGCAGCCCTATGTCCAGCAACTGGATCATGACACCACTCACCATGACTGAAACTGTCATTACGAGCCATGATCAAGAGCCACTCATGGTGTTTTTTTTACAGCTGCAGTGATATATGAATTGTCTAGTCATTTCCCTTCATGACACTTAAAACACTCTCTGAATAACCCAGTGTCTTCAGTGTGGCTTCAGAATCGAGGACTTGCATTTCCTAGCTTTGCATGTATCTGTTATACGGTTTGTCCCAAAAATATGTCCATTATTCCCTCATAGTCCAAAAGCATGAACTGCAGGTTGATCAGGTGACTCTAAGCGGTCCTTAGTGTATGACATAATGAATGTCCTGCAATAGGAGGTTGTGGCAACCACAACATACTCTGTCCCTCCCAGAATAAGCTGCACATCGCTTCAGTGGTCATTGAATGTTGACTGATTGATTGAGTGACTAACCTTTGCGATGCTGGGGGAACATCAGCCCACTCAGCTGTGTGGAATGGACCACACTTTACAGCCAGGTACTCCCGCATATCACCACTAGCCTTACAGAAAATGTTCACTCCAGTCTATCAGCTTGTTTTGCCCCACATGTTGGGAGTCTGGGCATTCTGTGAAATGAAACACACCTATGGATATTAATCACTGCTTTCCTTTGGGATTAATAAAGTCCTATCTTTACTCTTAAATTCACACTGCTATACTAGTGTGTGTGCTGGTTAATCCCAATCAGTTTCAGAGGTAAATATCTCCCAGTATAATCCATCTGGACTACATCCACACAGTGTTTTCTGGATCAGTGCACCAAATGTCTCAATATCTCAGTTATGCTGTAGAATCCTTCCCATTACAGGCTTTATTCTAACCTCCGACTAAGTCTGTCTTCATGTAGTAAGGCTTAACGAGAGCATGTGCCAAATAAATTCTACATTTTATTTAGAAACACATGCATTCAGCAAGGGTAACAATTATGCTTCTTTTTCCTGTTAACGTCGTTTTGGTTTTTCAAGGTCTTCATGAGACTCCACATGTACCCCACTTGCATTTTTAACAGAGATTTCTAGGAAAATCAGCACCAGACCCTCTGTGACCTTTAAGTCGGTACATTGGTGTAAGTCCGCATTTCCACGTGGTGTGGTTGCAGAGGCTGCCTCTCTCAAGAGAAGTGCTTCTAGGCGCCTCCGATCCCGTCTACTTCAGCTCTTTTCCTGGCATTCCGAGAAAGACTCACTCCTGTCATTTCAGCTGTATGCTGTACACAGTGTTTATGCTTTGAGGACGTAGAGTAATATGTTTTGCGTGTTTCCTTTTTTTATTTTGTGTTCTGAGCAACAAAGAAACGCTTTCTGCACAACATTACTGTATGCTATTGGTAAATTTCCATTTTGAGCAATACCAATAAACAGAACGATTCCCCCCACACACATAAATTTTACTTCCTAACAGGTCTGACAGGATATGCTTCTATTGACCTGCATCCCATTTTCTGTCTCCCCCATACCCAATTGACACATCATTACCATCTGTACAGTAATGACATTTATCATTATTTTATCAACTCTTTCGTCCTGAGTGATGGAAAGACCGTGGCGAGAGTAAAGATGGCTCCACCCAAGGCTGCCGATCCTGCACTCAGTCTGGCCATCCCAAGCGTGAGCACCCTCCTGTCCCCATTTCCACTCTGACCTTCATGCCCCCTGGGCGACGGCTTCTTGGGACCCCGCTTGGAAATTACACACTGTACGGCGTGTTGAATAAAAATCACATCACTGTGACAACAGGAGAAAAGTAAGTGCTATGTCAGAGCGGACTATGGGTTCTTGCACTCCCATCTCAGCTATGAACCCACCGAGAGAGCAAGTTTTGTTTCACACCGATCACAGGAGACTCAGGGACACAAATTTCAGCAGCTTCGTGGCAAGAAAACACAGAATCAACTCTAAGGCATTTTATATATATACACACACACATACACACACCATTCAAAAAAATCACAGAAAACAAACACATATTTACTAATCTGTCATTGTCCCCTGTACCTATCATTGATCAGTTACATCTAAAAAAATGGAAAAAGCAAACAAGTCTGACAACACTGATGAAATATTAACCAGCACTTTAACACTGAGGTCATGGTGAACTGTTTTTGGAACCCCAAGGACTTCATGAGGCAGGATGATCACTTTAATAGTTGTTTTGATCTTTAAAATATGCTTTAAAGTATGAGCTTTAGGGCAGTAACCTCAGTGTGGAACAGTGAGACACTAACTAGTCTCTGAAGCACTTACCGATGGCAGCATAACGGCCCAAGGAGGTATCATCATACAAATCACACACCGACGGCTTTTTGGCTTGTGTTCTGATTGGTCTCAGCAGGCAGACTTAGCCCCACTGACTACCTTCCATTCCACCCCTAACTTGCACATTGTTTTGCTTACTTTGACCAATTAGACTCAGCAGGGCAAGGCTGGGGGGAGGAAAGAAACAGTAGTGGGTGGGGCTAAGAGCCAAATTGGTATAAACCTAGTGATGTAGTGAATCAGCACTGCCCTACATCCTATGGGGGGTGGGAAATGAGGTAACAGAAGCCGCTGAAATAAGACCGGAGCAAAGAGACAAATGCAAGCAGGAGTGGCGTGACAAATGTTGGCTGTACTAGGGGAGAAGAGTCAGGCACTTGGGTGCCCCCGCCAGGTAGCAGATATAGATTGTAAAGCCATGTTTCCCTAGCATGGCAAGAAGGAGACCGTGAGAGCTGAAAGAAAGCTAACCCCATGACACCTGACACCGTGGATGGGGGGGGGCAGAATCAGAGCAAAGCCCAGGGCTTTTCGGGGTTGTCCCACCTGACTGCCGTCCATCATAGCCAAACTCAGCCACCCCGTGTGATCTTAGGGACATCCTGCCCCTGAGGGAGACGGCTATACAGATCGCACATGGGGGGGATTAAAGAAAAGCAGCGGTCTTAATGGTCACTTAGCGGGATTGGCGAGATGGGTCCCATCCAGGCAGGACCATTCAGGAGCCTGCGGGAAGCGACGAGTTAGCCCAGCATCACCATGACAACCAACAGCGAGCGCGTGTGCCCTAGCGGAGCCATTTTTCTACCATAAAGCCGTCATCGTAGACCAATTGTTTCGGCTAGCGGCTGCCTGCGTGTGCGTTTGTGAGCAGTTGCGTATGTCGGCGTGCGTGTGTTTCTGGCGTCAGTGAGTCTGTGCAGGTTTTCATTAGCAAGTGTAGTAGCATGCAGTTGTCTAAGGATATGTCACTGCATCTGAGAGTGTCAGAAGTTCACCGAGGGTGTGTATCTGCATGTGTGTGTACATTTTATTGAGCTGCAGGCAGAGGGAAAAAGTAAAGCGGTTATAAGGCTGCCGGCTGCTCTCTACCCATAATGTCTTTGTGTTATTTATACCGTCAGAAGCTACTATATTCTGTCAGTAATACAAATATTTTGCTTCTCTCGCTCTTACTCAAGTAAAATACATTGACAGTCTTTGCAGGACTCTTACAATCAAAAATGAGGCACTTCTTCAAGCATCACACACGTGGACATGCCCCATGCACACACAACATATACATGACAAGATTAAATCTCCTTTTGAATATCCATTATGATGACTTGTCATTTTATTTCAGTTCCCAGTAAGGATAACGGAAAGAGGTCATTGGCTCCTGGTTGGCACTAGGCCTCTGTAAGCTACCCCAATGGCTGCGGGGTTTCGTGTTACGTGATTGAAATGGCAGACGAGTCTTTTGGCACGAGGTCCCACTGATCGCAGGGGCAAAATATACTGAGAGCATGACTGAGAACTGTGTTTTCAAAGTGCTTCGCTGGTGTGTCCAACTCCCAACGTTCCCGGAGCGTTCCGGCATCCGATTCCCCGGACGTCAGATAGCAGCCTGGAGGCCGATGTTCCCCTGGGGACTCCGGTTTCCCACAATTCTAAGGACAGGAGGAGTGGCGTCAGCATTCTGCAGAGAAAGGAAGAATTCTGTAAGTAAACGTGAAACTGCGAAAGTGAGAAATCGGTAGGAGGATAGTGGAGCAGACTTGATGGGGTCTAGTCGGCCACCACGGAGACCGTCAGCCAAAACAGAAAGTGAATGCATGTGGAAAATTACTCTGAGCTGGAGTCTGCTCCTTCAAGGTAACGGAGCACGAGGTGTACACTTCAGCAATGGAAATCCAAAGCAAAGTCAAGTTCCTATACCAGTGATCACGGTGTACACATTACAAAGTCACATGAGAAACACCCCACTATCTGCAGGCCGCATAACCTCACCTTCCACAAACTGCAGGCCATATGACCCCCCCCCCCACACACACACACACACACACACATAACTACAAGCCGCTCAGCAATCTCCCCCCAAACTAAAGGCCAGACAATGAACCCAACTCCCCTAAATACAGGCCACAATACAACCCCCCCATACCTAGAGACCACACAACAACCCCCCACCCCTCAGTAGAGGCCACAGGGCAAACGCTCCCTTTGCCACCTACAGCCGCGCTGCCAACGCCTCATCGGTCATCCGAGCAGATTCACAGCAGGGGAAGCGGCAGCCCTTGTTTTGGTAATAACATGTCATGTCTCTCTCATAAACACGCCTTTGTTATGGTTCCCCGGACGAACGACTAAGCCACAGGTTTGGCCCCGGATTTATTTAGGCTACGGAGAGAATTTCAGAACATTTACAGTGTTAGAGCTGAGCTTTCCTCATCTAAACAGCCAAACGCCGAGGCAAATTGTTGTAAAAATGATCTGTGCATGATGTTTCAAAATATAAAGAAAATTTCTCTTCTTTAAAAAAATGTCTTCATAAAGTAGAAAGGATGATGAAGAAAAGACATGAATGTACTGTATGTAGGACCCATGAGGACAAGCATGTGAGGGGGGTGGCAGGCATGGGGACAAGGGGAGGCTGTGTCTGACAGCTGTATTGGACCCTCATATACTGAGGACAAATATGACTGCACTGAGAATGGCTGTAAAAGAACCAAAAGCACACAAAATGGGTAAAGATGGACAATGGGGAAAAAAGGTTTAATCATTTCCCATTTTCCTCTTCGGTCTCCCTAACCATCCCTTTAATTGTCTCAAAGTGTGCCTCCGTGTTTACCATCAGCCCCACCCACATCCCTAGCCCCACCCCCACCCCCGACCTCTTCTTGCGCAACGCTATATTTAGCCCCCCTGGCACAGCCTGTACCAGGCAATTCATCCAGTCAGAGCTGTGCAAACACATGTATGCGTGATCGAACGCGCGCATGCACACAGACACACACATGCATGAGAGGACAGGAAGAAGGAACCCAAGCAGCTATGGGCTTGGGCCCATGGGCCCTCACCACACACATACCACACACGTGAATGGTTGCCAGTTCACTGACAGCCACTTGTGTAGCAGGCCTTTGGTCTTCCTCAGGAGTCCAGTCAGTCCATTTTCAGGCTGTGATCTTGATGCTAAATGGGCCGGGAGCCCTCCCCCTCTTAAGCACTGCACGTGTGTGAGGGCCGCTCCGGCCCCCCTCCTCCTTAACAATTACCCCCTCATTCACTTCCTCCTGTTCCCCCATCTTGACACAGATTAATTTAGCCATGCCCCTGAGGGGAAAAAGGTGCCGTCTTGTCTCTTTATGCTGACACGAGCCAGTTGACCCATGTCTGTCCAAGATTATGTCCTTACAAAATGGCTCCCAACATTGGTGCGTTCAGGGTCTTACTACTGCCTTGGGGTGTAAGGGCCAATCGGCTCCGTCAGTGCGTTCAGCAACCTGTGCCAGCAAAAGGCACTGCGTGGGTTATATAATGGTCTGCGTGTGTGCGTGCTCCTGGGGTTCTAACCTGGTAGTCACATGGGCACAGTGTCACGCCGGAATGAGGCAACTGGCGACCTTGACATAGACCAGAATCACAGTCAAGGATTTACACCCACACACACACACACACACACACACACACACACACACACACACACACACACACACACACACACCAGGGGGGCAGTGGCTTTCACAACTGGCAGAACCCCTGCAAAGAATCTGGGCGATTGGGAAAGAGGGAAGAGGGAAAGAAAGGCAGACAGCAAGAGAGAGACAGACAGACAGGGAGGAAATAAAGGAGTAAAAGTATAAAGGAATGTGGGAGAAAGTATACTGGGATTTAGTAAAATGGCGGACTGGGGTGTGTGTGAGTGTGTCATGTGCGTTCATAACCTCAAGGGTTAAGGATCATAAACTCTGGGGCATCCTCTTGAGGTAAAATATCTCTATTTATGCAGCCTTAACAAACAAATTGTTATCAGCTTTGAGTTTCATTGCTATGGAGTGAGGAGTTGAATATATACTGCATTAATATCACTCTGAAGACCCTGGATGGGGATAAAAAGGTGAATACATATAATTAACCTTCCACAGTTTATCCATATAGGAGCCAGTGGGATGTACCCACAAATACAGCTACACATAACCTTGGTGTGTGCATTTTCCTCTCAAAAAAGTCCATCTGCATTTGCACTTTGCTGCTACCGTTTTAGAAATCATCAGTTATATTAAAATAAGGGATAGTCCTGGGTCTTGCTTGGATAATAATGATCTGGTAACACATCACACGCGTGCGTGTGTTTGACGAGCCGACTCACGGCAAGTCGCGACATGTGCCCTAGGCCGGACCCAGATTCGGGACGTCCCGTCCCAGGAGCGGCAGTGAGGCAAATAAAGCAAAGGGTGGACCTGGAGTGGAGGGGCTCCCAGCGAAACGGCTGGCTCCACGCCAACATCCCCCCTGGCCGCTGCCTCAGCTGCCCCGCTTCACGTTGCTCCACCAGTTTCGCCTGCTTTCTGCCAAAAAAAAAAAGTTTCCAGAAACATTCAGAAAAAAAAGAAACTGTCATCCCCTTTCCGTTTCGTGCTCTGACGGGGTTCCCTGAAATGCCGGTTTACCCAGAGCTGCAGGGGAAGCAAATTCACAGTGCCGAAACGGGACCAGGGTCCGGCTGGAGAGTCAGGGTTTACTGGCAGCTGCCTCGCTCATGTCAGGCTGGCATCCCTCCATATCCCATCCCAAGAGAGTTTAGAGAGCTGCCTGATTCCCAGCAGAGGTTCAGAAAGACCGGTGAAAGCATGCCGTGTTCTATATGTCTATCGCCCTCAAATCTCCAGTGAAATTCAGCCAATCCCCAAGGAGCTCAGGGCAGACCCCTCCCTTCAGACCACCTCTGTCAGGTTTATGTTAATGTTCATAACCACAGCCCCTAGCCACAGGAACGCGATCCTGGGACGGTGGGTACCCCCACCGGACCGGCAGGGCCCGCCGGCCTCGACACCGCAAATATTTATTTATACGCTGCAAAAAGTGGGCAGAACAAGGCCTTTCTTCTTACTGACATGGAAAGGGATTCTCTTCCATGCCTCGTGTCCTCGTTTGCCATCCCCTGAGGTGCTTAACTCACATTTCATGCCCCCCCAACACAGCATCTGTGGGGCAGAGGAAGTCCCGCCAATTCCAGCTTGGCCCGGACAAATGCGTCCACAGCGGTATAAAGCAAGTGGCTCAGGAAAAGAACCTTCTGGAACCTCTGGACATGGGGTAGGCAGCAGTGGGGGCACTGGTGGTAATGAAAGCCGGTCGTAAAGCATGTCAGAGAGCACGGATGCTGTTTTTAACCTGGCAGGCCAGGCCAGTTCCCAAAGCATTTTGTGCGTGGCCAAGGTGGCTTAAACACAAAAATGAAAAATAAAAAATGCACACAGATACGACACTAGCTCTGTCTGATACGAGGCACTAGCAGCTTTCCCTGAACTGCTCCCGTGCCGCGTGCAAACAAGGGCCCCACCGCATATACGCTGCAATGTATGGCAACAGGACTGGGTAACCTAGCAACACAGGCTGTGATTAATTTGTGAGACGAAGGGTGGCTCGGGAGGGGGGAAAAAAAAAATGATCAAAGCAGCTTAAAAGGAAAAAAAAAAAGAGAGCTGCGAGAAAACGAAACGTTGTGTTGCAAGGTACGGTCTGACATGGCCCCTTCTACAGGCATCTTACCGACACTTTAATTGCATCAACGAACGAGGCCTCCTGAATTGCCAACGCCCCCCCCCAAAGTGCAGCCAAACAGCCCCTTCCTGACCTCTGCTGCCTCCCTGGCTCCAGGAAGTGTTTACGAGTTGATGTGGTACACGATTCCAACCCCCTTCAGGGTGAGTCAATGCTTTTATAGCCACTAATGCATCAAAGATCAGTTTCTCTGTCCACCTACCACTCGTGAAGAGAACACTGTGTGACTGGCATTAATTATGGAGCTGTTCTCTAGCAAATAACAAACACCACCCGAAATAAGCCACACATCTATGCTCAGACACTGGTTCCTGTATTCCATGCTTTTTTCCAGGAAATCAACTTGAAACTGATTATCGTAAATTGTTTGCAGTCTCGGGACCTGCAGCGCACCATGCTTCGCACACTGGCAGGCACTTCGAGGTCCACCTTTAACGCTAAACCATCACCACCGTGATCAGAGACAACAATGGATAAAAGGCACTAAACGGCCCGTGCTCAGGTTCCTTCCTTGATCGCCTCACTTCCCTTACTTATGGTCCATGTTGGGTAGTCTGTGTCAGCCTTGCCCCCAATATGACCATCCTGTATTCGCCCTGACTCCAGTAAGACCAGTCCATATTAAACATGACCACAGTATGACCATCCTGCATTAGCCCTGCCTCCAGTAAGACCAGTCCATATTAACCATGACCACAGTATGACCCTCCTGCATTAGCCCTGCCTCCAGTAGGACCAGTCCATATCAACCATGACCCCTGTACAACTGTCCTGTATTTGCCCTAACTCCAGTAGGATCAGCCCATATCAACCTCGACACTGGTATGACCATCCTGCATTAATCCTGACTCCAGTATAACCTGGATGTAGTCTGTATAAACAATGACCCCAGTATGACCATCCTGCATTAGCCCTGACCAGAGTCTGAACAGTCTGCCACACCCAATGACCCACCTGTGACTCCTTAGGCAACGCGTGAAATGTTGCCATCCCAGACTTTAATTAGCTTTGTCCACGGGGCATTCAACAACTCCACCCGCTCTCTGAGATGGTGACTTGGGCAATCAATCAAAACAGTCAGCAACAGTTAAGCGACTTCAAAAGAGGAACACGGAAAGTCAGACATGAGTGGGGCGGAACGCAAAAGCCGCATCACCCATGAGAACGCAGTGTTGCACCTCTCTATGCCGTCAACGCCTTATGCTGCCGTGTGATCATCGATGCCAGCCTGCTGTGCCATCAGCTTCCACGCCTCACGGTGGTTTTATCTTCCCATCGCTCACCGCCCTCAAACCGCCAAGAATGAGGATTTTCAAGTAAGCTGACCCCCCAAGACACACACGCAGACACCCGCAAGCACACACACGCACCGAGATGACCTAGAGGGTGCAATAAATCACCGGCACACAAAAAACACACTGACGCAGAGACACACAGGATATACTGCATGCCCATGAGGATTCAAATCTTTTCCCAGTGTGTGTTTTTGACTCTGTGTGTGTGTCACAAAGAGCGAGAGAGAGAGCGTAAGAGCCAGATAGAGTGAGGAAGATAAGACAGAAGTAGATAAGTAGGCTTTCAAATACGAGCCAGAGATAAGAGGAAGGGTGGAGCTTGGAGAAGAGGGTGTGGCATTAGATTGAGGTGGGGGTGGAGGCAACAGGTGAGGAGACCTGGAAAAAAAGGCCATGAGACACTGAGACAGAGAGGAAAGAGACAGAAGAGTGAGATAGAGAGAGAAAACGTAAGCAATTAGCATTGCTAGGGAGATGGTGTGAACCAAACACTCGCATGACGGAGATGTGAACAGAAGCCAGTGCTTTGGCCCTCAGTCACCGATGTAGCTGTCTGCCCTTTCTCTGTTTACACACCTGGGCACCAGCGTGTTGCCTGCCTGCCGACCGTTCCAGCGGCCTTTCCTGTAGCAGAAACACTCCTGTCAGCCACGCTGAGATCCGTGCTTTGGGTTGGCTGTGCGTGCCAGCCTGCCACTGGCTGCATTGTGGTCAGCGTGAAGTCCTCCCATTTCCTATCGGTGCTCCAGTCAATGGGAGAGGAGAGGAGACAGTGACTGCCTCACACTATCGCCGACACCGTTACACACACATACACACACACACACACAACGCTATGCATCTGGAGCGCCGTGCTGTAGCATGCGTCATCAGCAGACCGCTGTTGTGCCTTAGCTAAACCTCGGCCGGCTGCAGAGAGACCCTCGTTCGTCACACCACTGACCTTAGCCTTCCGCTAATTTTACCCTCCACCCACTGCTATAGCTGAAACATTGAGGCATGTCTGCTGAGCACTTTGGCTAAATGGCCGTTGTGCAGGTTTATACCCCAAATGACACAAGGGGTACAGCTTTTGTACAGCTGAGCGACATGCCTCCCAAGACCTGGAAGTGGCAGAAAAGGTGGCGCCTGTAGAGGGAAATTCTAACACTGCAGCGCTGGCCAGGGCAAGCATCTCACTGGCGAGTATATGTCTTACAGAGTGGTGTAAGCATCTCGTTGGCCATGGCTTGTATCTTGTAGGGGGTTCACAAAACCTCTCTGGTTGAAATCTACGTCAGGCTGGAGAGTCTCAGTTGGGAAATATCCCCACAAGGTAAAGAGTAACAGGTTTACGTTACTCCAGGGGTCATTTGACCCTTTTCCACCACAAAAGGAACCGGTTCCCATGCTGAACAATAAGTTTGGGAATGGCACCAAGAGCTAGCTGGTCTGGAACCAGGAACCTGTGATGTGAAGTGCTGTGAGGCGGGACAAACAGCACATACACTTTTAATTTGTAAACACAACTATCATTGCAAACTTTTAAAAATAAAAGTTTGGGTTTCTGACAATCTCTTTGAACTGGAAAAAGACACTGAATTGTCTTTGAATTAGGAGGGCTCGATGCCACTTTCTCATCTCAAAAAAGATTAGAACAATCTTAAATATCAGCCGATCTTGCCTATCATTTTTTTGTTTCCGATTTAACAACTTCTAAGCAATTTGTATGCCAAATATGTAATACAGCCGTCTAAAAAAAATCCAGAAACTGTGAAAGGAACACTCTGAAAGGAATTACAGCGAAAGGAACTGCTGATTCAGCAACGTGAAGAGAGGCTTGTCTGTATCGTTTCACATTCTAACTTTATTTTTTCCGATAACCGATAGTGTTTTTGGGCAGAATATTGAATCTGTATGTGAAAATATACTGTCAAAGTTAGGAGTATTGCTTGAAAACAGAGGACATGATCCACTGTTTCTTTTGTGTTGCCGCTGGAGCAGGTCAGTGACGTAGTTATTACGTGGTCACGTCCAATTCGGCCCTGAAGGCAGAGGAAACACAGGCCAGTTCGTAGAAGGAAAGGTTCCAGCACTGGGTAGGCATCGCTACTTTCTTGGTGGAAGAGAGGCACGTGTGTAATAAACATCCACACATGAGAGTGTGCACACGCACAAACACGCAGCCCGTGAGAGACTCGTTACCGTGACCGCATGTTCCTGGCCTGTGGTAGGAGTACCCACCCAATGGAAACGAGAATAGGAAAACAGGCAAGCACCCAGAGCAGAGGTCACACTAATGTAAACAGAAAAAAACTACCTATTTCACTACGATTAGTCAGAGTATCAGCAATGCAGCAGCTGTTCTGTTTCCTGATAAAAGATTACAAACTAGTTTATAGTTCAGGCTGCCTGCATGTACAGATCTCAGGTCAATGTCCAGCACAGACATGTGCCCATCAATCAGGTGAGACGAATGGATCACAGAGGTCAGAGATCGACGAAGACCTCATGCATCTAAAGGTCCAAACAAATCAGGCTATTTCAAAGGAAAAAAAAAACCTGAAGATGAAGCCGTTTAAATTCCTCCTCCCTCCCCCAATCAGCAGGTGCCCCCCCCTCCTGTTTCACCAGCAGATCCCATCCCCAATGCTCCTCTCCTCAATTTCGACATGACTTGACAAACTGTGTCTAGACAGGGGACTGGAGTTTGGGTTCAGCCAGAGGTTGTCCCAGGGGACGCGAGGCTAGGCCAATCGACGTGCATGCGTCTCTGGCACGTGTCGTCTGTCACATGGCCCAGCCATCGTGGCGCACCCACGATGAGCCTAGCTAGAGCCTAGCTTTCTGTAAGGAAGCCCCTGTTTACCTTCTCCATTAGAGACTGCTCATCAGAAATGGTCTCGCAACGCTTCGCTTCCAGAGGGCAAATTTATAGCAGATATTTACATTTTTTTTTTTTTTTTATTTAAGAAATCTGGCTAATGGACACACACACACACACACACACCAGAATAATGAACATAAAAATGCGGGGGAGCTGGACACACTCACGAGCAGTGTGAGAACAGAGTCTGCACCCACACGCACCCGCATGCACACACACGCTCGGCGCCTAAAACGCCGCCCAAAGCCGGAGTCTCGCTGCAGCCCAAGCCGATGCTGGTGGCCCGGTTCAGGGTGGGGCTGGAGCCCAGCCAGGGGAAATCCCCACGCTTCCCACGGATCATCATTTCTTTGGAAAACAAAACCAAATAAAGGCATAAACGAGCCCCTTAATTGCTTCCAAACATGCCGGAGCTCACATTTCCACCTGTGTCAATCCCCCATCCTGGTCGGCCCATACACGATCTCCCCGGCTGCACTGAACAGTGCAGTGTGGGTGGAATGTGAAGGGCCGTAATGAGCAATGGGGAAAGTGTCAAGGTGAGACGGCCTGAGCCCTGCATGATGTTTCCCAGCATCCAACTCTGGCTTTGGTGTGCAGAGGGGCTCCTTCAGCGAGCGGCTGAGCTACCAAGAGGCTGAAAGATAGTACTTTTAAAACATTAACGGTACCCCAAAGAGAAATCTCGAAAACACAGAGGTGGCTACGAATTTAAATTGTCACAATGAAATGTGGACGATTTAGCGACACCAACAGACTGACCCTCACCGATCAAAGTCACCAAGGTAACCAGCCACGTTTAGCGGTTAAGAAAAGGCAGCAGAGCGGCAGCTGGGTATGAATTTAAGCATGTCTGCCCATTTACATCGCTTGATAAAGATCCTCTCAGCTCACAGCATCATTAAACAGGCCGGTGATGTGTAGAACAGCAGCAGACACTGATGCCTCCCAAAGGGGAGGTCAACAAAAGGACATTAGATGAATAACCAGCCCCCTGACAGCCCACCCCACCCAGCTTACCTGTGCCGTCTCTGGTGCTACTCTGCTGGCTTCTCAGCTCCTCCGATCGGTAGAAGTCTATGCTGGCATAGGTGTTAAGGTTCGAGGGACCATTGGTCCCGCCTCCAGCCCCCACCAGCGGCCCTCCAGCGGCCACACTGACAGCAGATGAGTAGAGGCGCGGGGGTAGGGTTTGGGTGGCGCCAGGCCCGTCCACACCAGAGTGAGAGCTCTCCTTATTGGCCAGGTCCAGGTCTATGTAGTTCAAGCCCTGCTCCCCAGACAAGGCTTGACCGCTGCTGGAGGGTCCGGCACCAATGCACTGGGAGGGGCCCTCGGGACCACGAAGCACAACCTCTAGCCCAAAGCGGCGCGCTACAGTCTGAGAATGATCGGGGAACAGGGAGGAGGAGGAGGAGGAAGAGGAAGAGGAGGAGGGGGCTGAAGGGGACGGCAGGAAGGTCTCTGAGCAATGTCGGCGTCGGCCTTGTGGGTCGGCCCGGATCACCTTGGCCCCCTGGTCTGGGTTGCTGCCAACTTTGGGCAGAGGGAAGTCCAGCCCCAGTCCCAGGACAGGGCCCATGGGGTCCGGTCTGACGGGGGAGGGGGCTTGGGGCACAGTGCTGGAACCAGGCGCAGCATTGGTGGCAGTGCTCGGGCCAAAGAACATCTCAGTATAATCGGTGAAGGCGGCAGGAGGCTGGGACCCCAGGGCGGCCTCCACCTGCGGCTTCCCGCTCAGACCTTCTTTGCCATCTTCCTCTGAGACCGTGGGTCCACACTCATCCCTTGCCTCCTGGGTGGCTGCTGGGGGGGTCGGTGGGGTTGGGTAAGGGGGAAATCCGTGTGGGGTAAGAGAGAGTGGCGAGGGAGAAATTGAGGGGCCCAAGTCCATGTTCACGTACTCAGAGGCAGCGGGCTGGGCCAAGTCGGTGGGGGGGCTCTGAGGGACAGGCTGGAAGCCTGCCAGACAGGAGACGGGTCGGCGCGGGCCCCTGGGTGCCCCAGGTGGGAGCGATGGGCCAAAAGTGGGCAGGTCTCCCCTGAACTCGATGCTGACATACTCCCCAGGACTCCTGGGTTCCAAGGGGCAGGGAGTCTCCCGTACCCTGGGTAGAGTGCTGGCTTTGGACACGTCCACAAACAAGCTGACAGGGCGCCCCCTGTGCTGAGGACCCTGCCTCTGGCTCCCAGAGGCCTGTCGCTGCTGGAGACCACCTTCTTTAGAGCGGTTCCCCCCCGGGGCACCCCTGTCTTCCAGGTCACCTAGGCTCTCGCTGCTGGCCGAGCTGGAAGAATAGGAGGAGGAGGAGAGAGAAAGGTGTCGTCCAGCGGGAGGGCCCACCACACCCGACTCACGTGGCCCCGGACAGCCGGCCCCCCTGCCACCACATGGTCTCCTGCTGCGGCTGACGTCCTCCTCAGTCCTTGCTGAAGGCGCATGCTTGTAGGATCGTGGCAGCGAGTAATAGGAATACACCATCTTAGGAGGGGGGTGCTGTTGGTGTTGCTCGGGGGCTGGTGGAGGGGTGCTGATGGGCGACATGTTCATGTAGTCGCTGCCTGGCCGGCTGTCGGCACTGCTGCCACCCAGCCAGGCCACACCCATCCCGCTACGGCCGTCGGGCGAGCAGCTGCTATGTGGCGACATCATCATGTAACCGTCAGATCCAGCAGGGGGGAGGCGGATCCGTTGCGGGGGGGACACGCTTCCGCTGGGGGTCATGGCCATGTAGTCGTCGGCAGGCTTGGAGTCCGTGTCAGAGACAGGTGCCGACAGGGAGCCAGACAGGGATGCCGGTGAGGCAGTAACCCCTGGCAACATGGACATATAGCCATTGTCTACCGTGCCGACCCCAGACCCAGCCCCTGATTCGTCCTTCTCTTTCTGCTCCCCGGCAACATCTAGATAAGCCCCGCCCCCCCCTCCTCCGGTTGAGTCCTGGCGCGAGGTGAAGGACTCACGGCTGGCGCTGCGGGACATCACGGCGTAGTCCTCGTCTGCCTCGCCGTCCATGGCGCCGCCCCCCCGTGACCCCACCCGCTCCAGGGCCATGGGGGGCAGCGAGGCCCTCTTGCTGAGCGGCCGGCGCTCGGCTTCCCCCTCCCGACTGGAAGAGCGGCGCAGCATGCGGCGGGTCTGGCCCCACGACCCCCCAGGCGCCCCCCGCTGGCCCATCAGGATGTAGTTGGAGGCCTCGTCACCCAAGCTGCCCGCCGAGTGCTCACCAGGGCTGGAGCCGTACTCGTCCGAGGAGCCATAGTCGCTGGGGGAGCCTGAGACAGGTGGAGGTGGAGGGGCCTGTCCCCCCCCACCAGCTGTGGCCCCAAACTCGGAGCCGTGACCTGAGCTGGAGGAAAGGCTGGGAGCAGGGGAGGGTGCTGGCGTCGACACGGACCGTGTCAGACCCATCGGGTTCTTGGCGGGAGTGGCAGAGCGGGCTGATTTTGACCTGAGGATGGAGGTGCCAGAGCCATTGGGGCTTGAGCCAGACCCCACCGCCCCTGGAGGAGCACCCTCTTCTACCCTGCCTCCACCATCGCTGGCGGTGCGTGGCCTGGCGAAGCTGTGGCGGGGCGTGGGTGAGGTGTTAGCACTGCTGCCCCCACCCAACGACCCTGAGGGCTCAGTCCGCGGCCGGCGGGTGAAGCCCACTTGGCTTGGCGGTGGGTTCGGGTGGTGTCGTCGGGATGGGACGCTGATTGGATTAGAGGCAGTGCCACCCCCCCCGGATGCAGTCGCCGACTGCGACTTGCTGCGCTGCCGAAACTCCTCGCTGAGCGCCTTCATAGCCTCCAGCAATGTCTCATGCATGTTCTGGGCCACCACTGAATCATCCACCTGCATCCAGAACTCCCCTGGGCCCGTGACCGCCGAGCGGCCCACCTCCACGAAGAAGAAGTTCTCAGAGTGTCCACAGCGGCGCACATTCATCAGCTGCAGCACCACAGCCGCCGCGTCCGAGTTAAGTTTCACGAAGCTCACAGTCTTCTCCGTCAGGCAGAGCCGGTAGATCCCCACCAGGTTCTTGGCCTGCCCCAGGCCCTTCGGCCAAACCTTCACCTGCCACACTTCCTTGAAGGCGGGGCCAGGAGATGGGACACCGTAGTCCCCGCCGCTGCCACTTTCACTGGGGGCCTTGACTGAGGGTAGAGGGAGGAAGGAGAGAAAACAGAAGATCCTGAGATTAATCTCTTATCGGCGAGTTGGGACGCAAGGTCCAAGCGGGTCAGACATGGGGACCAAACAAGGAAGTGATGAATAAGCGTGAAAAACACGAAGACAGCCAGTGCATGAAAATCAACGGCATGGGTCACTGCCGGTGTGCCTTCCAACACCTGCGTGCTCAAACCCAGTGACCCGATCTCTGACACGGCACACCTGCATGGAAAACGAAGAAAATAAAGACGACGCGAAGGTCGACGACTTGACGCAGTCTGTAGGCACGACAAAGCGTCATGGTGCGGAGGCCTTTCTGCTGAGTCACTCATTCCACGTCTGTCGGATTTATCAGAAAATCGCCCCTCCACACCTGCTACAGTGTCTGGCAGTGACCCTGTTATGTAAAAAAAAAAAAAAAAAAAAAAAAAAAAAATTAATTATTCAGGCAGGACAAAGAGCCAGAACACCTGGTAAATAACTGGAAAAGATGAGGCATCTTATATACAGCCCCAGGAAACAAAGTCCAGGGCTGAATGGACTCTTGCGCAACCCAACTCCCAGACCAATGTAACTTTTGGGTTTCCTGTTGGGGGGGGCAGAACTTCGGTGAGTAGACAGACACACATAGCAACACACCAGGCAGCAAAGTGCTTTGTGCTCTCGCCCTGCATTCCAAACCCCTGGCCCCGCCACTGCCCACCCCTTCCTCAAACACAGCCATGCAGGATTTGGGAATTCCACAACCAGAAGTGGCTGACACACACAGAGCAGCCTAGCTGCTCACCGCACTGACTTTGTGTTAATACTCCGCTCCATGTGAAGCTCTCAAAACCTCATGGATCAGCCAATGAAATCGTGGCAAGCCGATGGGAATCGGGAAACTTGCACGCGTCCTACTTTACAACTGAACCACAAGCTATTTTGGGTCGTAAAATAGGTCCAGCATCAAAGCTTCAGCACAGCACGCGAGTGTAAGATGGCCTATTCTAGCAGCGCAGATTCTTCTTCACCTCGAAGCTCCAGGTGTTGTGCCAGACTTTTCTGTGAGGAAGACCATGGGACATGTCAGAGAGGGCCAAGTTTAAGTCATGTCATTCCAGGGCGGACGCATAAAACTGTTCTCAGGTTCTGAAGTCTGGCCGAGGGAACACTGTGACGAGGAGCTGGGGATGGTGGCCGGACTGCAGACAGAGCCATGTTTTCATAACATCCATCACCCTGCCCCTCAACTGACACAGTCCACAGCCTGGACACATTTAAGATGACCGGGACTAATCTCTTCTGGCTTCAGGGCTGGAAGACAGGACTTTTTTGTTAGGCGTCGGATCAGTCTCGATACCGCCGCACGACGTCTGCCTTGGCGCCCAGACGGGCCAAAGCGCAGGCCCTTAATTAAGAAATCAGACACCGTGACTCAGCCCCACAGGAAGCACGTCGCCACAGCCTCCCCGCCGTGGCTGTCGTCTCTTTGATGTCACGGCAACATGATCCCATCCGACGCAGTAATGCACCCAATGCCCTCGCCCGGTACAGCGGCAGAGTAAGCTGACACTCGGATGCCAGGTGTGAAGCACCCAGGAGGACACTTGGATGGGGGCCACCTCCACAAAACGGCCTTGGTCCACAGGTGTGACATCGCTAACGGCGAACCAGGCACTCATCACCTTCAGACACTTAGAAGCCTCTAAGGGCCCGTGCAGGTGACCTCAGCACTTAGGAAAGTGACACGCTGACTGGCGTCATGCTGTTGTCCACGCTTAATTTACTGTGTCCTCGAAAACTAAACTGCCACCGTCATGATGGTCATGGTGGCCGTAAGGGTGACAATGGAAACCAGTCTGGAATTACCAGTTAAAGATTAGTTTAGACTGGAGCCTGGACCAGTTTGGACTGGAATACTCTGGCAGGAAAATTACACAGAGTTAATGTTCTGCATCATTTTATTATTACATGTAAAGCACAGTCTGGAAGTCCAAACACAATAAGCTTGTGTGGCAGTAACAACTGCAAGGTTGTGGGTTCGAAATTGGGCCCATTTCCATGCAAAGTTTCCCCTGTACCCCACCTCACGCTCTACACTTATCACCGCTGGATAAGTGGCTACAGTGAAGGATGCAGGGAGTGGCTATGTGCCAGTCTTAGAGGTAAACATCATAAAAGCAGTTTGATTTTATTCAGAACCCAACTTGGCTGCCTTAGACTTTGCATAGGATCCAGCAAAATTATATGCAGCTTTATAATAATGGAAATGAATGATGGTGATTCAGATGGTCTTATACAGTGATTGTAAACAGGGGTTGAAAAACACCTGCAAACCACAGAGGAAAGGCAACTAATATGGAGAGTGTCTGAGTGCCTCCGTGATGAACATCCTGCCAAACTGGGATGTTAAATATGACATCACCGAGTGTACGGCATCCCTAGTACCTGGTCGCTGTTGTCATGGAGGACAGGATGGCTGTGTTTACGCCGTCAAGCATGCCGAGTGTCAACCGTAGCGTTATGCCGGTCATTGCGAATCAGGGCCACATCGAAGTGGGTTGCGAAACAGCAGCCTGCTGCGTTTGGCAGGCTCAAACATTGCCATCGCCTCATGGCGCCCCACAGAGGCTGCCAGCAGAAGCTCGATCAGCCTGCTCCTCCACCACACTTATAACAACATGCTCTTTATGCTTTGCCCCCTCCCCAGCCCACCCCCAGCCCCACCGAGGCCCACCCTGGCCCTCCCACACACACCAAGGCAAAGAGAGGATTACTGGCCTCTCAAAGATTTTTTTCCAACCGTTTTCATACCACTAGGAAGTGTGGGGGAGAGGAGGGGGTACAGAAAGAGAGAAAGAACAGCTGTGTGTGTGTGTGCGTGTGTATGCACGTGTGTGTGTGTATGTGTGTGTATAACTGCGGGTGAGAGAGACTCCTCCACTCCATGCCTGGAAAAACATAGCTAAGTGTGCCTGTTTGTCTCCCACCTGCTTTGACAGACAAGTGCTATAAAAAAAATGAGCACTAAACTTTGGGGGGGTATGTAGGGGTAGCGGTGGGAGAAGGGCTATGTGGGCGCATTAACAAACATGGTTTCACACTCTGGCTTCAGCTGTGCTGCTTTGAGTGTTTCATTCTGCCCCAGCTTCACCATCTGCACACGCACCCCAAAGAAACCCCCTAGCCTTCTAACTCAGACGTTGGGGCGGTTTGGGGCCTCTTGACTGAGCAAGACCGCACCAGCCAATCAGCTCTCACCCACCACGGGGCGCACTCTCTGCTAAGCCAATTGGCTTTCTCCTGAGTAAATACAGTAAACATAAAGTCAAGCAGAATAACATAACTGACATGAAAACAGGGGGTTTCACTTGGTCAGGCCTCATCTGGCTGATGCATGAGTGCCTCCTACAGACCTGGCAGAGCATTGCGGAAAGCTCATTAACAGCTGTGAGCAATACTTGCTCTGAGGACTGTGATGTGTAAAGAAAGCAATAAGTATGGCAGGGAGAAGAGAATTACGGAGGAACACATTCCAGCCATTTCAGTTACTTGAAAGAACTTTCAACTATTTAGCTGGCTATTTTACTGGTGCAATTCAGGTTAAGTACCTGGCTCAAGGGTACAACAGTCAGGTTCCTCTTGGGCCTTGAACCAGTTACAAATCTGTGTCTTTAAAACACCAAAATTGTTACTGTCTGGGTCTGACAAAGAACCAGGCAGCATTGGTGAATCAGAAGATGCTTCCGGTTCACATGGTAACTGGCAATTGCCATTGTCTCTGTGAGAGAACTACACTGATGGAGTGGTGGAGAGGACTGAGGAAACACCCAGCCCTTGTAAAACGTTGCATCCTAAACGATGTCACTATGTATAAAACCTGTTGCTAAGCAATCTTACATCTCGTAAACAGGCAATACTATATCGGCTGTAATCAGCACTCATGACGGGCTTCGAGGCACGTTTATTTTCCAGACTTCCTAAACGTATCGGCAGGTGGTGCTCCGTGTTGGTGCAATTGTAAATGTGCGTGTCACATGATGATCAGTGAGGATGCACCGCCTGCGAATAGCCCAGAACATCACACCAGCCATGCGGCAATGCCACGGCTGCATTAATGATCCCAAGCGAAGGCGGCAGATTCCTAATCGCAAAGTTGCATTGCCCAAACTGGCATAAGCCTACACAGGAGCCTGCATCACTGCACTGTATCTCCTAAAATCACCGCAAGGGGGATTTGTGATCCTCCAGATTGTGGACGCAGCAAGCAGGGGGAAACTGAACCTTGGCCATTTTTTTTTTATTATTATTACAGATGAGTTTCCCAGTCACAAAGCAGTGGAATCTGTAGACTGTAATCCCAGCTGCTACAATATTTCTCTCTCAGACACACTCCCCATAAAGGATTTACAACTGTTGGTAAATCCTGTTGTTTCATGAACTTCTTACCCATCATTTTCACACCCCAAAAACACCCATTTTCTTTGCTCAAAAAGGTAACTTTGTGCTCCTTGTACACAACGCCCCCCCAAGCTGATGGCTTCTCTTAAAAAGTGTGGGCCACATGGCAGTATGCAGAGGAATTAATGCTCGTCATAGAGTATCTCACAGGGGGAACCTGATTAGCAAAAAAGACACACAGAAGCTTGCCAGGACAGGCTAGATTAAAACTGTCCAAAAGTCCTCCCCAACAGCAAACTGTTGTCAATCACACTTGACCAGTTAACAGATGATACAGCCAATATCTAAGTCTCAGTTCAGATCTTTACCACCCATTAAAAAAGTAAAAGCTGTGAGTAATGTTGTAGTACGGAAGCACACGTGATGGAAACTCAAAAATTAAGCAAATGCTAACTGATCCTCTACCCTGAATGTATGTTCACATTTTAAGGCCCAGGTTGATAGACGGTCTAAATTCTGTCCAGACACGAGTGACAAGTCAGAAAGACCAAAACCAACTCTTGAGAATGTCCCTGACAACAAACTACTCTGTAAATGACAAAACCGTAAAAGTGAAAAAAAAAACGGAAAATAAGAACTTAGCAGACAGACATGGCGAAGACGTTTCAAAACATCTGGCCAGCCACCCAGTCTACAGTTACTTATTTCGGCAGCTTAGCAGATTGTTTTATTGCCACCAACTGCAAGGCCCCCAACGCAGAGCACCTCCCCCCCACCAAAAAAAATACTGATGCAACCCTGCCACTCAAAATTTAGAAATTTAAAAAGCTTTAAAATAATATTTCTTTGAATACCCCATGCCACTATCCCGAGAATACTACGAGCTTTTATTCCATGTCGCAAGATGTGCCCATTTCCCTCAGTCATATTCAAAACGCCGCGCTAGAAATCACCGACATCTACTATAAAATTTACTTCAAACGCAGCGAAACGTGGCTCATCTATACAAGTCGGCAACGTTCAAGATTTCTAAGGGAGTTGTTGTTTTTTTGGCCTGTCTTTGCACCAAGCGGCTCGCTGCACGGTCGTTTTAAAAAGCTGTGCAACCGCGACTCTAAATTTAGAGCTCAGTTTCAAATCAAATCTTTATGTAACATCAGATCAGGTACTGGCACCTTGAACCCGAGTCTAAGTTTGCCAAAGGATGCCTGGTGGTTTGTGCTGTAAGCGGTGTCCTCACCACCACGTGTCACTGTCCTGCCATCAAAAATATATATTTACGTATTATATATATAGCATTTCTTATAAAATCAGAGGCCGTATTGCAAGAGTTTTTGGTCTCTTTTAGGGAGCCTATAATGTCACTCAAGCAATATCCAAAGCACAGAAGAAGCAGCACCGCTTTGGTACCAGTCCTTTTCCGGCGTGATACAGATCGTGCCACATTAAAATAATTATAATACTAATAAAAATAATGTGTAAATGCATGTTTCGTAAATAAACAAAATACACCTGCCCACCTGGGGCAGGTTCAGACAGAACGCAGCCGCTTTTCAGGTGGACGGGGTGTGTTCTCTCCTTCAGTGCGGTTAACAAAACGAAAAGATTAGGGAATGCGGGAGGAGGGCGGCGATTATCAATCACACAGCAGGCATTTCTTTTAAAAAAAAAAAAAAAAGGGGGGGGCGATGTAAGGGGATGTTTTCCAGGGCGCCACATACTCGTCCGGCGATCCAATAACAAGACGCCACTTGTTTTAAACCGCGTTTCTCTGGCCGGCTCCTCTGGTCCGGTCCGGTCGGGTCCCCCCCCTGCGCTCCTCTCCGGCAGTGTCGCAGATTCCAGCCGTGTGTCCGCCGCACGATAAAGTGTCTCCAAGGTGGCGACGGGGATAAGACCGTACGGCAAGTGTGACCACGGCAAGCAGACACACAGTCAGACATGCATGAACGCACACGCGGTCTTCTTTCCCTGTCAGATGCGCCTCCGCACGACGCAGGGTCACAAACGGGCTTTAGATATCCACGGTTGACACTTCTTATAACACAACGAGGGCGGGAGATTTGAGAGAGCAACCATCTCGCACAGATTTTAAAAACGTTCTTCCAAAAGAAACTATCAAAGGGAAAGAGAGATGCCACTGGACGAATCGCCCGGGGCAGCAGCGTTCCGATCTAGCCGTGCGTTTATTTCAATTGCTGGTTTTTTTTTTTTAAAAAAAAAGCCGCCCCACCACCCCAGAGCCCGACTAGGAGTCCGGAGGGGGAAGCATGACCCAGACTACCCGCTGACAACGTCCGACTAGTGAATGCGAAGCATAGTGGAGTTTGAAAGACTGTTTAAAAGCAAGAGAAATGTGACTGACGAGGGGGGAGGGGGCAGCGCTCAGCCCACTTACTTTTGCACTGGAGGTCCAGCATGGCCTGGTACCACTCGCCTTGGTCCGACTCGTTCTCCGCAGCGACGGCGAAGCTCTCGGCGCGGGTGTAGAGCACTATCATGTACTTGTTCTTGGAGTCGGCCCGCTTGTTGATGTTGAAGCACGTTTCCAGGCTGACGGACCTCTTCGGGACGGGTGCCTTACCGCGGAACTTCTTCTCGCTCTCGTAGTACTCGAGGCGCGCCGGGCCGCGCTCCGAGGCCGCCCGCAGGACGAAGTAGCGCCGGTGCATGGATTTTTGCTTGCGGAGGTAGCCGCTTTTCCGAACGTCGTCGTGGCTGTGCTGCTCCGGCGCCTGGTTCTCCATTGCTCGCCACTTTCCTCCTTCTCCACTACCCCTGAACTTTGACTAAAGCTAGTTTTCTGAGTCCATTGAACTACCCTGCAATATTTTTATTTATTCATCTTGTCTCCCTCCTCCCTGCCCTACTTTTCGCCATCACAGGCACTTCAGGGAGAGAGGCTGAACGCGCTCTAAAATATATACATGTATATATTTGATGCAGGCTGTCTTTTCTGTTTGATTTCTCTTCCACCGCTAACCCCCGGCTGGCCGCGTCAGCATGCACACGTAGCGGCGTCCGCATGAACCCGTCTGCTGGTGCTATTCGGCAGCTTTGAGTACTTTAATCCCGTTTACTGTACCGCACTGTACAGACTACGCCGCCCGCGGGCCCCCACCCCCTTTTCTCCCCCATGGCACCGTGCTACTGCGAAGGGCTGTCAGTCAATGCATGTCCGTGAATGCTGGAGAGCAAGGCGCATTAAGTCCTGCCCTTGTGCGGGCATCGTATTTCAGTCGCATTTCGGTCCGACCGAGTCAGTGTTGGGGTTGCGCACAGTAAGTCAGAACATGCAAACTTAAACAGAACCAACCCGGTTACCGAGTAGTTACGGGGAGGAACGTGCTGACGTATGTCATACTTTCTGTGCAACCTTGGAAAAACCTTTATCGCAGCTGCATTTAACGCGGCCACATAAGCGACCTTTTCATATTGTCGTGTAAATCAAGTGGGCTGTACACGTTGCGCTTCAAGTTGCAAGTCAAATAATGAAAATGCACATTTAAGTTGGTGTTATCGGACGATTAAATGCAAGTCAAAATAATATCGTCGACATGCAGTGTTTTTGTCTGAATATAATGTAAGAACAACATTTAGTTCATTCATTTTTGTGGCTACGTTTCCAATTGTTTATGAATAATTGATTGTAGTATTTGTCACCCACGTGCTTCTTATCGCTTTATTTTTTGCTGGAACGTTAACGTGAACATTTTTCTGTTACCTTACGACATCTGCCGGGCATTTAGCGCTACTACATATTCTGTTTAAGTCAATAGATAGGGATTGGGGGGTGAGGCAGCGATCATTCTTGAAAACACTGCTGTACGTCATTTTGGACTTTTAGAAAAACACGTAGTAACAAAATCGCATTTAGAAATACATCGCTTTATTTTCTGGGAAATTGAAACCGATGACATAATAGTGGCGAGGTGGTTCAAAAAGCACGAGTCCATGACCCATCCTAAATACAGACAGTCTCACATGACAGAAATTGAATGACTGTCCATGTGCTGCACAGGCAAACGCTGAACGGCAGATATACGTCAAAAAATAACGAGGGACAACGCAGTCTTTAAGGATATGCTGATATATAAGCATTTATAGTAAATTCTTGTTAAACGTGAATCATTTCCAAATAAACTAATTTCCTATTAGTCACGAGGGAAAAAATAATTTGGTTTGCTACAACATTTTAAAATAATTATTCCACTTTACATTCAATAGCATCTGAAGAGTTTTAAGTACATGCACACTGAAACTGTACATATGCATTTAAAAACCTAAAATCTAAAATGAAATACAAAAGCTCCCTACACATAATACATGGGGAAAGCTGTTCTTAATGAGTAGCTCCTTGACATGCATTATTTGTGGAACTGCTATGTCTTCATTGGTATAAATGCATTCTTGTCTTCGAAAATTATACTTGTTGAAGTCAGCTTTTATCTTTGTCTGTGAGATCATGTGCTTCCTTCTTTAAATCTCATGTCTTATACTAAAAAGCAAGCCATAGTGTATATCAATGTGCTACTGATGTGTGTGAAGCTGTTAATAGGGATGACACGGGTCATTAATGGGAGTACACCTCAGGTATGGAGGAAGTAGTTATCACCAGACAGTGTCGCTTCTGTCTGCCCCCTACTGATAGCTGATGGAACTCCAGCTGACCACTGGCCATGCTAAAGCCAATTACATCAAGACGCCTGCCAAAACTGCATCTGCCTTGCAACATGTCATTAGTTACATATGTAATTACTCACGCTCTGGAAGTGCTAAAATTCCAGAGACTTTTCCCTCATAGCCAAAACCTTTGCTGGGACATGATGTAGAGGGTCATGACTGGGCATGAAAATCAGATGAAAGGGTTCCGCGATGCCACTTTGCGTGGGTATACACTCCCCTGTATGTGAAAAAAAGAGATGGTTTCTCAGTGCTTATGTCTCTTCATAAATAATTCTTGCATATTACATTACTGTCCAAACGAGTAGTGGGAAGGAGGTGTGGGGGTTACTTACAGTAAAGGGGTTGACAGATACAGGACGGACCGATCTTGGACAGGCCTCTGGGGCGGGAAAGGAGGCAAAACCTACATCTTCAAACATGGACAGACACAAAAATAGGTTGACGTGAGTAAGGAAGAGTGGAACAGAAGCCTGACTGAGCTTTTTAATCCCCTTCGGAGGCAGACACAGTCGATACACCGTCAGCCTGCTTGCTGGAGAATTAAGGGCTGCAGCATCGAGGATCTGGATGGGTTAACACGTATAAAGAATCTGTTTGCTATCTTAAGCCAGAAAGGGAACTTGAAGAAGGCAAAGTACATTATGAGAAGGTGTTTAGAATTTGGACTGGGCGATACCCAGCAGAAAGTGTTTTATGCCTAAGGTGCTGTCAGTGTTTATAAGGTGAGCCGGAATTTAAGCATCCTTGCGGATAAACAGTTTCATGCCACAGAAGTCTAAGCATCAAGGCCAAATTAGTCGGTGACGTTCCCCATTGTAGACCAGCTTTCTATATAGCTGGTTCCTATGGATACCTTCCACATGGAAAATAAACACTGTGACGATTATCATTGTCCAAATAGGAGTCGATGTCATGCGATCCTTGGGGTGGTGTGACATATACCATCGGAATCCTGGGTACTCGCTGACTGGGGGTGAAACACGGCATGGGCGTTCGGGGCTGGAAAGCTGGCTGACTGCGGGAAGACCCCGGAGGTGACCCGATTGGAGTCGCCTGCTGAGTCAGATTGGTAAAACGTTTCACCAGAGGGATAAGCATGAGCACACCAAGCACATACACACAGTCACTGTTATGTATTTACCTGCCAGTGTGGTGCTGAAGGGGTTACCAGGTGATAAGGTGGGTTGGGAGCCAGTAGAGGTCGTGAATGGATTGGGGAAATCTGGAGGTGAATGTCAGTGCTTAAGAAGGTGAGATGTAAACACTAGAAGGATATAATCATGATGGTCATGATGAAAACTCATAAATTTAACTATTGTCCATAAAAAATAAACTTGGTGCCATTTTACACAGAGCTACAGAAACAGCTAAACTGACCACAGCCTGCACAAAAGGGTCACTGTCACATAGCCTACTTGAGAAAGGCTGTGGGCTGGAGACTGGATCTATTAGACCAGGGGAGCTGGAGAACAGAGAGGAAAAGGCAGAGGGAGATGAAGGACAGACTGCTACTAATATGCACAGGTAAAGCACACAATTAAACAGTCATGATTTAAACAGGCAACAGCTTATAGAGATTTACTTTGTTACCTAGCTGGAGTGGAACTTGAGGACAACCTGTTGCCAAACAGAGTGCTGCCCTTTGGAAAACCAGTAGATGGCGCTGTTGAAACAACCAGTGCTAAGGTGAACCGTAATACTGCATTGTTTCATTTGGACTTAAAAGTGATTGCCAAATTTATTTTTTAATAATCTGAACATCTTTTCATCCTTATGCTGCCAAGTATTTTTCTTTAACCTGTTTAACATGTTCAAGTATTAGTGTTAAACTTTTCAACACGAGTTTTTTTTTTTAAAAAAAAAAAGGTTCATTTTCATAAGTTCACAAGGGCTATCAGTTCTCCCTAATGTAGGGGTGGTAGTGGAATTCATATTCACCTGTTTTGGTTCTGTCCAGTTATATCTTGGTTTTGGACTCAGGTCAAAAATTAATTAGACAGGGCCATACTCTCAACAAAGATCCATGGTTTTTCATTCTGGGATGGACACATGATTCTCTGAAGCTCAGGTTGGCTAATATCCCCTAAGCCCAGAAGCTATTACGCATCAGTCAAAAGTGCATTTTGGTTAAAAGGATTGAGGGCCATCATCCCTGCCCAGGGCAGCTATGCTATGAGGAGCCATACAGAATACTGCCACATGAAAGCTTCAGTGCCGTACTGACAGAAGTTCCCAGGAGGTGCATCGGTGCCCCTTGTCTCCTGTTCAACCTGACAGAAATAAACTTTGGAGTGAGGCCAGGTCAGCAGTTTGCACAGCAGGAAACTCTTATGGGAGTGGTTGTGTGGCTGTCAGAAGAGGGCAGGGTGGCAAGGCTCGGTCTCGTGTTTGTCCCTTTTTAGGTTCTCCCGGTAACTTCAAAAATGTAATTTAAAAAACATGGCTACTCTGTAACTCCCTATTCTTTTGGCAACTCTCTGGGCTTTCTGCTTCTGGTTACACCTACAAGACATGTGCTGGGGGTCTTACCTGTCCCAGGTGAGCCGGAATTGGAGAAAACACTGTCCAGCTGTGACAGGGCTGCATACCGGTCATGTGAAACTGGGGCTGGCAAAGAGGGACTGAGCCCCACGTGCTGACTTAAGCCCCCAGAGTCAACACTGAGGGATTTGGACATGACTTTGAAAGGAATGGATCCCCCACATGAGGATGCAGATCGACCTGAGCCAATCACAGACAGGCAGTTCAATCTAAGGCAATCACTGACATCCAGATTAGTATGAGCCAATCACACAGTTAGATGGACATTATCCCATTTCAAGCATCTTATTGGAATCTTGTGTAGATTTTTGAACAAAATCCTTTTTCCTAAAAGATCCAAAATTTTCCAGCTTTGTGCATGAAAATAATAAACTAGTAAAACAATATCATTATAGCTATCATTATGACATTCAATTTTAAAACATTTTCTAAGTATTAAGCTACACTACCTGGCCAAAAAAAAGTCAGCGTTTCAATTTAAGTAAGCAAATACAGTACTTAAGAGCCAATGGTCTGGTCTAGGCTCAGCAAAGTTAAGCAGCAATAAAATGAAATCAGCTGAGCACCTGAATCTACTGAATGACCAGGTTATCCCATCAATGGATTTTTTTCTTGCCTGACAGCACAGGCGTATTCCAGGACGAAAATGCCAAGATTCTTCAGGCTCAAATTATGAAAGAGTGGTTCAGGAAGCATGAAGAATCATTTTCACACATGAACTGGCCACCACAGAGTCCTGACCTTAACCCGACTGAATGTCTTTGGGATGTGGTAGGGAAGATTTTATGGAGTGTTTCAACTCTCCTGTTGTCACTACAAGATTCGATGAAAAATTAATGCAAATCTAGGATGACAAAAATGGTGAGACATTGCATAGACCTTAGTCCAAACAATGCCACGATGAACGCTCCTTAATCAAAGCTAAAGATGGTCAAATGAAAGACTGAAGTGTGTGACATTTTTTTGGCCAGGCAGTGTACATTATTCTTTGATTTTATTAATACTTAGTAATATTACAATGTTTGATTTTTGCCCAGAATAAATCCTGTGGTATTTCAGAGTAGTCTTTCCCCTTTAATGTTTCAGTTCCCTGTTACCAGGAGCTGATCTTCTGATCTAAACCTTTGAAGCGTAGAGCAGTAAGATGAGACAACCACCAATGTTAGGTCCTCCAAGTGCACCACAAAGAGAAGGACAGATGTGCATGTGTGTAGACATGCGGTAGATAAAGACAAACACACACAGACATACACATACATTAACATGTACACACAAACAGAGCACACATACAAGTTAAACATGTGCCGAGACGTACAAAAAAGCTGTACTTTTTCGTTTAGTCATTAAACTTTCTCAAATGTAGCACCCAGTTCTCCTCCATTACCTCTACCAGAACCTCCGCTTTCGCATCGCATAATATAAGACAATGAAACTAAAAATAACTAGTGTAAGCACAACAGTTCAGTGTCTTCACTTTTCTGTGGGACCCTGGAGTTACAGGGTGGGGGAGAGATTTGCCCCATTCTACCTGACCCCGTAAGAGCAGGCAACTGCATCCAGATCAGCCTCACTGATTATGCTAACGTCAGAAGCAGGCGATTGTGACCCACCAGCTAGACGTGTTTTTCTGTCACTGCTGCTCCAAAACCCCAACTCACCACACCTTGCCAGGTCACTAGAACATCACCACACCTTCTGATAGCATTCAGATGAACGTGCCCCCAGCTATCAGGCCAATCTAATCTGATCAATGATTCAGCAACATCTGCTGCTGAGGCTGTGAAAAGAGCAGTGTTCCCATTTACACAGTGAGCTGCATATCTTACCTAAGGTGAAACTGTTCTTAAAAGTGCTGCTGGCTGTGGGGGGACAGATTATGGGAAATAAGAGGGAAGGAGACAGAGAGAGAGAGAGAAAGCCAGGAAAAGATGTAGAATTGTCAGTTTACAATACATTATCTGGTGTTAATTCAGCCTTTTTTTGGGGCCAGTAAGGTTTACCTGAGGGACGTGGCAGCGCAGGAAAGGAAGGGGTGTGGCTTTGAGTTCCGATTCCAGGTGAAAGAGTGCCTGGCCGCTGCCTCTCTATCCCACACAGCCCAGTATCTGAAAGGAGTGTGAGACAGACATCATTCACCCCCCCAGACACCCAACATTACTCCTGAGCTCAAATTCACATTCTAAACACATTTTCTGCAATTTCTCATTTTTTAAATATACTAACTTGCCAGCTTATAATATAGTTTTCTATAGTTTCTACAGTTTGTTTTTCCCAAATTTGCGAAACGGAGTTTTTTTTTTGCTTTGGAAAAGCAACACTATGAGAGGTAGCATGTTAAAATGTGCTTAAGGTTTGATTGGTGGGTTATGACTGGTGCCAATGCCTGAGGGGAAGCCCACCGTTCACAGAAGGGTCTCGGAAACTCTGGGAGCGTGATGGGTGGGCCGTGAAGACATCTGTGCGGAGGTCTGCTGGTGATGTTGCTACTTTCTCCCAAGATGTCAGCTGGGACTGTGACTGTGGAGCCGCACAGAGCAATCAGGCCAGACAAACACACACACACACACACACACACACACACACACACACACACACACACACACACACACACACACGTGAGGTCATCTGAGTACGCCGCTCATGCAAGCAAGCATAAAAATATACTGAGCATAGCAACAATTTACTTTGTAAATGTTTCTTTTTTATTAGGTGTTGCTGCTTTTCGTTTATCAATTATTCTCTCATCTTCTACCACAACATATTTTGTCATCTTAAAAAAACTACAACGTGGGTTCTATTTTATATAATTCCTGCATTATTTTTTCTCTCAGAACCTCCTACAGTTCAGCAGCTTATACTTGGAAATTCATTCTGTATGGTAGCATCAGCTAACTGGCCATTGGACTGATTGTTAGTGCTTTTTTGGTTACAGATTTTTGTTTAGTGTCACATGATCTAATAAACCCCGTGATATACACTGGCGGATTGCTCAGAAGAGCAGTCTTCAATTTCTCTTTATGATGTCATCAGCTTCTATGATTAATCTGCTCGGCTTTATTCAAACCAAAGTTTGTGCTCAGATTTTCCTTTCTGGATTACTCTGGCCCATTACTGCTGTTTCTCTCTCACTTTCACAATCTGGTTCCCCCTCCCTTTTGCTTTCCTGGCCTGGCTGTTCAAGAAGAAAGGTCCCTCCGCCCTCTGTTTAAAATCTGTTATTTCCCATCCATGCTCCTCATCCCAGTGCCCCCAAGGTGAGGGGACTGGCAGGCACGGGCACCTCTCACCAGCGTGTGCGTGGGCGGGACTGAGGACAGCTGGCCTGAGGGCCGGGGGAGGGGTGGTGACAGAGCCTGCCCGCCAGGACTGAATGGTCCCTCCGCCTCCCTCCAATTCTTGTTCTTAGAAAAATGCCTGATGCAAGAGTAATGGGGTGAAAATATTACTATTAGTTCTATGTACACTAATGTGATTATTATTATTAGTAGTATTACTATTAATATTATTATTAATGCTCACAATGGCAACATTCCTACAATGACAACTTCATTGACATGACTACTGTCCCTTCATTTTATTTTACTACTGAAATTACTAAGAATAATAATAATGAGGAAGAGGAAGAATGAAAGGGAATGCGTGTTTATCACACTCACCACTTCTTTTTTTCATACTTGTCTTGCAGGAATTCCTTCAGCCTCTGAGTATCCCGGGTGTCAAAGCAGCCATCCGTCTTGGGGTCATAAGAGCTCAGCCAAGTCTGCTTCCCCACCTGAGAGACCAGCCCAAAGAAGCAGAGATCCTGTAGTACACGCAGTCCAGACCCAATCATACAATTCAGCTGTTTTACTTTATTTTAATTTTTGAGGAAGGTTCGACTTTTTCATCCCTTTTGTCAGTACTGTTTTTTGTGCTCCGTGCCATTCTCCTGTAATCCATATTCATTTGTAAAACTGACAATAAAAACAGCAACCATAATAGCCCAGTTCAGAATCAGCCATGTCCCTCTACACATAAGAGACCTGCAGGTGAATTATATATTTATCCCAACCAACACAGAATTGAAACCAGGGGTGTAAATTTTGCTTGAGAGTTGATAGGGCACCAAAACATTTGTAACAAATGCTTCAATTACACATGTGTAAAAGTCAGTAGACACACTATATGGACAATACTATTGGGACACCTGCCTGTGCAATATCCCATTCCAAAACCAAGGGTATAAATAAGAAGTTGGTCCTCCTGTGCCTCCATTCTTTGGGAAAGGCTTTATGCTAGATGTCTGAATATCTCTGGTGGGATTTGCTGCCATTCAGCCATAACAGCATCAGTGAGGTTGGGTACTGATGTTGGATCATCGGGTCCCTTTCTTTTTATGTAGCCTATGACATCACAGCTGAACTCTTGTTGTTTTTAGAAGTTTCCACATCACAATCACTTCACTTACAGTTAACCAAGGCTGAAATTTCATACTGATTTGATGGGAAGGTGGCATCTTATGATGGTGCCACACTGAAAGTCACTAATCTCTTCAGTATAACCCATTCTGCCACCAGTGTTTGTTGCTGGAGATTGCATGGCTGTGTGCTTAATTATACACCTGTATCAGCAATGGGTATGGGTTAATTACCCAAGTTCAAAAGTATGTGAACCCCCCCATTAACTGATGTCCCAAGACTTTTGTCCATATAGTGTATTTTCAGGTTCCGGAAAGCTGGTAGGGACATGTCCCTACCATGCCTATCTAAGTGTCTGCCTACGGTTGACACAATGCCTCAGTATGAATGCAGTCAGCCAGAGAACCCAAAACGACACAGATCTTAGACAGTTTCTGCAGCTCTACTTCACCAAAAACATACATATGTCCGGCTTCATTTCTGAAGATTGAAGATTTTCCTCTTCATTACATAAATGTTTCTCACTTGGAAAATTTTAATGGCGTACGTTACAAAGCCCAACACACCTATCAAAGACATGAGGTTATGAACTATCAATGGAAAATTAATCACTTCACTAGCTGGGTGTCTCTGCCAGAAGACTTGTTTTTACACACAGAAACTGGGTCTCTAGCACTGTATGAAAAAATAACTACATGAGATAACAGCAATTACATGACAAATGACGATACAGCATGTTCAGCGTGTTCACCTGAGAATAGCAGGGGTTTAAGGTCACATTTTAACACACAGCAGACACAGACTGATCTGACATAGATACACATGCTTCAGTGGACTAGTGAGGGTGTGTCTTCGGCAAACCCTTCTAGCCCTCAGCGACAATCCTCTAAATTGTTCTCAGTACTACATGTCACTCAACTCGTCTGTCTGGCAATGTGAGTGCATGATGTGCCTTTTTAAAGGTCGCGAGAGGTTAGGGCGTGTGTCTGATCCCAATTGGGATCAGCCTTCTTGCAGAAGTTGGCTCTGTGGACTTGCTGATTTCCACAAATTCACAGAGGGGTGACCCCATTTCTTACACTTACGAAAGTGACTTTTATCCATAAAACTTCAAAGCACTTTGCTATTAACGGAGGCTAGAGAAGGGACAGGATATACTGGATGCAAAGGACACGTCACATGGAACTGAGAGTCAGGAATGTCAGCTTTGAGAGGGAATGTCCTCCTATGTGTGAGATTGTGTTTGTCTGCTACTCACCTCATTGCCATGGTTTTGCAAAAACTCTACTTCCTGTTGGGTGAACGTTGTCATGGAGATGGACTTGACTCTGTGGGGAGGATTGAGTCCTCTCCTGAGAGATTTGAGAAGTACATGTAATACAATAACAATATGAATATAAAACATATAAATATAAAAGTCTGCTAATTTAGGAAAAAATAAGGATTTGATTAATGGTATATAAAATGACAGCAATGGACATAACTTCCGATGTGACAATATGCGGGATAATGACTATTCAAAGATGAACAAAGTGCATTTGTGCCTGAGAAGATGTGTTAAATGACAACACAAAAATTAGATAAGCCAGAACGTGTAGCTTGTGAGTGTCAGTGAGAACTAGGTGAGTAGATTAAAATATTTCTACTTGATTTAATATACTAACTAAATTAATGCAATTATATGTTGGCCACAAATAACCCAAGTATTTTGACTCGCATTGGAACATGCATATATATA
>JAACJT020000002.1:20602001-20614934 GCA_009936485.2 Gymnarchus niloticus
TGTGTGTGTGTGTGTGTGTGTGTGTGTGTGTGTGTGTGTGTGTGTGTGTGTGTGTGTGTGTGTGTGTGCGCGCGCACAGTATGTCTCACCTGAAATGAGGCCCATGGTCAGGTACAGGTGAGTGAGAGACTTGGCCTGGGAGGCCAGGATCAAGCCCAGTCCAGACAAAAGCCCACCTACCATCACCACAGGCCGGGCCTCGTATGCATTACACAGTGCCGTGCCGACCGGACCTGCCTCACACGCACACAGAGAGAGAGAGAAAACACAGACTCATCACTTAGGCACAGGCCCACTTTCACCAGCACCTTAATCTCTTCCCACTGCATCTTTTCAACAATCTCCAGTCTTGAACACCATCTCAATCTCTCCCATCCCCCCAGGTGTTGCTCACTCATCATTTGCTGCGTGGCCACCCCAATGGAGGTGATCCAGGACACGGCCTGAGCGCTTTCCTCAAAATGCTGCACAAACTCCACGAAGAAGACACCCAGGCTGCGGATGAGGCCAAACACCAGGCCAGAGGCTACAAATAGGGCCCCCACCAGCACCCAGCCCCATCCTCCATCGGGGGCACCTGATGCCTCTCGGGATTGCTGTTTGGCCATGGATGCTGAAAAAGGAGGAGAAATTGTGCCATTGTGACTGGAAGATGTTAGGGATGGAGCTCAGATTAAGCTTCAAAGTTCCTTGATCTGTTCATACTTCATGATTAATGTGTTAAAAGCATGGCGTATGAGAGTATGTTTCATTGGCTGTAGAAAAGTGCTTGGAGTACTGACTGGGATTTTGTGTTTGCCTGTCACTTTGTCTCATTTACTCGTAGTGGTTGCCAATTAACCTTGCCCTGATAGCCCTCAAGTGTTGCACCAGTATCTCTTAAGTCTGTATCTTTCACCTTGCATTTGCTGTGCATTAGTTGATGTAACTGACAGTATTGTCCTCAGCTCTTATTCCCTTAGTCTTGCTAGCTCGTTTCCTATTCCTCCATGACCCCTGTCCTTGCCTTGTTCATCATTTTAGTTGTCCCTCACATTCCGGGCAGAACTCTATTATTAATAAACCCTGTTTGGTACTCACACCTGCATCCACACCTTCCTTGTCTCTTGGCCCCAAAACCTCCACATTCAGTGACAATGTTCTCCATGGCAAAGGAGAGTCAGAGGTGTTGGATGTCAGATGTGACAATTTTACTGGACCCTTCAAACACAGGCTCACAATAACACTCAAGGAAAATAATGTTTTCAAAGCATGTACAAAATTCAGCATCAACTGGATAAATGCTACAGTGAAAAAGCAAACCTGTCATTGTCGCAAATGAGTTTACTGTCAACATAGATCGAACATAGCATCTTACAGAGTCACACAGAAATGTCATTCTGCGATATTTACATCAACCTTCCATAATCTTATCTTGGACAGTATGAGAGGAGGATCTGGAGCCTACCCCAGGCAGCACAGGGTACAAGACCTGTGGGGGACATCCTGAACATGATGCCAGTGCACAACGGGAAACACACACAGACAAAAGAGGCAATTTTTAGAGGCACCTCTTAGCTTAACTGCATGAAATTGATGAACTTTGAGCTGAATAATAATGTGGCAAGTGAACCTGCTTGTTGAAAACTTGAGAACAGAGGAAAACAGTGGCACGGTATGCACGGGAACTCAGAGAGGTCTTCATCCTCAAAGCATCTCCATGAACCTCAGTGCCTGTCCCTGTCTCCTAACCTGAGGGACACTGGCTACTAGCATAAAAGACCATGTTTGTGCCTCTCCAGTAGTACACTGTCACCAAGCAGGTGCATCGTGGATTTCCTATTAACAGAACTGAGTTACCTTACAGTTTATCTTCATGCAGATAGATTACCCTCTTATCTAGAGTAAAGTGCAAGGCCAGTGTGGTAATGCCCTCAAATTAATTCTGTGAGAAACACTGATGGCAATATTCAAGTATCCATTGATGAAGTGACTTTGTTAAGGTACGGCTTAAAACAATATTTGTGCTCTGAAACTGCTTGCATTTTGTTTACTGCCTGTGGATGGATTATAGAACCTGTCTGTGCTATTCAGTGTTGGATACAAGTAGACTGGCCAGGATCTTCTTATGCCAGGAAATAATTAGGCAATTTCTATGACTTAAGAGAAAGAAGTGACAGTTACAAGGCTACCCGGTTTTTGATAATTACTCACCGTAGAGCTAATAACATCACAGTCCAATATCAGATCTATATTTTAAAATATTTAAAACACATACACCCCTTGCTAAACCAAAAGTACGATCACTACCCACTCCCTTCATTTAGACCAGTCAAAATAATCATTAGATTTTTAGTTAACATCTTAATTCAAATATTCTGCAAAGGATTCATACCTTATTACACTTAAAAGGGTAGCAGCAATCCAGACATTTGTGGAAGGGTCAAATGACATGCAGTGCTCCATCCCGGTGACTTTTAGGAAGGACACGCTGCAAAAGTTCAAACTATGCGTGTCTGCGGACATGGGGCATGTAGTTATGAATGCTGCAAGATGTCTGCGAGAGGCAAAAGAAATGGTATCTGATGGTCTCGTTTAGTTTCTTTCAGCCTGAGAGGCCCATGTGATGGAAAATTAAACTACAGTGTTCTGCCCCCCCTTACACTTGAATGTTTGTTACCAAACATACAAACTGACTAATCTGCTTGACTGCAATATTGCGTATTTCCTGATAAGATGTTTTCACATGACCGCCTGAGGATTGGAAAGTACAAGAAAACCATAAGGCTGAAATTACAAGAGACCATTGGCAAACTGAAAGTACATGAGCATCCATTTCCCTTAACCACCATCCAATGTAGTGATGAGCCTGCAACTCATCCCAGAGAGAATTTTTACATTATTTTATTCATTTAGCAGACGCTTTTATCCAAAACGACATACAGTGAGGCTGATACAACACAAGCATACAAGCACACAGCAGTCAATAAGAAACCTAAGGTTTGAGTACAGCTAGGCTGTGTCCCCAGTTAGGGATCAGCAACAAAGTTCAGCTTAGCACTGGATGAAGAGGTATACAGTACTGGGTCCTACTGTTAGATATTTATGGCACAGGGTGCAATGTAGAGAAACCCTAGCCAGGATGTCAACCAATTACATGGCATTAGAAGTATAAGGAAAATTTAGAAACTATTCACTCATCTTCCAACTGCCTCTCCAGTACAGGGTTGTGGAAGGGCCTCAGTCTATGACAGGCAGCTCAGAGCATAAGGTAGAACAACACTTGAGATTGAATTTCAGTCCATTTCAGGGCACTCAGAGGGAAAATTGCAGACACCAATCCATCAAAAATCACATCCAACCGCCTAACAATATTGTCGATGTGTTTAAAAGGTTAACCTAATAATTAAAACAACTTAAATTCCGCATTTACCTGACTTACAGGTGATATAAAACCTTCTGCAGTATGACATTATGGCCTAATTTTTAATAGGGAAAACGGGGCATGAAACGGCCAGGAATTACAAAATTGTCTAATGCTGTAATAAAAAAAAAATCTCACAGTCTGTTATCGAGGTGTCTACTACTATCGGCATAAAAATAACAGCTAGCATCCAGGAAACTGGCACTTGCCTAAGAGACAATTTCAAGCAACCAAGAGTGCACGAGAAGTTTAAGATTTTCTTTCATGCGGAGGACACCGTTGGGTTGCTTCAATCGCAGATGAGCTTTGAATTCATGTACGATATCTGTATATAAAGGATAAGATGCAGAAAAGGCTTAAAGAGGAGAAATGATGAGGCAGAAAACGTAAACTGTCACAGATAGCGGCCAGATATTTAGATCGCATGCAGTTTGTGGCTTTCTGTGATGCATCAAAGAAACTGAATTTGCAGAAAGCAGAAAATGATCCCTTTTATAATAAGAAAGCCTATATATTAAGTATCCCTTCAGCAATGAATGACCACCAGGCTCATTTCGCCTCGAACGGTCCACTGCAGAGACTGTCCCGTAAAGACTGCTGAAAGTTACATTTTAGTTTTAATTGTAGGTAGGCCTACTCCTTCCCCGAAACGTGGTTTGTACACAGTATCAGCAGCAACGTCGAAATATCCATGGACTGGTCGACGCGGATAGCACTATCATTCACCACCATGCTACCAGCTGTAATGATATACGGTGGACTGTATTAAATAAAAAAGTGTCACTCAAAGAACCGACACGGTCCAAGAAGTGACGGTCAAGAATCCTGGATGTGTATGGCCACAATCAACGGATCTAAACATCCCTTAGAAGGACCGATCGGTTTGGATGATCCACACCTCCAGTAAACTGTAAGTAGACGTTGCCGTTTCTCTCTCGATCCGAATGTTCTGGAGAATCTGTACACACTGGAATCCCGAAAGACGAGAAGTTAACATCCAAATGTTCGGCTATAGTAGCTCCGTGAAGCTGGCACCCCTACAATCGGCATAAATAAAATCCATCGGATTTTGGTTAGTGCTGCGTTTGTGCCGTAAAAGGATTTGTGCTGTTTTCATTCTTTCATTCATAACTTGAACAGTGATATTCAACAGGGGGTCCGTAGACAAAACGCATTGTTGCGACCAAAGCCACCAAAAAAATCAGTCAGCACGATATGCTACACCGCTTTAGTTTATCCATCTGACAAAAGGTTAAAAGAAGCTAATGTCTTTCTCAGCCAGCTAGGCGACACCTCATACCGGCACCATCCCTGGAGTAAAAAAAAAAAGCCTATTCGAGCACCCCGGAGCGATATTATAAACGAGGGACCTAACACCAGTTCTTAGTTCTTTATAAGATCACACATTACTGGTATAAAGCTTCACAGGATCCATTCCAGAAAACAGGATTTCCAGTTTAGCGGGATCTGTTAAGTCGATATTAGGGGAATCTACAAATCCTGAAGCTGGGCTTTCAGGTTTCTCCAATCAGAATTCAAGTTTAACTATAGGATTTATTAAACCCGCTTTCTGTAACGAATCCCCGGGCTCTGGTCAATTTTCATTTGGTGATCTTTGGTTAAAGAAGGGTTCAAAAATAAAGTAACAGTATGAAATTGTGACTGAAATACAAACTGGTTTGCTCAGTTATTGTCAAGTAGATTTTTTTAATCCACAGAAGGCACTAAAATGACGACATTGCGGAATGGAACGAGAAGTGAAACTCATCATCATACTTATGTTAGGACATATGTATACGGTTTATGGAAAATACACCTCAGCATTTAACCAATGAAACTGGTGAAGCGCTATGTGGCACTAGTGAAATGAAGGGTATATTATAGGCCATTACGATTTTAAATCACCAAAGCCTTTAATATCCCAGTATCCTACCGCACACAGGAATTTACAAAAACTATCTCCACTATTTTTGCATCCATCCAAATACAGGCAAATTTCAAATTATTGCAAATTTCAATTGATTCCTAAGTGATAAGGCAAACACAATGGGATGCCAAAAGATTAACGTTATTTTCAAGAGGAATATAATAAAAGCACACTTAGATATCAGTTATTCACGGCGACAAGTGTGTAACGTCGATTACCACAGTCGTAATAAATATGCGCTTACGCCTCTAAATTGCCGCTTATCATGGGATGGAGGCGTGCAGCTATTAACGCACGCATGTGCCAGCAGCACTGCCATTGTCAGTAGCAAACACAAGTATCTCAAACGCGGAATCGATTCTCGTTTTATTCTTCCCACCTGGTGCCGCGATCCGGTGTGTGCTTCAAGATCTATGTGCGCAAGAATGACACGTCCGAATAATGTTGGTCTTGACATTCGTGGGACGCATCAAACGATATTCGCATCTGAACTCTGAACCGCTCAGCAGACTCAACCATGTACCCGCCGGCGGCACCGCGCACCTTATTCAGGCCGCGCCCCTTTTTCTGCCGGCGCCCAATCAGATCAGGCTGAGATCCGCGAGCGACGTAATCCTCCGCCCGACCTGCGAGGAAGCCCCCGGTCGGCGTATACGTTATACAGTTAACATTACTATTACTACTTTAGTGAAGGTGATATTGACCCATCTGACACAGCACCTGACAGACATGCCCCTCTGCAGAGCTGCTATAGCAACTGCTTTCAGTTCATTGGGAAGCCCTCCCGGGCACCTTTAATAAAAGCGAAACCTCAGTGAAACCATCATTTTCATTGTTCTTAATGGGACCGGGTAACTGGTTGCATAGCAGTAGAAATAAAATACTTATCTATTAGCAATACATGGCCGAATGCTGTTTAACGGCTATTACACGTTTAAACCCTTCCGTGTGTATCTATGTTACGTGAGAATGGATGGACCAATTGAAATCCCGCGGAGGGTCAGCATGGTTAAAGATCATGTGACTAGTAACATGGCGGTTGCCGAAGACTGAATGATTGGTTGTGTTTGTTAGGTTGGTTTCCGTCCCATAAATATTTTAGCAGTTGAACTGTGTACGCTCGCCGAAAATTCAAAGTTAATATGTATTGTAATGTACCTGCCAATTACCATTTTAACCGCAATGATGATAATACAGTTGCTGCTGCTCATAAGAACAATCGATGAAACGCCCATGAACACATAGCATCAGCTTAAAGACAACACTCTCAGCTATATAAAATTCTTTAATTCTGTGTCTGTAATAATTTGTTTTATCAGTTATGAGACTTGTATTTAATTAGCGCTGCAGGTATATGCAGTCGATATATTTATAATATTTATAAACACATTTTAAGTTTTTTCCAGTTATTTTTAATTAACTATCACCCGGAAACTGGCAGTTTTGTATTTTTATTTCTATTTTCTTAAATACGTTTACTGTAATTGCGATACATAACTATAGCAGGAACTGCACATATCAATAATACCCAGTGTGCCGGCACAGAAAATCAACAGTACTCCTGGAATACCTAGACACCAATAAGTGCATAATGTCATAATATTTTGTATTTACAAATATTGGCATTGGTATATTGCTCCATAAAGTTGATGGCATGGTGGGTACAGCACTGTTACCCCAATACCCGTCTGGATTGGGGGTTTAGATCCCACTCCTATTATGCCTGGGTAAGTGAAGGTTACCTCCCACAATCTAAAGACATGTAGTTAGAACAACTGGTGTCTGAATTGTTCAGTTTGTATGTTGATCTGCATCCTGTAATGGATTGGCATGCTGTTCAGGCTGTATCCCCTGTCTTGTGCTCTGTGCCTCCCAGGATAGGCTCCAAAAAACCATGGCAAAAAAGTGAGCCTACAAGATGCCCCACATTAACATATTGGGCTGAACCCGGCTGAGTTACATGAGTGGTCTGGTCACCAGGTGCTCATTTGCAAACATCCTCCCAGGCCTGACTGCAGAGGCAGGTCCCAGTAACCCTGTTCCAGACAGGACACTCTGGTTTTTTTGGTAACTTTGATAGGGTTTTTGATCATACATAGCTTGAATGGCATAGTCTTCAAAGACTGGTTCACCAAGAGAAGCTCTACCAAAAGTTCAGATTCCAGACAGTACGATAGCTCTGTGGATCACTGAAGCACATAAACTCTTCTACTACATTTAAAGTCACAATCCTCAGAAAGGAAAGATCTGTGTCTCTATTCTCAGCTATGGTCATATGGTAATCTGCAAGCAACCAGTTCTGTTCATTTGTTTTCTGCTGCCTCTGTCTGGCCACACTGTTGGTATCTTTTAGGTCAGCTGACCCCCTCTTTCACAAGTATCACGCAGCTGGGGAATTCCACTTCCTCCCACAAGTATGATCATTTGTTTAGCTTCTGTTGGTGCACAAAAATCCTGCGCAACATCATGAGCTTCATGAGCATCATGTTTTCTCGCTGCAGTCTATGGAGCTGACGAACCCAAACAGTGTGGCTTACTACACTACCATGGTGGTGCTCCGTATGTATGTGATGTCATTAGGCAATGCATCCAACTTTTCTGTGCAGCACAACTCTGCGCACTCTGGGTTAGCGCTGTACAGGAAACAGGTGGCAGACACCTTATTGTTCCTGTTTTCACCATTGCCCAAGTAAGTAAGTAAGAGTAAATCTTATTCTGTACAACATTTAACATACACACAGTGCATTCTAGTGGTGGGGAGGTTACAGTGCCGTCATGTGATTTTGATTGATTTCAGACACCGGCAAAGATCTCAAATCAGCACGAAAGATAAATTGAGTGGTGTACTGAATTCTGTCTAATTCCAATCCACTGCTTGCCCATATTCAGAAAAAAGACACTTAAAGAGTTCACATATGACACAGACTACATGTGGATGCCTAATTTACTTCTGTGCAGTACATTTATTTCAGCCCATTGGACACCAGTCTTGCCTTTGTCCAGCAAAACAGTTCTGTACATTTTCAGAATATGTCAGCACCGATGTAAGCAAGTGTGGTTAACCACTGAATAGTGTATAGCAGCAAAGCAGTTCTGGCAGAAAGGCTTGAGTCAGAGACAGCCCATTCCACAGACCAGCTACTCAGGAGGGACGTGTTTTAACTGCAATTTTTAAATGTAACCAAACATGGGCCACCCTGGCCTGGAGTCCTTCATGCGCTTTTCAGAAGAGGCATTAATACATTTGGAGCCCCTCTCCTTTTGCCACAATTTTGTTATGCTACATACATAGTCTTAAATCCAACACCCCCGCACCCCCCATCTTTCACTGTCCCATACTTTTGCATTTTTAAATGATTGTGAACTCACCCTTTTGTCCTGTATCACTTATCTCTGTATGATGCACCGTGGTATTGGGGGAACGTTGTTTTGTCAATGTGGATACATCTATATAGATGGCATGACAATAAAGCCCACTTGACTTAACCTACTTTTCCTAATAATTTCATTTGGAAACTTCCAGTGCTTCAAAAAAGTACAGTTTTACTCAGAGCAGGACCTTACTGGAGAACGCACTGCAAATTTGGCCATTTTTTCAGCGCAGACGTGGTCTTCATACTCTGCTTCCTTTACCCAGTGCCATCGCCACATTCTGGCAGGTCTTTTTTGGTGGTTTGGCATCACCTGGTGTTGTCTGGTTTTCTGCACAGAAACTTTCTATGAAATGATTAAGAAAAATAATACAAACAACACCTGTTAAACCTCGGGTATGTCAGTATTAACAGATTTATAATGGCCCAATTAGGAAAAGAACAACTACTCTACATTTTAACTATGTAATGTGTGTAAGAAGACAAACCATAATAAAACGTGCCAAAGGGAATGTCAAGGTGGACTTGAGGCCCTAAGAGGCTGATCACTGAAGTTTGTGGTGATGGAGGTCAACATCCTGAGTGAACAGTCATGGTCTTTCAGGAGGACTTTGTTGGACGGTTGAGGATAACTTTGGTGTTGGTGACGACACCGTGCTTCTGCTGCAGGTGGAGCCGAAGCTGGCTCTTATGTTCGAAAGTGGAGGTTGCACTGCACGCACTGTGGTGGAGGCAGGGCTGAACATGACAAGTTAGAGACTGAGAGCGAATCAGAGTTCACCCTTTCGGAGTGAGTGCTGGGTGCCACGCCTAGCCATACTCGTACCATAAGGCCACTCCCCCTCACAAGTAGAATCAAAATGTGGGCTGCTCCCTCTGGGTATCACACCTCTTCATAGCTGACATGGACTGAATCGTTTTCAAGTCTGGATATATGACAGCCCTGCTAAGCTCCATCCATCTAGTCATCTTCCATAACAACTTATCCAGTAAAGGGTTACAGTGAGCCTGGAGCTCGCCCTAGGAAGCACAGGACACAGGGGAGTTGACATTTTGACCTAGATGGCAGTCCATTGCAGGACATAAACTCATACAAACTATTGGCAATTAAGAGACGCCAATTCAGGGGAACATTCAGTGGACTCCCATGCATGAAACGTCTGCAAGCCCCACACATAGAGGTAGGGGTGGGATTCAAATCCTCAAACCTGGATGTCACATGTCTCCCTCCTAATAAAATGTGATCTTGCCAATGCTGTCTTAAACAGTGTGCCAGCAAAGCCACAGTGCATCATTTTAACAATAAACTGGCCTCACTTGGTAAGCAGACTCAAATTTTAAGGATGAAGGGTTTTCTGTCCCTTTAAAGGGTCTCCTCAAATGATGCTGCTGTCCTGATTTACCACTGGAAATGACTGTCAGTCACAGATATTGGACTTGACAGGCAAATTAGGCTGGCAGCTGAAGTGCGAGCGGCTGTCTTGAGATGGAGTTGGGTATGCCAAGTACAAGGACACTATCCCTGGAATTGCCCCCACAGATATGCCCTGAGTACCTGGATCTTTGGAGGCCCAGCATTCACCAGAGGCCCTGAAGGATAAAAGTTCACAGGAATTCACCACAGTTCAGTCAACTATATGACGATGCTCATGTTGACAATATGGATCCCCCCAAGTACTGAATTTGCACCTGCCTAACTTGAGATCTACTGGATGCATGGTGGATCTGCCCCAAGATGGGTGGACATCAAGAAATGCATTAAGACTTGTTCCTCCAGGGGACCCCCGCTTTTCAGTATATTGAGGAATCTTCAGCCTCATTTCATGGGGGCTGGCTAGTTTTTTCTCACTGTAAAATATACCAAACAACCTCTATTTCACTATTTTTCCACTTTTTAGTCTCTTTAGTATTTGAAATGCTTTTATTTGTTCAGTTTCTATCTCAGCCGGTCACATTAAGTCCAAAGTACTGGTACACAATCCAAACCCAGAGCAAAATGTTTCTCCTTCCAAATAATGTTCTATTAAGATATTCATTCTCCTGACATTATCTACATAAAATTATTTCATTTAAAAAATCATTTTCCTTTTTCTTCCTCAAGGCCTGTCCAATCCACCAATGTCCCCCTCACCTGTTTAGCAGAAAGGCCCGGCAGGTGTCTGCCACATGCTCCATCTGCAGGTAGATGGCAGCAGAGAACACACCAGGCACTGTCTAGTGGCATAAGGACAGGAGGGATGTGTACATGAAGTCCAGCAGTAAGGACACGCTGCCTGCATCCAGCTGTTCGGGAAGGGACAGGGATACCACCGGGGCACCATCCCTGGGCCCACATCACAAGAAGAATGAATTTAAAAAGCCACTGGCAGAGAGAGGAAGAGAGGGAGTAGAACAAAACAGAAGGGGAACGGGAGACAGAATGAAAGACGCTTAGCAAGAAGTGGTGTAAGAGCCATTCATGTATTCAATAATTTTACTTGTTGATCTGGAGTATGTTGGTTTTCAGTTACTTTTTTGTTTGGAACATACGATCTGTACTTGTGCTGTTTTTGGACAAATCTGTTTTTCTTAGCTTTGTTATACAAATTGGCCTCAGAGCAACACAGTTTCTGACCATGGAACAGTACAACCATGGAATTGTTAACCTGTAAACCCACATTTGTAACAAACTTCATTTTAAATAAAGTGGTTCAAAAGAAGACATCTGTGTGGGTTTTTTTTCTGTCCATCAATGTCGAGACCTATCCTGAGCAACATGCTGCTACGGGTGGTGTATGAGATTCTTTAACAATTAAATGGGGGCTGGCAGCCCTTACCTACAGGCAATGAGCACCGAGGAGTGTGCCTGGAGCCTGGCATTGCTCACTACCAGCGTGGTGTTGGTCAGGATGCCCTGGTGCCTCAGTTTGTTCAGGATCTGCAAGACCTTTGCCGCATGGTGTGGGTCTTCCTTCACAAATCTCTGTACTCGGCCTGGCTCTCCTGATTTCCTCCAAGTGCCACCTGTGGTCAGTTCATCCCTGTGAGGAGGGTGAGATACAAAGAATGGATGTTTAGAAGAAGAATAAATGCACAGATAGTCAGCTTTTGTGAGGTCAGATGACTGACCTGCGCCATTGCGTGGTATTGGAAAGAACACAGGTCGATCAAATGGCAAACCAGTCAAAGACACCAGCTCCTTTACTCATTTCTGCAGAAAAACATAGTCAGATATTACTATTGGCATAAATACATGTTTACATGTATTTTATATGTTAGAATTAACAATTATGCACTCAGAATGACTGCTTTTGGTTGTACTTGGACAGTTTCAGCTACCTACTGATTAGAGTTCATTGACATCAGCCAGAGTTAGTTAACCCTGTCCAATGGTTGTCACCTGGCATTGATGCTCAGAGACAACATCTGCTGTATGATGATGAATAAGAACTACAGCCTTTTTCAGATGTGGTATCTGCTGAATAAACTTCACCCTGCTTAATCACTGTCTCTCCACAACACCAGACACTGTCTGTTCTACCCTCCCTACCCTCATTTGCCCTTGAGTGTGAACAAAACATTACCGCCACAACGTAACCTGCAATATGTTGTTTGCACTGTCGCCATTGTCTGCCCCTGTATTGTGATGTTAAGATTACATACCATCTCATATGCATTTACTGAGAAGCTTGCTTGAGATTTTTCAAAGGAAAGAAGTACAAAGTAAAATCTCTGTCTTGCATAAAAGATCTGTTATTGAGTTTAAGCACCAAGAAGCACAATCCCATTATAGGAAAACTATATATTTCTGTGGAAAAAAATCTGCCACCGTAACAAGTGACTTGAACTTTGTTGCATGAGAAAATGACACTTTAAAACTCCTCAGTTATCATCAAATAATTATGTAGCAGGATGAGATGAAATCTTATGTGGGTAAAGTCTTGATGCCTCAGAATAAATGGATTTCAAAGTAATCATCATTAACTAATACTGAACACATTATCAATAATGAATTAGGTGTCATTCTATTCATCATCATCATCATCATCATCATCATCATCATCATCATTCACTTTCGGCTGCTCCCATCAGGGGTCGCCACAGCAGATCAACCTTCTCCATCTCTTGCTGTCCTCCGCATCCCACTGTCACACCAACCACCTACATGTCCTCTCTCACTACATCCATAAACGTCCTCTTTGGCCTTCCTCTTTTCCTCTTGCCTGGCAGTTCCATCCTCAGCATCCTTCTCC
>JAACJT020000002.1:20620604-20662597 GCA_009936485.2 Gymnarchus niloticus
GTTGTAATAGTGCATGTTTCAAACACTCTGCCACTGCAACATATACATCTCTCCATCCATCCATCCATCCATCCATCACACCGCCAGTGGCCGGCGCGTGGGAGACGCGCGTGGCCTCCCGTAACAGGCGCCCACCTACGTCATGCGTCAGGAATGTGATGACGAGCGTGCGGGCCTGTGGAAAAGGCAGGATCCCGAGGAAAAAAAGTGAGCAGGTTAGGGAAAATACGGGCGGAAAAAAGCAAGTACGAGAAAGTGCGAAAAGTTTGTTTTCAGAGTTAAACCCCGACTGGGCGTGAAAGCAGTGACGGATTCACAAGTGGAAATAACACGGTTGTCGGGGCGCAGCAAGTGCGTGTGGATTATGCTGTGATATTTAAATGTAAATGTAGCGGCAAACAGGAGTTTTGTGGGCGACAAAACCGAGTAAATAAACACAACATCAACAAGTGTTCATTATTTTTGGGGGTTTGACTTTTTCGACTATATAAATGCATTGCCAGTTCTAAAAAAATGGACGCCAAGCAGTCAAACTAGGTCATCCAGATTGGCGTGCTTAAAATGAGGCGTAATCGTTAGTTGTACGTCGGACTGTATAAACCTGCTTCTTCACTTCCCAAATTGAAGTGTTACAGTTACCCCATATCATTATCAATTAGTATTGCGTGTTCCGGCTACATATAACTGGTGTGTCTCTTTTTGCAGATGAGAAACGCGAGGACAAGCAGACTGTAGCGAAAAGGGGGCACTTCTGCATTTAAAAGGTACAGAAAGACCACATGTTCGATTGTACCAGGCATTCTAGATTATCTGGACCAATTTATCTCCTCGGCACGGAAGATGTATCGTTGGTGGTACAACACGTCACTCATGTATTAACTACTGACTTGACTCGATCCCGTCCCTGTCATACAGAGCTGGTTAATCTATGAAGCGCCCACGGCAGTCAGCCTGGACAAAGTTTTCTCCCTCGAAATTGTTACGTTCGCTTTCGTCTGCCAACGACGCGTCGATCGCTTCGATAACCCGAGGCGTGGTTGCTTTTGATTCGCCGTCTTCCAGCGATTTTAGGTTCGCGCAGCTCTGCGGTGACTTCCCGGGCCCGCCGATCCACGGATTCGAGTATATCCACTTAGTCCGGTTCAGACCGAAGTTTGTACGGTGCGGGCATCTGCAAGTGCTGCGTCTCCACCGACACCCACGATCGTGCGACGGGCACCTTCATTAATCGACACGAGTGCATGATGAGCTTATTAAGCGAGACGCCCAGATTGCACAGTGGGAAATGTTTAACTGTGGCGTGATTTTTTCGGTTTTGCTGCATATGAAAGCAGTATCAGCACAAATGTTACTCTGATTTGAGAGCCTTCAATTTTATTCTATGGCGTACGGAAGCACTGATTTTGAAAATGAGAACATTATCAGATCTGGCTAGCTATTTAATGTGTCTGTGGTATCCCTAATATTAATGTGGATCATTACGTACAGTTCATTACGAACTGTGGAGCCTAAATTTTACCGTTTTGTTAACGTAATTGTGATGCATGCAGAGAGTTTTCTAGGTATGGTAATCATTTGTAAGAGCAGATGTCACCAGGTGTTTACATAGAGAGGCTGTGTAGGAGAACATCACACAATGTTTCCTTTCCTTATTTTGGTCGTTGACTCTGCACAGTGAGGGTCAACACAAGTTTAAGACAATAGCTATTGTGTCGGGGAGGGGTCTTAATGTAGCTGCAGAGTCTGCTGTCCCACTGCTTGTGGGAATCCTGTATGTGTCTATTTGCTGACACTCGCTTGCATGCATGTGGGATAGCGCACAGGAGGGGCTGTACGACTTAGAATTCCCCTGGTCTATACCTCCCTTTTCCTGCTTTTTTTAACAACCCTATTATTAGCTGTGGACTGGTGCAGGTTGCCATAGGAAACCCAAAATGTAATGTCTCCGTTTCCCCTGGTAACCTGTTATAAAAAGACCCGGAATGTCAGTTCTTCTCTGACTTCGTGTGGCGTTGTCAGACCAGCAAGAACGGTGCCTCTGACATAACGGTGGTCTGGTCCATAACAGACTTGGAGTGGGGTGCTATGGGTCTGTCCTTAGGATACCAGGTAAGATTGGAGGAGATGATTACCAGCCAAGGCCACCCCCAGTGACACCTCCTGCCACTTAAGAAATCAACGTGTAGTGCCTACCGCCTTCTCCTTTCTAAGCAGGACGTTCACTGGTTGTAAAATGAAGTTAAGCCGGTGTTAAAAGAATTGAAGACTGGACAAAATAGTTTCTGGTTTGCTGGAGATATCTGGGTTAGATCCATTTCGCCTCGTGGAGGAAGGATGTTCAGAAGTTTCTATTTGTGGCGTTCCCGTGAGGTTTGGCTGGTGGGGGATGTCTTCACCCACTTCAGATCAAGATGGGGGTTCGCTTTAGCAAGGATTAGCGAAATTTGGTGACGAACTTCACTGAATTTTGACCCGACAGAGTTCAGAGATGTCTGGTCCGACCTGGCTGCCACCGAGGACCCTGGGAAGCCCAGAAAGACCGACTGCTCACGCATCCCAGACCAGCCCGGCCTTTTACAGAGCCCCGCAGAAGGTAGCTGGGGAAAACCGGTCAAAGTATGGTTCCTACGATCAGAATGGCAGCGCTGTGGGGACCTCCACCAGGTATATGGCTACAGGACCCGCAGGTAGGAATGTGGAGATCTGCGGCAGAGTCGAGCATCCGTCACGTGCAAACCCTGGAGCAGAATTTAAACGCACTTCCTGAGGCCTTTTGACACATGATACGCATCGTTTTATTTTTGGGGCTTAATATTTTGGAAATTTTGCAGAAGTTACAGTTTCCCTGGGTTAAGGGCTTCACAGTGCAGAAACAAATCAAACCAGTGGCCCTTCCAGTACAGCGTGGTTGCATGTACCATAGATGAGGATGAATTGGCCATGAAGTCTCAGATTTTGTATCCCGGGAGGTACTGTTGTTATACCCTTTTTAAAGTGCGCATTTAACATCCACCTTTAGGATTTTTATAAGCTGCATACTTGTAAATCTACTGCAGTAGCACATGAATAACGTGACATGAGATGTAAGACCAGTCAATATGGGAGTTATCTGCAGACTTGGTCTCTTCCTCACTCTTCTCTCACCTGTCTTCCGGTCAGAGGCTCCTGGGGCGGATATCTTTCTCGTCAGACTTTGCACTGTGTTGGGTGGAACTAGATGGTTTGGTTTGGGTGTGACTACTGGAGACAAGCCAGGCCTGCTTGATGTTATAGGCAACAGGTGGTGCCCCAGAAGGCAAGGTCCTTGTGTTTATCTGTGCTGGCTCAGAATCAGCAGTAGTGATATCACACCAGTCACCCACAAATTTGTAACCGTATCTCTTTTTAGCCAGATCAATGAAGTAAATATTCTGTGTTAACTATAGGAAGTGTGTGTGTGCCTTGCAAGCTTCCATGCTTTTGTGTTCCTAGGTGGGGTCACAACACACCAAGAGGATTCTGGGTTGGCTGGCTTTCGCCCGCTCTCGCCCAAGTCAAGTGACCACTATTACACATCTGCCCATGGGTCTAAAGATGAGCGCTCCTCCTGGAATCCGCACGTGGCCTCGTATGGCATGCAGGTTGGCAAGGCGATGCATTTTCAGCCATGGATTTCTGCACGTTTTTTCAAGTTCATTAGTATTTCATGGTGGTGCACAGTGAGGTGTGTTTTTTAACCCAGATATAATATAATTGGAACAACTAAATCACCTTAAAGATACCAGTGTTGGGGATTAAAATAGTAAACGATTTACTGAGCCCTTTGAAGAAGGCATTTGAATACTTGGGATTTAAAAATGGCTCGATGGCAGCAGACCGCAACTAGGGTGATCCATCATGGCCCGAGATGGAGGTGTAGCAATTTGTTGATATATTGGACTCTTGGTCTAGATGTACTCATGGACCAGCTGCCTGGGTCTAGTTTGTGGTCTTTTGGTACTGAGTAAGTATGAAAAGAGGAGCAGACAGTCCATGATGCAGTGTAGAAGATTCCCATTGAATGGGGCAGCTATGATGGCACATTTGAAAGGGGGGAAAAAGCAGATGTATGCAACCATGGGGGAGAGTTGAAATGGTCATCTCCAAAGAAGGTTCATCTGATAGGTCATGACATGCAATGCTAGGGGAGGAACATGGCCTGCCTGGCTCACCAAAACCTCTGCTCAGTACCTGTTTTGCCATTAGCACTTATTCCTATAGAAGAGCTGGACAAACTTGTGTTAAGTCAAGACTTAAGTATGGTGCCTGTTTGAATCCAAAACAGCAATGGATTGGTTATTCTGTGAGGTGAGCAGGGAGCTGTGAGTAAGAAGCTTCCTGGTCCTGTTTGTGCTGCTTATTGTTGGTACGATGAGATCAGCACCTACTGAACAGAGCGGTCGGGCTGGAGACAGTAGGGGGATGCGGATTGCCAAAGGATGCTGGTGAAATCTGCTACGGTCTTTAAAGGTGAGGAGTGTTTGGAATCCACTGTGAGTCTGACAGGTGGACTGTAGGGAGGTGATGACAGGACTGAAGTTGTGATTCCTGCAGCTACAGCCTGGTCTTCATTTTTACAACTAGATAATGGAGCGTTGCAGTGATCTGTTCCGGAGATAGTGAACCAGCACCAGCTCTTCTGTATGATTCACAGGGTCAAAAAAATGGCAACCATCTATAGATGAGAGAGAGACAGTTCTGTTTTTGTGCTCTTCAATGGTGACTTGTTACTTCGACAATCTGAGGTTTCCGCTTCAATGCTTTTTGCTCTTACATGTACTCAAACCGGTTAATATGACTGATAAGATGTGGACCCAGACGGTGCATGTATGCTGATTCTAGCAGAAATATCTCCACTTTCCTGATAGAGTAGATATTACCTCAGTGAGAGGAATGAGTGATTCAGCCCACTGCTGACTACAGTAGAACTGCCCGATCAGTTATACAGTAATACATTGTAGGCATCGTTGGGTTTTAAAAATACAGGCAGCTCGAGCAGCCATCTTGAAAAGGTTTAAGGAAAGGTGTGGTGGCACTGTGTCTGCTCAGCTCCAGGGTTGGTCTGTTGCATCAGTTTGCAGTTGATGGTTTGCGTATTGTGCAGGTTTCCCCTATTCAATGCTTTGTCCCCTGTGCTTTCTCGGAGCTTAGTCATTAGCTCTGTTGGTGTGGGACCCAGTAATACTGTAGCAGGGCATGTGTTAATGCCACTGACAAATGTTTTAAAGACCTTTATGACCTCCCCATTCTCCTTGTGGCTTTTCACTTTTTCCTGTAGAACCGGGGCCCAGACAAGCCTGGAGGACACCTTACCAACATCGATGCGGAGATCGACTCGTTGACCTGCATGTTGGCAGACCTGGATAGCCGCCCCCAGAACTCAAGATCACACGTGAGCAGTTAGGCTAATGTTGGCTGGAGCCCAACATATTAGAGAACTTAAATCCTTACCTTGTGTGTATCCAGCTGCAGGAGTGAGTGGATTATGGTGGATGTGTGGCTTTTTTTAAATAAAACACCTATTACTGCATGTATTAATTTATATATTGGCTTTATCACTTTTGTATTTGTGACTTTAGTGACAGCAGGTCTACAGCATTATAAAGCTACTTACACTAAAACTGCATGAATGGTCAATTTCTGGAATCTTTAAGATGCTTGATTATCATTGCTGTATTTGTATCAGACTTGATTTTTGTATCTGTATGCACATTTTTATTGTAATCTGCATGTGGCTCATAGAAGTTAAGGCAAGTGTTAGGGAATGAGCTGAGCTCCTCACTGAGTTAGCAGGAAAAATCATGTTGGTTATCACTGTGTCTGGCCTTCCTGTTGCCGATCATCGTGAAGATGTGTGATGGTGATTTAATGTGTCAGTCACATGGCTCTCCACCTGACCAGCATGTGTGCTGTCTGCCCATTTCAGGTGTACGACAACGTGCCTTACACTAAGCACATCTCAGGGGAGCGTTACAACCCCCCAGCCCAGACGAGAACGCTGCCCCCAGGCCGGCCCTCCACAGGGTACCCCCCTTATTCTCCGTCCCCATTCCACCTGGGACCTCCCTATGCTGGTGAGGCTGTGGTCCCTGGACCGCAGTCGTCCCAGTACAGCCCCCAGCAGGAGTACCCCTACTCTCCCCCTCTGAGGCAGTACCCCCATCCTGTCCCAGCCTCCTACACCACGGCCTCAACCCCCATGGGCCCCCGCTTCAGCGTCCAGGTCAGGACGGCACAGCCGGTGACCTACTCCCAGACCGGTCAGCCTGCTGAGCAGGCCTACACTCCTCCTCCGCCTCGGCAGCAAGACCCACAGCACTCCTACCCTGAGCCTGCCCTGGGACAGTCGCCTTGGTACCCCAGCTCTTCTGCATCGCGAGAACAGGATGCCCTTGTGGCCTACAAGGGGAGCACACTGGCTGCAGGACCCCGGTCCAACCAGGGATCCTTGCCAAAAAGGAGTCCAGATGCACAGCCTCCACCCCCCAGCCATGGCCCTGCCTACCCTGCAGGCAAGGTGAGCTCCATGCCATACCTTCGGGTACATCCTGCTCGGTTGCTTGGCAGCAGGTATCCAGCAGGAACTTTAAGCACAGTATAAAAAAATAATAAATGATCCAACTGTCTTCTCTGAAACTATAGGCAGCTTATTAAATGCATCTGGTTGTTATGACTTCTATTCCATCTTCATGTTTACACAGACCCATTGATCATTCTTACCTGCTTTTACCTTCGTCCACCAGGGGGCTCTGCAGAGGCCTGAGGAGGAATTGGAGAGATTGACTAAGAAGCTGGTGTATGACATGAATCACCCCCACACGGAGGAATACTTTGGTACGCCATCACGCGAGAACTCTAAGGCTTATGATAGTGTCAGGAAAGCTCACCAGATTCTGGTCCTCAGGGCGCTGTGCGCGGTGCGGCAACAAAGTGCTGGGTGATGGCAGCGGCTGCGTGGCCATGGAGCAGGTCTTCCATGTTGACTGCTTCACCTGCATCACCTGCCACACCCGCCTGCGTGGTCAACCCTTCTATGCCCTGGACAAGAAGAGCTACTGTGAAAGCTGCTATATCGTGAGTCCCCCTGCCAGGCTCCCATGGAATTCAAGAGTCACAAATTCTCAAGCCCTTCCCCCACTTTGACTTTTCTATTACCAACACCCCCCCCCCCCCTTCCTTGTGGACAGTAGTATTCCATTAGTCTCGTATTCCATATGGCTTGTCGTCCTTGGGAGATATCCATTTGTTACCTAGCTGCTGTATTTTACTCTTCCTTTACTAGCTTTTCCCACTGTCAGCAGTCAGCCTTGCTGAGCAGCTCCCCCAGTGTCCTGCTGGGTCTGTCTTTATGTCTCAAGTGTTCTGTATTATGTAGGCTCTAGTTACTTATCAGAACCCCACCCTGCTATTGGCTGTCTGGGGCATCAGGGTTGCATAGAATACTCTGTCTTCTCTTCAGAGTACGCTAGAGCGCTGCTCCAAATGCTCCCAGCCAATCCTGGATCGGATCCTGCGAGCCATGGGCAAGGCCTACCACCCGCGCTGCTTCACCTGCGTGGTGTGCGGCTGCTGCCTGGATGGTGTGCCCTTCACCGTGGACGCCACCTCACAGATCCACTGCATCGAGGACTTCCACAGGTAGGGAGCATCCTGCATGGTGTAGCTGGGAGAGATTCTTTTTAACTTGAGATGGCTCCATATGGCTTTCTCATCACTGGTGCAGATATCGGTCCATACTGGCCAACACAATACTGTTTCCTCTTAAATGCACAACTCTGGTCATTAGTGAACCGGGACCTTCTGATCACCCCTGTATTTTGGGCATTCCTTTGAGTTTGCCCTCCTCCTCCGAGGTGTTCAGAAATATTATTTTTGCTACTTTTAAAACACCAAAATTTTATTATTTCTGATGCTTTTCTCATGGGGGGGAAAAGCAAGTTCTCAGGTTTCTAGTGACCCGTAATGTGCAGTCATACTTGTCATGAATCATGATATTTTAACCCTTTACTGTGTGAGTGTGCATGTTCTATTCTTGGGGGGGGGCTGTTTGTAACCCTTGGCTTTGTGTGTTCTCTGCAGGAAGTTTGCCCCACGATGCTCGGTGTGTGGCCAGGCCATCATGCCAGAACCCGGCCAGGAAGAGACTGTGAGGATCGTGGCTCTGGACCGCAGTTTCCATGTCAACTGCTACATGTGTGAGGTGAGGCTAGTGTGTCTTATGCACTGTTTAGGGCCGGTGATTGGGTGTGTGTAACCAGCTGGCCTTTTTTTAACACCCCCCCAGGGTATCCACTGCCTTGTGCCCAAGGTGGCCTGGGATAGGCTTCAGGCTCCCTGTGGCCATGATTAGGATTATGTGGTTTGGAAAATGGATGGATGAATTATTTCAAGACAGGCTGATCCTCTGCAGGGTGCTGCTGTCTAATCTGTGTGTGGAAAATAAATCCTAATTTGACTGTAAGCAGGAAGATGCATGAGAAGAGTGTAAGGAAGCAGAAAGGGTGATGGTGACATGGGACATTCTGGCTGGGTTGCTCTCCTTCTGGTAGGAGTGTGGCCTGCTCCTGTCTTCAGAGGGAGAGGGGCGCGGCTGCTACCCCCTGGATGGTCACATCCTCTGCAAGAGCTGCAGTGCCCGGCGCATCCAGGACCTCTCTGCCAAAATCTCCACTGACTGCTAGTGGTGCCCGGGGCTGGCATCATGTCAGGTACCTGTGCCTGAGACTACTGGGCCTTCTCTCAGGACAAGAGCGTGCAACTCACAACTTGGTTGGTTTCCCTTTTGTGTTTGATTTACTCCTGGGACAATTGCTGTGAAACCTTACTGCCTGGGGAGAACAGTGCCCCCTGCTGGCCAAGTATGGTCCAAGTGTTACTGTTTAGCTAATCTCTAACTGGGCTGCAGAGGCTGTCAGGGCACCAGAGCATCTCAGAGTCACCAGGCTTGCATTTCGGAAGCATGTTGGTGTTGAGAGGCCAGTTAGTCCGCTAAAGTTCAATTGTCACCTCAGGCTGCATTAAAGGAACCCCTTTTTTTTTTTTTTGTTCCAATAGGGATGGCATAACCTTTATGCCCAATTTCATGGCTACCCCTCACATCAAAGATCCTTTATGATCCTTGGTGCAGTTTACCCTCCAGCCTGCAGGAGGCAGTCAAACTTCTGAACATGATTTTCCCCATTTACACATTCTTGATCATTTTCAACTAGATTTCTATACGCCATCAGCACACATGCAAGTCCAGAGCTTAAATAGTTTTGTACACCATATAAGATCTTGGTTCATATTAGATCACACCACAGGTTTGAGACAGCCAGCCTTTTGATTTACTGTGTTAATCCTGTTACTAGCTCTGACCATGTCATTGTGGAAGAATCTTCAATGGATTATGGGATAGAGCACTGTCTCCTGTTTGAAAGGCACAAACAGTTTAAGGGGGTGGGTTGGTAGTAATGCACAACTGAAATACTGAAATGTATCATTTAACTGTCCACCTAAGTTATGGCCTTTTAGTCCTGATTTTTGGGATACATTTCTCCTTTGATCACTTCCCTTTTTGAGTATGAAATGCCACTGAAAGTGTGTTGAGTTTCTTTTGAGATTTTGTGGGTGAATAGCACTTGGGGCGGCACGTGGAACTTTTTTGAGGTTGAAGTTACAACATAGTCTTTCTCTACAGTGATGTGTGGAATATTTGGATTTCTTAGTCTGTAGTTCTGTTAAGTGAGACAGAAGACTTGGACTATTTTTGGTTGGTTTTTGTTCAAATCCATTTGTTTCTTGCTGCATTTTGAGAATGTGAGGAGCGGGACAAAGTTGTGTGTTTCGGAAAAAACTTTGGTGGACTGGAGAGGCATGTTTTCTTCAAATTGTCTGAATGACCCCTTAATGCAAAAATGTCAAGACTTGTAGCTCAGGGAAGGTTTTTAAATCCTTCTGTGCTCTGGAATAATTCACCATTGATTTCCTTTTATTCATACGAGTATTTTTTTCACAGAACTTTTTGTAGATGCATTTTTTGAGACATTTTGAGCTGGGTACTTTACCATTAGTTGAATTAATCTTGTTTTGTTAGGAGTTTCTGCCAGTTCTGCAATTTTTAATGTACTTTGGATTTCCTCTTCCTGAACTGATTAGGTAAGTTGGGATGTTCCGCCTGTCCAATAGGTGTCCTGCAGTGTAGCACTGTCCACCAGCTCCCATGTGACACTGGTCTGGCTGTTAAAGCTGTGTCGCTTGCCCGTCATGTTCAGTACGGTGCTCTCTTGGGGGTTAGCGTGTTGTGCGCTGTAGGGGTATGTGTGTTTAGTCCCACATGAAGGATCTTAACTGTAGCTGCAGGCTGATTGCCATGATTGTAGGAACCTCTTAATAAAGCCATTCATTTTTATCTCATGGCTTAGTTTTCATTCCTTTGTTTCCCGAGAACATCCTCCTCTTAATTGGAATTCTCCCCACTTTGAACCACGTTTTTGTCTTTTTGGTGCTTTTACTGACTTTTTATGTATGGCACTGCACCTGCTTTTGTAGTAGGTCATAATCAAAAAGATTAGTCTTTCTGGAATAGTTATGAGTTTAGTGACATTTGTTTGAAACTAGCTATAGTAAATTACATGTTTCATGTGACTCAAGTTCAACTCTTACATTTTTTCCTGTTATCTGTCTTTTCTTGGAGAAAAGCCTGACCTAAACCTGCAATCCAGGAGGTCAGTTATGGAAAAACAATGAATAGAAACTACAGAAGTGATCTCCGTGAAAATGAAATTAGGCAAAGCAGGTGTTTAACTGCACTTTTACAAGTAGCTTATACATCTCAAACTGGTGACATGCCAAATTTAAAAGCCTGTTGAACTGACATGGAATGACTACTTTATGTAGTGTATTAACACGAGGTGAATGTCTTCCAGAAGAAGTTCCGGCAGCCAGCTTTGCGCATTCGCTGAGACAGAGGCAACTGACGTACCACTTTGCGCCGAAACTCCAGTTCCTTCATCCCAGGCATGACCTCGTTATCCAACTTCCTCATTACATCAGATAAAGTTTTCAGCAACAGCAAGCCGGATAAATCCTGAAAATCGATGGGCACAAGAAATAGTCCTAAAATTTTTGGACAAACACAGGGTATTATCAGCACCTATCCCCTCAAATCACAGCTGACGACTGTGAAACTGCCCCTTGTTTTTACCTATCATTTTCTGTGAGCTGAAAGTGTAATTTGAACAAAAAGCTATTTAAGTGATATGCTCACTATATTAATAGCTTTGCCACCTTTTGAAGTGTTCCTTTTTTTTTTTTACCTGTTTCTTCAAAACCACTAATCATACTGAACCATGTATAGGTGCATGCTTAGCAGATCATGCCAGACTATTAGTCTTAACCATAAAGTAAACCCAGAAAGGTATTGGAATTATTTCAGCACTTGTACAAAACTGTTACAAGTTCAATGAAAATTTGTACCAGAATTTTCAGGGTTACCAGGTTTGCTGCAGCAATAAGTAGTGAACTGGGAATGAGATTTAAGGAGAGCTGAATAGCTACACCATAATTTAGTATCTTGCAAAATATAGGTTAATTCAGCAACGGAAAAATGAGTACAAGTTTCAGCAATAAAATATGGTGTATAGATAATCTATATTACACCCACAATTAAATCAACAGGTTGATTATTCTTAAAAATGAAAGTCTGACTCCATGAGTTCAAAGAATATGGGCCCTCTGCTCTGTGCAAAGTTAAATCTTCCAATAGGTTGTGATAAGATTACTGAGGAAAACTTGCTAAATAATTGTATGTACCACTGTTGGTGTAAAAAAAAAAAAAACCTACAAAATTTACCAGTTTGACATAGCATACTGTACACATTACCCAACTGCAAAACTCATTCATTATTCTCACAATGCTAGTTCAATTCTGCTACATTGGTGCTAAATTCCACTAGCAAAACTGTGGTTTGAAGTAATGGATGGACACACTAATAAAGGAAGCTTACAAAGGTGGTATTTGTAAAGCTGACAATCACAAGTCTCAAAATTCCCTTGTGGGCCCCCAATCAAGTTGCCCCTGCAGTTTTGAGCATGACGTTCCCTCACCTGGTCGTCTTCAGTGATTTCTGCTTGTAGCAGATCATCCAGGACATCTTTCTGTGGGGCCCTGTTGACCGTGGCTAGCAGAACGGAAGCAGAGAGAGCCACTAGCAGCAACCGTAACTGAAAGTACCACATTATCTTACTGTGCTGACCTGGGTATCTCTGGTATGACAAAGCTGGTCAAGAGATCTAGCAAAGTCCTCAACATTAGTGTGATTTTCTGCTGTCAGCTCTTTTGCTATATACCCCTCCCAGGTCTGTGTTTCTGCCAGACGAGCAGACACGATTGGCTGCAAAGGACTGTGACGATTTGTCATCAGAGCCAAGATGGTGATGTCATAATGACTGATTTTGATTTTGAGTGAAAATAACATGGAGCCTGGAATGTTAGCAGCAGGTACCATAGGAATGGGTTCCCAGGAACTGTGGTGGTGCACATTACCTGTCTGCTTGGGAAAGACCATGTCCATTTAAGACACTCTTATAACCATAAATGGGCAGCAAGTAAACTCTATGTCTACAACAATTAAGGCCTACTAAGTGCTGGTAAGCTATGTTTGATCTGTGAGATCAACACCATCATTATCTGCTTGTGACAGGAAGTGACTCAAATGTTAATTGGCCTGCCCACCCGGTGCCTCAGCTTCACCGTGCCACCCCCGCACAAATTAGACCCTTTAAAAGGGCAGAAGATGAATAAAACTTAATGTAACATCATAACTATAATATGTTAAATTCCAAATGCTTGTGGTGGGACTTCCACTTCACAAATTTTAAACTTGTAAAAAGAAGTAAAATATCATGAATAATGAAAGAGTTAATAAGGAAAAGTACAATGCAATTTTGGCGTTGTATCATTGATGATTCTAGTAATCAATAAGGCATAGTTTTGATTGGATTGCCTACAAAGACTTAGAACTCCAGCTAAGAATTTTAGGATACGGCTTGATTTGGTTCTGTAACCAAACTGAAGAACATTCAAGAATGGTGCAGTCAATAACACCTTCCTCATAAAATTACTGCTATTATAATGTTCTTATAGAAAGGAAGTAAATTTGATGTTCTTAGCCAGAGTATAACATTCATCATATAAACCATGGTACCTGAGCCTTGGAATGTTTGCCCTAAAATTTGCTTGATCTGCTTTTTTTTTTTTTTGAGTGGAAACATTGGAAACCTTATAAAGAACCTTCTAGCTCCGTCTGGTCTTCCCCAGGCTGATGGCAGCCATCATCGTCAACAGCACCAAAGACATGGAGACGCCAAGCATAAGAGTGGCAAGGTGACCTTTCCTGGTGCTTCAGTTCTCTTCTCCTGCCAGGGAATCACTGTTTGCTCTAATCATTTCAGTCTGGCAAACAGCCCCAAGCGCTCATTAACATTTTTACTGAAGAGCTGGCTGTCAGTGCCAGAGGCCCCACACTAGGCTGATAAATACTACCATGCTGGTTACTTCCCACCAACTCCTTCAGTTCCACCTGCCCTTTATGGAACCTGTTGTTAAGGTCAGGCTATTCAAAAAAAGAGGACTGTGGGTGGACTGGTCTGCATCAAAGAACAAGAATTACCCTTTTGTCACTGTATTACTTTTACATTTGTAAATGTACTTATATCAAACTATTTGAAATTAACGTTCTCTGAATTAATTTTGTGGAAAAAGTCCTTTGGAGGCACAACCTCTAGCTGAAATATGTTCACTTTCAGGCAATGTGTCTTACACTTACCTATAACGTACTAGTATTATAATGTAATTAGAATGTGTTAGCCAGGACATGCCATTCATTTTGTTGTTAAGAAATAAATGTGATTTGGTTATTTTAATTTTTAAAGAATTCAACTTAAACAATAAAATTGAAACGACAAATATAAGACTTACTGTTTACATCCATTTATAGACAAATCATTTAAACCAGAATAATCAGATATTCAAACATAAATACATAATAGCTGGGTATTTGTACAGGTTAACAATTCTCTACAACTATTCATGACTGAATTACCTGTCCTGAAAAGTACCTATACACCCAGCATAAATGCGTACTTACTATACATTTCGACCTTTTGCTTGACAGCCCAAAGGTCCTAATACAGGCAATATTAAGGAATGAACGAACGTACTCAACATAACTTATGAACTGATGAACCAGAGGGAGCTTGGACAAGGCAACGGCATCTAATTTTCAACAACCAGTGGGAAAGAGCAGCTTTTTCAGGAAAGGAATTTGGGGGGACCCACATTCGACTCATTCAGACATATCTTGTTCATGAAGGTACTAATAAGAAGCCTTATACGGGAAAATATACGAGAAGCAGAGATTGCAGGACCTGAGAGAAAAGCCTCAGCTGGTTTCGCAGAAAAGACAATCTTACAGTGGGATTCACTACAATGGTTAGCACTGTTCCTTCGCACCTCCAGGGTTGGGGGATCGAAATCCGCCCCCACTCTGTGTACGTGGAGGTTACATATTCTCGCCGTGATTCATGGGTCTCCATGGGATGCGCTCCAGGCCCCCACGACCCTGCCTGTCATAAAGCGGTTTGGAAAATGATGGATAAGCAACATTTGGGTTGTTGCCTACATACTAACCGGCATTAAGCTCGGGACTGAAGATTATCACTCTCAACCAACATTTTTTTTTTCTGGCAGCAAAAAATAAAAACTCGCAATAATATTGCTTTTTTAAACACGATTACGCGAAACTAAATCAAAAGACTAAAATTAAAATGTCCGTTTACATACTTTTATTTAACTAAACATAACATTTACGGCACTTTTAATAGGCAAACATTTTCACCGCACATGATTTTACCGGCAATGTCGCCAACACACTTCATATGCCTAAGAAGTATGATAACGTAAAACAGCATTCGTCCAATGAACCATCATATTTCGAACCCCGTATAAAATACACGGCCCAGGGAAAACCTTGATTTACATTATCTTTTTAATATACATTATCAATGTATATGGGAGACGTACTGCATGACGTTCGACCAATGAACTGAAAGCATTCGGTCAACTATAACATATCGCAGAGTTGGGCCAAGTCACTTAAGGTACGTTTGTGTGAGAGTAGACGTTACATCGCTGTCTAATGTATGTTAAAAACATATTTTATTTTATTTATATTGCTCTAAGTAAATTTACGTTTAGCGTAAACGGCAACTAGATCAAGGACTGTCCATGACTAATGTTACCCAGTAAATTAAACTAGTCGGCCAACGAGGTTGTAAACAGGAAAAGGGAAGTTCTGCGCTTTTTTTTTAAGCAAAAGAAAAAAAAAAAAAAACGAAAGAAAGAAAAAGAGAGCGATCGGTATCAGTCCAAACCATTAAAACTTATACGGAGTTACAAAAATCAAGTTCATAAAAGATGTGCCCTGTTCGAAGAAATTGCATGTTATCACACAAAGCACGGTTATCAAAATGATGAAACACTTCTTATCTGGACAGATACTTGGATTATCTCTGCTGCTGCGGCTTTTGCTGATAACTTGCTAGGCAGCTGGACACGACGCGTCACTTCACCTACTGTGTAACATTGCATGGCATGCACGTAGCTGACTCAGCCTGCGAAGTTTAAGTTGTTAGAAGTTTTGCCGCTGTATCACGGTGCTGGTACTTCCAGGTAACTGTCCTGGATTAACGTTGGGCTTCGCACGGTGTTCAGGCGGTGTCATGCCACGACATGGCCCTTGACAGTGCCACCAGTGCCGTGAACAAGAAAAAGGAGAACAGCACGTTGGTCATGTCAACGCGTACCCAGCCGACCACCAGGTCACCACTGAATTGCGAAGTGTCGCTTTCGTTTCAGGACGAGCTGGCCGCGACAATACACGGTGCCTTTGAAGTGGCCGTGGAAATCGCAGTTTTGGAGATTACCAAATTGGTCGGCCAGGCACTCGGAGACGTGCGCGATCAGATGCATGAGACCCTGCGAGAGAACAAGTCTCTCAAGATACGTTTGCAAACGGCTGAACAACAGCTGGACGCCTTGCGTTGCAATTTGGATGATGGAAGTCAAGTGCGGTCGGTGGCGTTTGGTCAAGTGGGCAGCGATGATGGGATTCGCCAGCCTCACGTTACTAGCAAAGCGAAAGCAGCGAAGTCCAACAGCCTTAGTGAGGAGACAACAAGAGCCAAAGCTCCGAATCTTGTCGGCGACTCGATAAACGAGCTGCTTCTGGAGCCGTGTGGCTTCACGGCTGCGGACACCGAGTCCAGTTCGCGCAGCAACGCGTCTTTCAGTGAGATCCGTGAAGATGGTCGGGTCTGCTCCCATCATCTGCATCAAGAGTTAGGACGAGACACCGTACCGAGTCAGGACACGTCCGATCCGTCAGGTAGGTTGGTACAAGATTTACATCTGATTTACGAAGTGTAGTAACTTGCCATTATAATGCATATTGGGAGATAAAACAACATCCTCACACCTACTAAGACTGTAGGACTGGGTTTCCCATTCCTTCTGTGAACCAGCAAAAACATTCACGTGTAGTAGGACGTCGATAATTTGAATACCAGTCATCCCAACCGTCAATAATCCGAACCAAACCCGCTAGTTGTTAATGCTGGAGTATTACTGTTGCCGCATACTTTTCCGATTATTTATTCGAAGATGTATGTGACGTAACATAAATTACAGTAGTAGTAATCTTGCCTACTATAATTTTATTGCGTACCTAATTACATTTTCGCAGAAACTGGGTATTCTCGTATTTTTTTTATTTCAATACCTCGGTCCCGATTAGTTCGAATAATCGACGTTATGCTGTAGTTAATAATCTTCTGTATCTCGGAATCTTCATTTAAGTAATTCTGCTTTACTGCCCATCATCCGTCTGTCTTTCCACTCTGAACAGCCACCAAGGGCAGCTGCTCAAGTGCAGAGCCCCTGAACCATGCGATGACAGTGAAGCTTGACGGGCAGAGCACAGAGGATACAGCTGGACTGAACACTTCCTCCTCCTCATCTCTCTATGGTGGCATGGAGCTTTGCAAAATTGAGCAGGTCAAGGTAAAGGAGGAGAAGTCGGAGCCAGACCACCCACCCACATTTGGTTCTGGCCCCAGTGCAGTGGTGGAGGACGAGTTTGACCCTGACAGCCTCTCCCTAGCTCAGTCCAAGCTGCTGGAAGACTGGAGACCTGAGCCTCTAGAGCTGAACCAGGGCTGCCAAGCAAGTCGCTTTGGTCCCTGCACCAGCCGCTCACTGGGTGAGCCAGTCGGAGCTCTTCCTCTGAGGTTCTGGTTTCATTTCCTGAAGAGTCCCAGGTTTCTGCTCCAGATGAAGGCTTTATGCCGGGCCTGAGCTCCGTAATGACAGATCTAGAGTCTTTGTATGTAGGTTGAATATGAGTAGTGAATATCACGAGCAGTGTTTCTGTTAAGACATTTTGTTCATTCGTTCGTCCAGCTGTTCATAGCCGCTCATCCAGTAAAGGGTTGTGGAGAGCCTGGAGCCTTTCCCAGGAAACTGAGAGCACGAAGCAGGGGACACTGCACTGGATGACAGTCCATCACACACAGATGCACATGCTCACTGCAGGCAGCTCACATCACGCTATTGTGGAAGGAAATGCACACTCATGCAGGCAGGATGTGCAAACAGCACATGCCTGGAGCAACAGGTGGAAATCGAACCCAGAGCCCTGGAAGTGTCAACCCATAGTACTGCCAGCTGAGCCAAAGCTCTGTCTTGTGTTGTTTATAATACAGTCCAAAATTATACACAGTATAATACACAGTATACACAGTTAAAAAATATAATTCCAAATATCTTTGGTGTAAATATTACCAAAGCATTTTGCAGCTGTTTTTGCCTTACTTTTTGGATGAGCAGTTGAAACTGTCCTCTTTCAGCAGTTATCAGGATTTTTATCAGGCTGGTTTTGTGACATTCAGTGGATAACTGCATTCAGTAAAAAGGTAGTTCATTCAAACATGGCAAAATTTGAAAAAGAGGCAGACACTACATATAAACAAGGCTCAAGAAGACTTAGAGGTACATGGTCCAATGGAAGATGAGTAGGCACAAATCTGTCCAGAGACTGAACAAGAACATTTAGAGTGTCTTACCAGTAGAATAGATGAGAGTCCAGAAATATAGAAGAAACCAGTAATGTAATACCAGATTTGTTGCCAAGAATCATTTGCTGTACAGTTCAGGGGAATCCTTGGAGTTTGTCAAAGCAAGATGCATGACCCTTTACTTGATGAGCTGTTGGAAGATGGATGGTTATATGTATCTTGTTTGTGAAGATTTTCCACAAATCATTTGGTTTGGAGGTTTTGGTTAGCCATATGTTTGCTAACACACTTTCTTACTCCTCCACAGCTGACCCACCTGTCTCGAACCCGGAGCCCACAGCTCCCGATGGGTTTTTTCCCTCTCCGTTCCCTAACCCCACATCAGTGCCAGTCTCCCAGGAGCCTTATGGTGTCCAGGCGAGTGGCACTCTGCGGCCTCATGTGTGCAGGGTCTGTGGGGATGCATTCCATCTTCCGGGAGAGCTGCGACGGCACCACAGCCAACAGCATGGCAAGGCGCCACCAAGGAACCCCCGCCGGCAGGCCTTCCCCCCGGGCCGCAGCCCCTACCGCTGCTCCCAGTGTGGCCGCGACTTCAACCGTATGGAGAACCTGAAGACCCACCTGCGCATCCACACAGGCGAGAGGCCCTACTCCTGTTCTGTGTGTGGCATGCGTTTCCGCCATTCGGGGGCGCTCACAAGGCACTTCCGCATCCACACTGGGGAGAAGCCCTACGCCTGTAGCCAGTGCGGAAAGACTTTCCGCAACTGTGGAGGGCTCCGCTTTCACCAGCGCGCACACACACGGGAGGGGCATGGCACGGTGAACTGAGGACGGGGCACACCAGAGTGTGTCGAAAGGCTGCAGTGAAGAGGTGGGTGTTACCAATAGAGGAGGAGCAAATGGGGACGTGCGATTTGCCAGCCCTGTCATCCCGGTTGTTCTGAGAAGCCAAAGGGTGTTGAACATTTGGCAGTTTTTCTTTAACTGTTTTCTCCTGGAAAATAAGTCAACAATTTAATCCAGTCTAAGTGATGTCCGGGCTGAATTAGTGGGATGTTGTGTAGCACTGGCAGTCTGGACTTCTACTGCATCCAACCAGGTTTTGTAAAATTTTGGGAGTTGTATTTTTAAGTACATTTTTCTATTTTGGAATTTAGAGGCAATTAATGACATGCAGCTTGGTCTGCAGAAGGTTTTCCAGCTAAGAGCATGGACAGATCTGGTGCTGCTTTTCAAATAATTTGAAGTAGCTGTGTGACATTACTGCTGTTTTTTTTTTTTATTATTTAACCCTTAAATGCCTACCTTGAGTTGTTAATGACCCAGGACAATTTCATTACTAGGGTTGCAAAGGGGCGGAAAAATTCTGGTACATTTCTGGAAACTTTCCACGGGAAGTTAAGCTGAGGAATATACAAACATAAGTAAAAGCATTTTATCTAAGATTATGCTGCAAGGTGTTTTATTCAACTACATTTAAGTTCCCTGTTATAGGCTAAACTGCAATTTTGCAAACTTCCAGTTTATTCCCATTAATTCCCATATATTCCTGTTAATTCCCATGGAAAGTTTCCACCTTTGAAAATTCCCATAATTTTGCAACCCTGTTCATCACCCTTGTAGAATGTATTTGGACGTTTTTGTGTTCCCTCCAGGTATCCTTACAAAAAGTTTAATTTTAACAATTTTAGAACACTAAAATTCAGACATTCTTTTTCTGATGCTTTTGTTTCTGCAGTGTAAAGAAGGGACTGCATGACTAGCTATGCAGTAGTGTTTTTTTACATGCAAAAACCCTAACACCACTGTCAGTTAAAAAATATAATTCCAAATATCTTTGGTGTAAATTTCATGTATTTGTGAGGTTTTTATGGCAGAAATGTCACGTGCATGCTCAGTGCGTCTTCCACTGAGTCTCTGCACGAGGAGCTTGCCAAAACAGTGGGGTAGGGGGCTGTCAATTAAAATGATGATGAAGGCTGATAATAGCGTTCTTATGCTGAGAAATATCAAATGAAATAGTAAATACAATTTTTTACAATTTGTTGATACATTGAGAATAGTTAAAGAATGGTTTGTAGTTCATTTTGTGGTATTTCTGTGCTGGATTGCTAACGGCCTGCTGAAATTTCCATAGATTTGAGGGTTAATGTGTTGCTTTTTTGGTGTGCAAGAGCACACCCTAAAGCCAGTGTGAAGTGGCATATATGGTCACTGAACTAGACTAGGTGCCTGTTCTCTTTGTAAAGTTGGCAGTATACTTTGAATGAAAAAGGCATCCTTTACCCAGCATGCAGTATACTGCGATAAAAGAGAGGTGGTATTCATCTCTGACCACAGTGTTGTGCACGGGCAGGCATTTAGGACACCCTTTCAAAACCTGAATTCTGACTGGAGAAATTTGGGTAGATTCAGGGAATCAACAAATCCTGAATCCACTCTCTACAATTGGTCATAACATGTTATGTTGTTGCTTGCTCGACCTTGGTCTGGTCACAGTTTTGCATTCAAAATTAATGAACACGAGAGAAAGCTGGCCATGTTCGTTTATGGATATCCATATCTATATGACAGGTTGTGGCGAGACTTAAGACATGCAAATGACCGGCAATTTATGGCAAGAAATTGCTACACAGCTTGTAGTGAAAAACACTAAATCATTGCTCCCCCCTTGTGTCTGTAGGTTTAATTTCCACAGCCAGGCTTTTTAAGTATGTAATTGTTTGTCCCTTGAGCCCTGAGAACGTGTTGGGCAGTGTTTTGGCTTCAGCTAGTTGCAACATCTTTTAGTTTACGGCCAGCTTTAGGTATACACAGTAAACTTGGTTTGCAAGCTAGCCCACTACATAATTTGTGTGATTAGCTGTAAAGTCTACCCTTATCACAAAACCTCACGTCAGTGTTATTCCATCAGGTGCATTTAAGAAGCCCTTGTAAATGCATATTTGACTTAAGATTTTTTCTATGTATGTTTTTTTTTTTACGTCTGGTTGTTTCTTCAAATTCCTGACTTTTCCAGAATTCTGAAAGTTTCCTGATAAAACTATTCTTGGAATACTCCCTTTTTCTGTTGTTTTCTAAAGCTTGACTACTGAAACTGAAAACATGTAAATTATGTGACTGCTCTTAGTAGCGCCTTTCAGAGTTTCTAGTCCGTTCTGCGGTTTTAAATGAACAGCTGCACTGTAATTCAATCAGTTTGTTGGGAAAAAAAGTTAAAAACCATATTTTATCACAGTCTGATGACCATGAACACCCCAGCCTCCTGCAGGTCCTAGGCCAGTACCGGACCTGTCTGCTCTGCCTTTTCCCCCCCATTCATGGCCAAGCTGGATTTCTGTTTGTAATCCACATGTCAAGCAGGCAGTGAATTTTACACTCAAAGGATTGAAACCTTATTTTAGTCATACCACTAAACATGAATCTGGTGTTTATAACCTCTGAGAGTATGTCAAGACAGCATGTGTACATGACCCCATCCTTGATTGGATGGATTAATAGATGGATGGATGTAAACATGAGTATATGCTCTGATATGGTGGCCTGCAAATTGGGAAGATCCTCCTCATCAATGTTCCCTGCAGAACATGTTTTCCATTTTCCACATATCAGACCGTGGCTTTCTGAACTGAAGCTTGATAGACTATGTGCTGCCACTGTTACCAGAAAAATACATCTGAGTGTGAATTGCTTATACTGGAAATTTAGTAGTACTGGTGGCTGTATAATAGATGTTTTAAATCGGATTAGGAAACCGCTGTTACAAGAATACAGCGTTTTTTTCATGACCAGAATATACACAGATTAAATACACATGAATATTAATATTACACAATTTAATTTTACATTTAAATCAATTGGTATGTAAAAAAAAAAAGCAGTACGACGTGACAGAGTGGTTTGTATGTGTTAAAAGTGGCTTCTTGCAGAGTTCAGCTTCCAACAATTTGGATTTTTTTTGCCAAAACTTTTTTTTTTCTTATAGACTGAATGGGTAGCAAATATGTATTTGGTGATCACTGGGTTTTTCGCTTCTCCCATTGTTCTGGTGTCAGTGTCTTCTGCTCAAAAGCATGAATGTCCTTCAACTCGTCGGCGAGACAGCTGTTCACCATCCTGAATGACGACACAGAGCAAAGCATTGACTCCAGCGTGCCCTTTACCTGGTCAGCATCCCTACCAGTCTTTGTCCTCTACTCTGCCAGTCTTACTCCCAGCTGTTCAACCATGGCCAAGTATTTTCTCACTCATAATAATTCACATTCTCCTACAGCCTTACTTCCAGTTCCTACCATCCCTCATTACACATTAAGAAATGCTGCCATCCCTTCGTTTACTTTTCTTCCCATCCAGTCTCTTCCTTATGTGATCTCTGCGCTGGCCATTCTGTTCATCGCTGTTCGTCTCCTTACCTTTGTCTCTGCAGCAGTGTCTTGCCTTCAAACTCTGGCGACACCACTAGTACCTTGAAGCTGGCAGCACATCTGTTCATAGTTGTATCTTCTACTTCCTGTAAAACCAGAGAGTGTTGTAATCTGGCGTTATATGCACAAATGAATGCCGCCTACTACGTACATCATTAAAATTAAATTACAAATACTACGGCTGCCACCAATATTGTATAATACAAGAAAGAGAGACGCTTTCCGGTAAATCGATTAAACAATTAAAATAGCAGAGGGAAGGCACAATAACAAATTCGATCATCAACGCCTCGCATTTTTTCTCACATCATGCAGTGTATCATGTGCATGAAAAACAATTCGAATCGGAAACATGCCGGAGAGTTCTGTGAGGTAATTTACCGTTAACTTGCTTATCTGAAACAAATGTAGGGAGTGTTTATATTCAGCACATAACAGACGTTCATGTATCAATGCTAATCTGTGTTAATGTGTCTTGGAAAGCAGACCTCTTCTACAATACACGTTGTGAATCAACCATTAGGCATCGTTATATTCAGACACGAGTTATTGTCATTATAGAAAAACTGAATATCAAAATCCATAATTGCAGCCCTAAGATGTACAGTATATACCTAAATAGCACCAGATTAATAGCATATTTATGCCGATATTTTAATCTTATGTATCAAATCAATTTAGAGTCTAAAATTTGACCAGATATTTTACGTGAAATTCTGATGTGTACCGTTCAATGGACACCATGTTTTGTCCGCATTAACTACATCAACCAGAGGTTCGAGTCAGAAGATCGCATAGCTTACGTTTTAAGAACACATACCACATGCACTGCTCCAACACCCGTAGTCAGTTTTTCGCGAATGTGATCTGCTGTTACTGCCATGCTTTAAAGAACAAAGAATGATTTAAATAACGTCCGCTGATGTAATAATGAAGGTTATATCTCACTGTGCCCTTCTTGTCTTGTGTTTTTTTTTTCCAAGTACAGGATAGAATCATCATGCCGCTTCCGCTTAGAGGGGTCTTCAATTGCACTGACCAATAGCAGCCCACCATTTTCAATGTCGTGCGGCCGTGTTCTTGTCGTCAACCATTCACATTTCCTCAAGGCAGCCTAGGGCGGGAACACAAGGGGTTACACACCAATCAAAAAAAGGTTTCTCTGTTTGGGTCCTCTTCTTCTGAACCGGTCTAAATCTGAATGCCGGAATTTAATTTTTAGAAAGAGTACCATACTTGACTTTATAATTTTTTTTTTAGCAAATTTTAGAGTAGAGATAGTATTTTATGTATAATTCATTTTAAAGTGCACATTTAAGCTGCCTTTGAGAAAACATCAAAATATTTTATAATCAGGCAATAGAAAAAAACAGACAGCTCACAGAATTGATTTCATTTTGAAACGAGCTGTCCCATGCGTCTTTATTTTTCCTGTTTTCTTTATTATTTAGCTACATCATTTATTTTGCTGAACATCTGGATTGTGTAGCTTTGTAGTTATTTCAAAACTCTTTCAATTTGGTAAGAGCGAGTTAGTTGTTTATGGACAGATATTACTGATTTTATTTTTTATTAAAATTGTCCAGATAATTGTTTCATTTTTATTAGTTGAAACGTCGCATGTGGTTTGCTTACAACCAAACGATAAGATCAAATACGCCAAAACGGCAGTTATTTAATGTGTTTACTGGTCTGATAATTAGTTATTTGTTGCCAGATTGTACAAGAAAACATTTGCAGCTGAACGTCTCTCGAATCTAATCGAGTTGAGTAGAATGACTGCTTTTAGAAACACTGTCATTTCTTCATTTGCTTTGTTAGCACCCTGAGATGGTGGTGGAAGTGGAGAACTTCTTCGGGGTGTACATGTTATACTGTACAAACCCGAAGTTTAAGGGTCGCATCTACATAGGTTTCACTGTGAACCCAGAGCGCCGGATAGGACAGCACAATGCCGGGCGACATAGAGGGGGAGCCAAGAGGACCAGCGGACGCGGACCGTGGTGGGAAGCGTCAACGTAGAGTTAAATAAACAGTTTTCCTTTGGGGAGATTGCCAGTGATAGTGTTAAATGTCTCAGAAGTAATAAATGAAAGTTAAACATATTTCTACGATTATTACGTTTACTTTGGCATTTATTTTTTCACAATGTATATGGCCTCTGAAATATGGTATCCAAATCAATGCCCTCTGTGTGACTGGGAATGTATTTTTTATTTTTTTTTTAAATTGTTTTATGCAGGGAGATGATCTTCATCATTCATGGTTTTCCCTCTGACATTGCAGCTTTGCGGGTAAGCATGCATCTCACACATTTAACGTTTCAAACTGCAGTAAGGAAAAGGTTTGTGAGATTTAACTGTGAAGCATATTTACACAAGATTCCACCCTACCTTTGAAGATGAGTGAACTTGACAGATGCTCTCCTTTCTCCATCTGAATACAGTTCGAATGGGCATGGCAACACCCGCATTCCTCTCGCCGCCTTTCCCATGTTACTCGTCGGTCACGCCGCGAATCCAGCCTGCAGTTCCACTGGCGCGTGCTCTCGCACATGCTCCAGGTGGCACCCTGGAACCGCCTGCCCCTCACGGCTCGCTGGCTACGCCAGGAGTATCGACTGGATTTTGAACCTGGGCTTCAGCCTCCATTGCATGTGCCTGTGGCCTTTGGGAGTGTGCGTGCCAAGAAGCAGCAGACACTGGAGCTAGTAGGGCAGGAGCAGGAAGAGAAACAGCATGCAGAGCGATGCCACCTCTGCCTGGCTGTGGTTAAGGTGAGCAGGGGGAGGAACAGCCTGCAGAGCGATGCCACCTCTGCCTGGCTGTGGTTAAGGTGAGTGGGGGGAGGAACAGCCTGCAGAGCGATGCCACCTCTGCCTGGCTTTTAACGGGATTTGCTTCAAGTGAGCATGAATAATCTGCTTTACTGGAACTCCAATTACAGTGTATACACATCACCCTGGTGAAAAGATCTCAGGCAAAACACTCACCAAAACTTTGGCAAACTGTTTCCCTGTGTGACTTATCTACAGGACTAAAATCTTTCCATTCCCAAGGATTTGTGTTGGGCTGCACCCATTGTAGAATTCCATAAAACATTTGAGAAATGAACAACTATGGGAATTTGGGACCTCCATCTGCAGCTGAATCCCAAACTATCTGACAGGGAGACCCCCAGTAGTGAGAATAGGCAGTAACATTTCCACCTCTCTGACCCTCAACACAGGAGCCCCATAGGGATGTGTGCTCACCTGCCTTCTTCACTCCCCATACAACCTTGACAGTGTAGTTAAGCATGCCGCCGACTCTGTCATCAAGCTTGCTGAAGGTACCACCATAATCAGACTCCTCAGTAAGAGCGATGAGACTGCCTACACAGAGGAGGTGACCGTCCTGGCACTATAGACATTTCCATGGAGAAGTCCAAGACCCCAGTGATCCCAGCCATAGACTATTTACATCTCCTCAATCTGGAGCCTGTATTGCAGCTTTTAGGCTTTCAGTCCACTCCATCAGACTGTTAAACACCCGAAGTTCTGGATGGACTCCTTCGTCCACCTGTACTGATCTGCACGCCAGTTCACTGTCATCTGCAGTACGCTTGTATTGCACAATTCTGTGTTGCACTGCCGCTGAGCATTGAGCACCCTGTCATTTGTAGTCACTCAGTTATGTGTACCGCTGCTGTTTTTACTCATTCACTATTTATTATTGCTACTTTTTATTTTCCTTACTGTCTTTTAATTCTGTCTGCAATGTTGATGCCTGTGAAGTCTAGGGAATCATTGCTCTGCCCAGAGGCACCAGTCAGGGTGCATGACTGTAAAAATCTTTTGAACCTTTGAACAGAGTATAAATTCCTTTAGTGGAGCTTGGTAAATGCATTAAAAACCCAATTTCTGCAGTTATTTTCTTTATACTTTGAGGAACTTTTGGATTATTTTACAAATCTCAACATAATTTTGAACTATACAAATTAAATGTTCAGCCGTATACTTTTTCTTACCTTACTAAACATTTTATTTGAAATTTTCTTTGCTTTCACAACAGGCTGCAGATAGAGTGTCCTGTTTCCATCTTTCTTGCCAAATGGTCGCTCACCTCATCTGTTTGGCTAAGCATTTCCTCCAGTCTGAGCCCACCCATTTACTTCCTGTGGAGGGGAAATGCCCCAGGTGCCACCATTCTGTGCTCTGGGGTAATCTGATTCGCCACAAGAAAGGTTGCTATGGTGACCTGGAAGAAATAACAGCATCTGAATCATCTCAGGTAAGTGAGCATTGCATTGAAAGGGCTGGAAAGTCATAAGTGACCTTGAAGGATCTGTGTGCTATATTTAGTCTTGTTACACTTGACTTTAAAGGACATAGATTCAGTTTGGATGAAGTGTTTCGTACAAAAGCAGGCAGGCCTATCGATCGGCTTTTCTGAGTAACATCTTGCAGCGTTCCACTAATTGTAGTAGGCATTAGCTCGACAGTAACCTTGAGAGAGCTTGTGTAGAAGTGGCTCTGCTCATTCAGACATTTTCTGTGTGGTTTACAGGGCCACTGGGCAGATGAACTGCAGCTGTGAACAGTGGCCCAGCAGAATCTGTCTGCTGCCCTGCTGCTCTGCCCTGAATCTCCGCTCTGCTTCAAGTCGGGATACACATTCTTGTGTGTTCACTTGTCTGTCATTGAAGAAAACCATGGGAATTAGAGATGCACTTTGAGGCAAAACTCACACTGCCATTATGAAGAAGCTAAGTGTGCTACCCTGGAACTGGGAGAAAGAATTATCATTTTCACATAAGTGAAACAGGATGTCCTCAAACAATGAGCTTTTTTTTTTTTTTTTTTTTTTTTTTTTTACCATGACAGTTGCATTTTAATTCACAATTATGTTTTTCTTTGAGGATGCAAGTGTTTTTAGCAAGAAGGCTTTTAATGAAAAGAACAGAATAAACTGCCTCTTCTAGGATTTTTAAAAGTGGACTTCCATTAAATAAAGAAAACTGTATAATAAGTAGGTATGAATAGCTAAATAAATATCCATTGATCCATTTTGTTGGAGATGGATGGAGAACATCCATTCATCCACAACAACTTATCCGCTAAATAAACAATTGAAGCAAGTTTAAGTTTCTGGTTTCGGTTGGGGGTGTTTATTGTTTGAGCTAAGAGAGGAATGCTGGATCATATATGCTAGAAATTGGAATATTCATTGCTAGTGAAGAATCTTCAGTCTACACCCTGCTCTATACTCTAACATACACTGAAGGACGAGGCTCAATCTACCCAGCTCTCCATTCTATTCCCCGACGTACGGTGAAGGTGGAGGGTTGCTCTACCCTGCTCTCCATTCTACTCCCCGGCATACGGTGAAGGTGGAGGGTTGCTCTACCCTGCTCTCCATTCTACTCCCCGACGTACGGTGAAGGTGGAGGGTTGCTCTACCCTGCTCTCCATTCTACACCCCGACGTACGGTGAAGGTGGAGGGTTGCTCTACCCTGCTCTCAGTTCTACTCCCCGACATACGGTGAAGGTGGAGGATTGCTCTAACCCGGCTCTCTGCTCTACTCCCTGACGTACACTGAAGGCCGAGGCTCAGTCTATCCAGTTCTGTGCTCTACGCCCTGACTTATTCTTGGTGTATGCTGACTCTCTGCTCTATACCCCATCATTCACTGAAGACCAAGGCTCAGTCTGCTCCAGCTCTCTGCTCTACACCCCCATGTACACTGAAGACCAAGCATCGGTCTACCTCAGCTCTCTGCTCTGCACCTAAATGTATGCTGTGGACCGAGGCTCTTGTCTGGCTCTCTGCTCTGTATGTGTACCCTTACATACACCCAACTAATACTGTGGTGATGTGTGGTGGTCAGAGTTTTCCAAGTTATTATATAATTCATTAACCCATGAGTAGATAAAAATCCATTAGCAGTTATGGACAAGTAACCCTCTAGGGAAATCCTTCTGAAGAAATTCTGAAGATGGGGGGGTGTCTATGACAGACCTGAACAGCGAGGAGGACCTTTGATATGCACAAAGGATTTTAACATCACATCCTTTGTATGCAAATGATTGGGATAACTACCCTGAGCATCAGATCAGGGAAGAAGAAACTAGTTGATGTCCAATGCAAATGAGGTTAAGTATATGAACACGTCAGTCGATTCTCATGTGTGCTGAGTTAATAAACATGGAGCGATTATGGTTCACTATGGCAACACAACACTGATGACAGCAGCAAGACCAACTTTTGATTGGCTTAATGACAGTTCTGAGAATGTTATCCTTTAAGGGAGCCTTTTAAACAGAAATACTGGTAAAAGGGTGTGTGACCATGCTTTAAATTTCCTCTGGACTGAGGTTGTGTCTATCCTGTCCAAATGGGGAAATGACTGTCTGTTTATGTACTTTTGTCATTCTTTAAATATGCCCCTTTCTGCATTTCCAGTTCTCATCTGGTGGAGCAGCTGATGCCTGAATGGATGGGGGCAGCAATGGGAAGGAACAGGAAGGAGATCACTATGCAGGAACCCTTTAAGGGTGGGATCATGTGGGAAATGGCAGTTGTATCAGCTTTGACCTGATAATGAATGGGATGTATGAAGTCTCCATCATGCGGTCAGGACTGCATTCACATTTTTGCTCCTCTGGGTAAATGCACTATGTAGTTTCATAGAGATAATTGCACTAATCATGTGCTGTGCCCGAGTACATTAGAATGACCTATTAGCATGTTTATGGTGAATTCATGGGGTCTGCTTCATAGAGCAAAGGTCTAACCCGCCACCAAGTTTCCACCTGTCAGACCATTGGTTGAAAGCCTGATATCCCTGAGTCCAGTTTCATGTCTGATATCTTTCATGAAGTTAGGCCACGGTTGAATGCTCTGGGAACAGCACTGGGTAAAGCAATCTCTTGTTTGTTCTGCTAGGAAATTTTGCAACAATCGTCAGGGTTCAGTCATACAGGTCATATTTGCCCATTCTATCTGGGAGCCTTTGCTCTGTTACAGAGGAGAACTCGTCCACATATAAACATACAAATTTATAAGGCTAGGTGTGGGGAGCATCACTGCCTCACACCTCCAGGGTTTTGGGTTTGAATCTCACCTCCACACTGTGTGTGTGGAGTTTGCTTGCTTTCCACAAATTGTGAGTGTGTGCCTATCTGGCCTTGCGCCTTCTACTGCCTGAAACAGGCTCAACACCCCCACAAACCCGTACTGGATGGATGAAGGAATGTGTATTTTTTTATGGTCTCACCAAGGGCTATAAAATGTAAAGTGTTTATTTAACAGTTATTTGCAAGTAAATATAATTTCTAGTTGAAGGGATAGCTTCCTAATTCTGGATGTTCTATTAAATCTTAATAGTGGTCACTGTGACGTAAATATTCAAAAGGCAGGAAAGTTATTGTCTTGTCATACCTTAAAAGACACTGTTGCGTTGATGTACTGAATGGCTACCAGGGGCTGGGGAGATTATAAAAAAATGGAGTTTGTGGCAGTTGCTGTAACTTTTGACTTTGCATTCTTTAGCAAAGATCCCTGTGATGTTATAAACATTTGAGAGTAGATTCCATCATTCAGTAGGAATTGAATGCCATTGTTAATACGATCAAGGCAGCAAGGAATTCCATTTTCTATTCAGGAACTCGCCAACTCAGACACAGACCATGTGTTGTAAAATCGATGTGGGTAGTGTAGCCCCAATAAAGCAACGGTGCTAAATGAGCTCGGCTGATGTTACATTTTACATTGAAGGTTCAGAATATGAAAGCTAATTCATATTTCTTTTCTATGCCCTGTCACATTCCACGGACAGCGCATGTGATGTAAATTTCGTCATCAAAGGTGTCCGTGCGGACTGTGTGCACGCAGCCAAGATTTTGTATTTAGCAGACATTTCGCGCGTCATCAGTGCAGGTCCAAGGAATGGATTAGTGCATTGCTGGGAATTTCCAGTAGATGGCAGTGCCAAATGAACAGATGTCGATGGAGGAGGAGTAGAAAAAGAGAGTATTTCCCATGAGCAGCTATGTGAGGTATGAGCTATGTGCATCAGTATGGTACATTTAAAAGTCGTCTCTTAACAGAAGAGAACCAAAAGCAGATCACTCTCGATCACCATTGTGTGGTCGTTGTGTGCTTCTGCTTTTGCTTCAGCTTAATTTTAATCTACTAGAGCTTCAGTTAGATCATCTGGACAACATGCACTCTGTGGGTCTGGTGGAATATCATCGCTGCTGACCGTCAACATAGATGTACACTGACAAATGTAGCATGGGCGTAAAGGTCTGTGCGCTCGACCGTGACGGAATGAAGTATGAACAACTTTTCCATGAGACAGCTGAACCCTACCAGGGAATGGACTTCATCAAGCTTCCTGGTACTCAAAGTGGACAGGATGCATAAAGATGATATATAGGCATTATTCAAAGCTGAATGCTAAGACCAAGCATTAGTCCAGGATAGATGACTGCACACCATATTGGCACTGTAAACTAAAGGAGGTTCGGTTACGGGGTACATTCACCTTTCCTCTATTGACAAACAGTTGACTGCCATTTGTGGTACATGCTTCATAATCACTAAGGCCCAGACCATTGGAGAGAACAAGTGCATTTATTATAGTCCCTTTTCATAAGATAGCATCTGTATCAGAAGCATGCATTAGTGTGAGACTGAACATTAACTGGCAGGTGCTGCTTTCACTATGTCAAAGAAAAACTGGTTCACAGTTTTGTACTTTCATAAAAGTCTGCAATTGTGTGATTTCTTGTTTTCTTTGAGAAACCATATCCAGATGCTGGTAAAAAATCTGAGCTCATTCCTTCAAAGCACGCTGCTACTGTTCCCACCTGCCTTCTAAATGACTGAGGATACGTGTCATCCTAGACTGATTCCTGCTGACCCACTGTCTTCACTGTTCTTAGCGTCAGACAGAAGCAAATGAACTCTTTACAGCTTACTTCATAACCCCGAAAACACGCATTCTTTGAGTCAATCTGCACACGCTCAGTCAGCTCTGCTGAGTAAGGAGAGAACCCAGATGGTATTTGTAGGACTTTTTACAACACTATCTGTTCCTCTCCACGCTGTAAATACTGTCACTCACTTTTGGAACAGGAGAAATGAGGATATGAAACCGCTGTAGTGGGTGGGATTATGGCCCACTGTCAATTTCACTGTCAATGTTATTTAAGGGAATGAAATAGCCTTTTATTTGTTAGTTAATAAGTCAGTATATTTTGCTGTCTCACAGTATAATGTTATTACTACAAACTTTTTGATGCTGGTTGCATTATGTAAAGAGAACCTTGATGTTACTTGTACACACTGTTACTATACTCATAGTAATTAAAGGTTAGGTAAGTACGTACCATACAAACAGATCACATCATATTTAGATTATGTGGTGTTAATGGTTGATCAAATGGGTAAAGGAGATTAGTTAGACTATGCGAAGAGATAAGGTATTTGGTAACTAGATAGCATTATGAGCACAGTACACAATACCCATGACATTGCTGAGCAGGACCAGTACCATTGTCCATCTCGATTCAGCGTCCCGTTATATCCAAACTTGCCCAGACTGTACACAAAAGAACGTTTTCCACAAGCTTTTGCCTGGTCCAGGCTCTTCACCTGATATTCTTCATTACTGCGGGGCCTGAGGGGCGTTGATGGTGATCACCGGCTGAAAGAAGTATGACAATCAGAAACGCACAACATGCAGATGAGAATATGAGCTAAAGTCTCGTCCATGTTTTTTTTCTTTTGCGTTCCTGTATAGTGATCTGGTGTTCTGAGGGGCTGTAGCTAATTCGAACTTCTCTGAGCTTGGGTCATGTTACACTGAAGTCCTACACAATATTGAGCAAAAAACTAATCTGCACAACACTCCTCCCAAAGCACTTTGTTGTTTTCCCCTTAACATCTGTGCAACATCTGTGCATCCTTTATGAGCAGTGGTCAAACTGTAGTCCCTGAAGGCCACCGGGTCTGCTGGATTGAGCTGTTTTTCTACTTTGCATCTGAAATACCACTGTGCTACCTGCAGGACGTGAAGGATGAAGAAGTTTTAAGTCCAAAAGAACATGTCCTCTTTAAAGAGTGGTATTTCAATCCATGGACCCTTGATTCTGTTTGTCTCAGAGATTCTGGGACTTCATTTGAAAAACACTTCAAAAAAAAAATGAGTGCAATGCTGTTTTTCTGCATGAGACAAAAATACAAGCACAAACTCTATTTTCCATTGACTGAAGGTCTATCACAGTGGATGAATTTCAGATGTTAGATTTGCCTAAAAAATGAACCACTTTCATCTCTTTTCTCCAAGTCTATAATTAGAGATGGATCAATACCACATTTTCCATCTCTAACATGAACTTAAATATCAGTTGATACCAATACCAGCTGATCTAGTACTCTTTATTTCTGATTAACCCTTAAATGCACACCTCTGGTCCTTAGAGACCCAGTACCTTCTTCTCATCCCCCATGCATTTTGCACATTTCGTGGAGTTTGCCCTCCTCTCTCCAGGTATTCTTCAAAAAGTTTATATTTAATCATTTGCTACCTTTATAACACCAAAATTGTCAAATATATTCTTTTTCAGCCTGACCACCAGCAGCAGTACATCGCTGGCAGAACAGCTCAGCCACTTCTTTGGTCACTACGAAGTGAACAGAATAAAGTCTGCCATGTCTACTGCTCCAGCTCCAACTTTCATCAGTCAGATAGCCACCGACTGATACAGACTGCAGAAGTCACACGCACATTTCATACACTCAACGTATGGAAGGCAGCAGGTCCGGATGGCGTTCCGGGATGGGTTCTCAAAGACTGTGCTGGTGAGTTAGCTGGATTGTTCACAAAAATTTACAACTTATCCTTGTTACAGTGCACTGTTCCAACATGCCTAAAATCTTCTGAAATAATGCCAGTCCCGAAGCAGACAGCCATAACCTGTTGAGCCCTCTCCTCTATTCTCTGTATACTTATGACTGTACACCAACCCACAACACGAACACAATCATCAAATTTGCAGACAACACGACAATGGTGGGATTGACCACCAAGGGTGACGAGACAGCCTGGTGCTCAGAAAATAATCTGATACTCAGCACCAAGAAAACAAAGGAGCTCATCATTGATTTTAGGAAGAAACAAGATGACCATCCTCCACTGCATATAAATGGAGAAAGAGCGGATATAGTCTCAAGGTTCAGGTTCCTGCGCACCTACATTTCAGAAGATCTCACGTGGTCAACCAACACAGACTCTCTGGTTAAGAAGGCACAACAACGACTGTACTTTCTAAGGTCACTTAGAAAGGCCATCCCGCCACAACACTTACTATTGCCCTTCTAGTGGTGCTCCATTGAAAGCGTTCTTACACAAGGCTTCCTAGTGTGGCATGGCAACAGTTCGGCAGCTGACAGGAAGGCTCTGTAAAGAGTCAACACAGCCCAGAAGACCACCAATACACATCTGCCTACCCTGAAAGACATCTATAGCTCCCCTTGCCTGTGGAAGGCATCATGTATCTTAACGGACCCATCTCACTCAGCCCACCACTTGTTTGCCCTTCTACCCTCAGGTGTTACAGGTCCATCAAAGCAAGCACTACAAGACTAAGGAACAGTTTCTTCTCCAGAGCTGTCACTACACTGAACTCTGCACTGTGAGAACATCTCCCACTGACGACACTTAAACTGTACTTATATGGTACAACAACCAGATTATCCTCGTTTAGTAATACTTATTGTGTGTGATGTTTTACTATTGCAATACCTACCTCTGTTTAACTTGGAATCATTTATTTTTAAACTCCTGTGCAATATTTATATTTTCCTTATGCTGCTGTTATATTATTATACATGGTTACTGCACTGCATTTTTGTATATCCTAGTTCCATACTCAGGAACTATATGTGCACTATAATTTCAAATGGTTTAAATCTATATTTATACACCTAATCATATTTTCACAAGTACTCTTACATTGCACAATTCCTACATGTGTGAATATGTACATGAATGCATATGAGTCTTGCATGTGCCTTGTTTAAAAATACTGTATATTTTATGCTTTAGTATTTTATTGTTTCCTTATTCTTACCAGAGCCCCGCTCAGGTAGTGCACCTGAGTTTCGCTGTACAACACCAGTACAATGACAATAAAGGAATTCTATTCTATTTCTGATACTTTTCTTTAAAAAAAAAAAAAAGTGATCGGGGTGCCAGTGACCCATGGTATGCTGTAGCATACATGTCATGTGTAGCGGTTTTTAACATTTGCTGCTAACCAGACAAAAACATTTGCCAGAACCTCCCCATCCCTGCTGAGAGGTCTTGGTAATTTCAGTCCAATTAGGTTGATACGAACACAATAGCATAAAACGTGTTTTTTCTGTGCTTGAAAACCCCAACTAACAAACTAACCATGTTCTCATCCACTATTTTCACTACTTTTAGTGACAAGATGAAAATGTGCAAAAAAGCTTAAGAAATTTGCTGCCTCAAATGCATCAAACTGACTGAAAGCAGTCGCACAAGTTTTGGTTTATTGCAAAGAAAATCTGTGTTTGAAGCGTTTCTATCCACATTTTTGTATATCTCGCAAAAGTTGTATCTTTGCCTTTCCTGATACTATATAAGGAACTGAGAACTTCTACTACATCACATAAAAACAGAGAGGAGTTTTAGGCAGGTCATTCATTTCAACTAGCTTACCATCCTTTTAATGTTACAGGTAATTGGAACAATTTGAAATATGATGAGAACGACAATTGTTCAGGGTGCAGGGAATAGCCCTTTCAATTAAATGTAGTCCAAGCATCTCACTTTATTGTTAATGGTGACTAATAATATTATTAATAATAATAAATGTAAACTCTCTCTTTAAAGTGCGTAGGAATGGCTAAAATAAAGGATTGATCAATTATTTTGCTTCTTTGGCAAGATGTTAAAAGAATGCTATAATTCTTTTAAGGCCCACTCAGCATTGTAGCATTGCATTGCAGTTAGTTTCGTCAGCCACCGCAAGTTGCCTACGTCGACCTGAAGGCTCCTTTGAATCAGTGGAACGAGAGGTCCTCTGGAAAGCTCTGTGATGACTTAGTGTTAGGACATTTCACCTCAACCTCATCAAGGACCTCCATAAAGGAACCACTGATAAGGTGAGGATCAACAGCTACCTCTCAAAGTTTTGCAATGTCCTCTGGAGTCAGACAGGGATGCATCCCGGCTTCTGCTTTTAAGTAATTTGTATGTCATATGTAAAACTGCCATCTAAAAAATGCTCAAACTGTAAAACAAATATTTTAATCTCATAAAGGAATAATTACAAAATAAAATCACAGTTTGGCAATACGAAGCAAGGCTTGCCCATATATTGCGTCCAGATTATAGCTTTATTTTTTCCAAAACTATAACAGAAAAATCTATCATATATTATCTGTGTATGAATACAGATGACACGGTAATAATAAGAAAACATTGTAAATGAGCACACACACGCTCAGTGGTAACTTTATTAGGTGCACCAAACTAGTGCCTGGTAGGACCTGCTTTTGTCTCCAGAACTGCTTCAAAACTAAATGGAATGTACATTTATAGAAGCCATACTGCACCCCACTGTGCTGATTCCTAAGTGCCTGTGGCTTGCTTAAACAAGCCTGCCCATTCTCCACTGGCCGCTCAGTTGAACAAGGCGTTTTTGGCCACAATGCCTGTTTATCTCACCATTATGTGTAAAGTCTAGTAAAGGCAATGCATGAAATTCCCAGCAGGGTGGCTGTTTCCAAGATGCTGGCCCCACCACACCTGGCAGCAGCAATCACATCATGTTGAAAATCTCTTAGACTGGCATTCTAATGTCTGGTCAAACAGTAAGTGAACCTGCTGACCTTGTCTGGATTCTACAAGGATTCAGCTGCTGCACACAATTCACTATCTGGAGGAACAGGCTGCTTGCATTAGCAAGCAGGTGCATCTAATCAAGTGACTACTGAGCGTACACTGTGTACACAGTCAAATGTATCACGTGTCTAATAGTATGACTCCATTTCCCCATCCTCACCATTTTTGACTTGGGGCAGCAGCAGTCCACAACCTTGCAGCAGTAGGCAGCCAGGGTGGCAGAGATAGCAATCAGAGCAGTGCTCAGCAAGAAGCTGTTTGTGCTGTACTGTTCGTAGGTACTCTGGACACACGAGACACATGGAGGTGGAGTGTGAGGTACAGCAGCCAACATGCTTCAGAAGCTTAATTTCAGCATAATTCCATCCATCCATCCATCCATCCATCCATCCATCCATCCATCCATCCATCCATCCATCCATCCATCCCCTTTCATTCATTTGCATCCTCTCTTCTTTTGGAAAATGCTTTTGCCTTCACTGTTAATAGCTGATGGCTGGTTGACTGAACTACCTTCCCCTACATTGACAGGTGACTGTCTCTGTGGCAGCTAAAACAGTGCAGAGCTGACACTTACCAACAGCATTTTACAAGCCTCCATCTCAGCCGTGTGGTTCTTGTCATGGTACACCCAACAAAGAGGAGAGCTTATCGACATGCTCATCTTGATGGCGCTGACAATGAGGTTGGAAACGGAGGCCAAGCAGGCCAGCACCTGCAAGGCCAAGCAGGCCTTCAACTGCAGGGAGAGGAACATACGGCGGTAAGGGCTGGATGCAGTGAGACTACCATTCATTCATTATCACTCACCCTCTCCATGTGTGAGCATCTGCATGTTCACAGTAAACAAAATACAACCACTGCCTATTCAGCCCCATCCCTCAAAATAAGTAGTCAACGAATTAGGCTTACTGTGGGCAGATGTAGATTCTTGGCTGCTATGGCCACACCCCCAGCAACCATGATCTATGGTATACAGTGAAAAAAAAGTATTCTTCACAGCACAAAGGGTTGACTATGAAATTTCTTGTGAGTTGCTTACAGACATAGATAAATTGAGTTTTGTACAGACATAGATAAACTTTCTGTCTCATGGAATTTTTGTTGTTAAAGTTGAAGTTTAATTTATTAAGGCTTAAATAAGATTCTGACAAAGCCGTTAAACATGCCAACAACCTTAGCTATCTCTTTTTTTAATAATAATTTCTCTCATGACTTTGTAAACAAATCGGATGTGGTGCTGCCAGTACATGTTTCAGATCGTTTCAAGCCTTCTGTTCCAACATACAATTCGGAGGTGTGTGTGTGTTTATAAATCATGTGAAAACAGACTGTTCCAAATATACTGTAGCTTATCAATAAGACTGTATCAGCATTGCAATGAAGTCGAAAAAATAATAGTGCAATGGCAATATGGCAATAAAATTATCTTTAAAGAAACAGTTCAGAAATAATAAGGAAATACACAACAGACTCCTAAGACAATACTGTGCAAAGGAACTGTTTCTTGCTGTTGCTATTATTGTCATGAACGTTGAAATACCCGTACACAGCAGATCGAAAACAATTCCACAATGCTACCCTTAGAAGAGCAGATAGATATGAGGAAGGTGCTTACAAAAATGGACCCAATGATGAGCGCGTAGTCTGTACTGTGATGCTCAAAATCGACGTTAAGAGTGACGATACACAGGCTTATCTGAAACATACTGAACAGGATCTCGGTGATCTAACGCGGGAGAAAGAAATAAACCACATAAAGTGAACTGAATAATTATAGTGCCTTGTTTTTTAAAATAAATGTATTATGTATTATGTAAAAATCCATAAATCTTCAACCTACTTTTCCTGGTGAGTGCTGTGGGTTATGTAAAAACATTCCTTCATAAAAGTACTTTCATAAAAAAAACATTTATATTTGGATAATTTATATTAGAAGTGTTTTAGATTATTAATAATATACCGATTATCAATACTTGTGAACAAGCAATTTATTAGTTAAAAGACGTTCATTCTGTGAAACCTAACCTTCAAAGTGCATGTGAACACAACGTGCAGTCTGCTACTGCATAAATCTTAATGTTAATTTAAAGAAAAATCTGTCGACATTCCAGGACGACTCTGGGGATGGCTTTGGACGAAAGACTGCTCCCCCAGAATACCGTTGTGTTGACTGGACATCTTAAAATAGAGTGATTATTAAAGCTAGGAATATCTGTAGTCAGACGCTGACAAATTTAGCACTAATTTTGTTACTGAACTCACATGGTAAAAGCTTAGAAAATAAACACACCCCGAGAGCCTTGGGTTCTGCCTCCAAGTACTTTCGTATCTGATGAGGGTTCTTTTGGAAGGTGACAACCACAAGTGGTCCCTCGTCTGGGACAGCAGCTTGAGGCTGATCAGCCACGGATAAGCCTTCCATCTTTTTTGTTCGTTTGTTTGGACAAATAGAAAAACACAAATCAGAGACCGTGGCAAATCACTCTACAGTGAAACCCCCCCTAAGTCATTCGCAAACAAACATTACAAAAATTCAGGAAACTAAAAAAATGTACATGGTTTACAACAACGATACACGTCGTATTACACTGAAAAAAAAAGTGTGTTGCGGTCACCAGCAAAATGTCAATACTGACATTACGGTGTTTGTTTACAAACCTCAGCCATGATGAACCAATAGCCAGAAACCTAAAATTAAAAAAAACAAAACTTGTCTAAGTTGATTTACTGGGAACGCCGTGCAGCGTAACTGATTTCCTCCTCATTATGAAATGCATAACGGTTGTAACATTCGCTTTAATTTCGGGATTTTTTTTTTTTTTTACTGTATATAAAGAAGAATGTGAAAGATTGCTCTCATGTTGATTACCTGCTCCAAGTGAAAGATTCCGCACAAAATTCAGGATCTGGTTATTAAGATACGGAACGGAACGAAAAACGTATTTTTCTGCACGAAAAGCGAAGTGGAAGAAGTTCTCCTTACCAACGCCCTTCAAGTCTGCGTATTTTCCCCTGCAGCCAATCCAGTTCCGTTTACCGGCAATCCGACTCGAAAAGTTGTGCAAACCATGGAAATTCTGTCGCAACTGGCGTTTTCAGCATAGCCGTCGCTATAATAGCGAATCGCACTATTCCTTACGGCGTCTCGCCACTACACAACTTCACACATAAGATTCTGGATAGACTGGGTGGTTTACAGTTAATGAGTGGTCTGTGCAGATTTTTGATGTGTTAAGATGACACACCACACGAGTCCAGTCGTGAAAATAAGGCATGTTTGAACTACAACTCTTCGGAACCACGGCTGGGAAGCCCGAGATTGGAGTGTGTGCCCGTCCTATACGAGGCGATTGTGTACGTCAGCTAATCATCGGCGAAGCTCCAGGGATCTTTAGAGAATCAGAGCTAAAAATCGTGGTGGGAACCATATGGTGACTACAATTAAAGATTGAATTTTAAATAGTTGGAGAGACTACTGATCAACTCAATTTTAATACGCTCGTTAAAGTGGTTTAACGCTGTTGAAATTCCTCATTAGATGATCGTACGGCGCTCACCTTGCCAGAGCTACTGTGACGTGGCTATAGATTTCGGAATTTAAAATGAAGTGCATGTAAAAGCGATACGCTTAATCTTTAAAATTTAGTCTCAATGAACCAGACATTTCCTCTACACTTTCAAAAGTGCTTATTGAATCTGTTTAGACCAATTAAAGTGTCGTTTTGCACATGAGATAAAGACAGAAACCCAGATAACAGTCTGCCCCCCCGAGCTGAGGTCATTTGGCGTTTTACATTGAATAGCACAAAACGTAGAGGTACTTAAAGTTGAACAGTACAAATTACTGAATTTTAAACAGCTTCTGGGACAGAAAACAGTATTACAGTAAATGTTACCTAATGAAAGGGAAGAGAACTTTATTCAGATTTTATACATGCTGCTCAAAAGTTATATTTCCAAATATTAGAACAACCCTTTATTATTGCCAAAGATATTTTTCTACAGATAAATGACCTTTTCTAGTATTAACTTACACTTCGCAGCCCACCCCTTGCATGCCATTTTCAATTAGTTGAGACAGAACTCAAGCATTGACTTGCAGAGTAACTGCCTGTTTTATACATTAACTGCACATTACACAGTCATCAAGTAGAAGCACTCGTCAGTTCCCAAAGCACCACTAGCTGAAAGGTACCAGTCAAGATTCAAATCAGCATCCATTAAAATAAGTTGAAATCTGTCTGGGTTGGCAACAGTCACATGAAACAGCAGATAGACTGAGATCTTGTCTTTTCCCTTACTCAGTGCTACAACTTTAGAAGGAAAACACATAAGCAACAAATGCACTGAGGTTGATCCAGCCCTCCTGCAAGATGTCAGTTATTTGGATCACATCTCTGCTGTTTAATGTATTAGTTATTACCTCATCCTTAGCTCATTTCTGTAAGAATCAATCAACTGGGTAGCAAGTTACTAGAGGGACAGAACCTCTGGGAAGAGGACTCAGAAAAATTGAAGTTAGTAATTGATCAAGCACATCTGAGCAAACATCTCATGACATCAGTTACACTGCCCCCCCAATCTAAGTGGTGTGGCACTGAAACCTCAGTTAATGGCACAAAATGAGGACTTTAACAGAACGAGGTGGTGCAGCATCCTTGGCAGACATAAGTCAAGGACTAGGTCACAAGCAGCACACCCTGAGTCAGCCTGTTGACTAAGAGCATGGCCCATAAGGCAGAGGCATTTTTAAACCAGCGACACATGTGCACACCACTCCATAGGGGCAGCAGGAGCAACCACGTCTGATTCAGCAGCAACAAGCTGGACTTTTTGGTTCGAGAATGCCAATGAATTGAAAGCAAAAGAATTATGGGGCCAAGAGAAGGGGGCTCAACAGTCATCCCTGAGACAGACAGGCACACCTCCCTTATCTTTCCTACCTGAGGCAAACTCATCACAAAAGGAGCTTAATAAGCCACAAAAATCTGCTCTAAGAGGAACAATATCCTCTCATAACTATGAACAGGAGGAATATTGGAGACACATTAAAAAGCACTTTATAAAACAGAAACACTGAGTCATGGCAGAAGATCAGAAACAGTAAGAGCATCCCTCTTAACAAGCCCCCGAGGCACGAGTGTGCTCTATTAGAGGGCCTGATAGCCATCCGCCCTCCTCCTCCGGCCGATGAGGTACACCAGGACAACAATAATGATGAGGATAATCAGAACAACGCCCACAGCTATAGCCACACTGTAGTCTGTCTGGTCAGCAGGGCAGGGGTCAGCTGCAGGAAAAGGCAAAGATCCTATCAGACAAGACAGGAGGTGCAAAGCACACAGACCAGATGTTTAGCATGGCTCACAGTAGCACAAGGTAGCTCAGACTGGAATGGTCTTCCAACCAGATCCTGGGGACCGTGGAGTCAGCTGCCTGTCAGTCTGAGTAAACCGTTGACTAAGGATTAAAATAAGGCTAATTTATCCAAGTGTCTGTTGGGG
>JAACJT020000002.1:20668659-20686469 GCA_009936485.2 Gymnarchus niloticus
GAGGGAGGGAAGAGGGGAGGGAAGAGGGGGGGGGGGGAGGGGGAGGGGGGGGGGAGGGGAAGGGAGAAGGAGGGGGGGGGGGGGGGGGGGGGGAGAAGGGAAGGGGGAGGGGGGGGGGGGGGGGAGGGGAACGCCTGTACTACATGAATTAAGTTCAGCTCTTGAATTAAGGGTTCCTTTTAAAGGGAAGGAAATTATACAGGTTGTCTGCACTTCATAAATGAAACTCATTAGGAGGCAGCGGCTTATAAAAGTGACATTTAAATGGTCCAATTATTTGCACAATAACATTCAAATTTTAAAGCAGTATTAATTCTTAGTCTGACTAAAGTAGAAAATCAATTGGAAACCCTATGGTCCTCCATTGTTGGGCACAGGACTTCAGGACTGACAAGGGGATACATACGCAAGCCGAAGTCATCCTTGGTGAAATTGAAGGCCTGCAGCTTCAGGCTGGACATTTCAAGGCTGTAACCATATCCCATAAAGAGTGTTTGGTTCCTGCAGGAGTAGTAGTGGCCAACTTTAGAAGGGAGGAGGTGCAAAGACTCATTCTTGATCGAATGAAGTCTGACTGTAATGAGAAAGATTACACTTTAGTCATCCACACCATGACACTGACAAGACTTAATAGCCACAAAAAAAAAAACAAAAAAAACTTAAGCACTGGAATGGTTTGTGTATGTTAATGCATACAAACTGGGCTTCACAGTATCACTCTAAATAAGGTACTTTCATGGATTAACATGAAATTGTGTCAAGTGGAATGGTATTTAAAAACAGTAAGCATCTTAATTAAAAATGTATTTACCTGAGTGAACGATGGGATAGCTGACATTGAAAGCGATGGTGTCAACGTATACCGAATTCATGGTGGAGTTCTGAGAAGGGGAACAAGGTGCATTCAGGACCAAGGGAGACAAACACACCAGTGAGGAAGGGACCAAGGGTGCGGCTACACAGCTATGCTGTACCCAACTGCCGGGTCTCCTTCCATTCCACAACAACAAGAGCTCTGACAAGTGTGAAAAGGAGAGGAGGGGGAAGATCAGGTGGCATTGCTGTGTGGTCAGTAGTTAATTCACAATAATCCTGGTCCCCCCACAACTTCCACAGCATTTACATTAGCCTAATGCTTCATTAGAATCTATAGAATGTTACAGCTTTACTGCAGTTACCCATAGAAGTCCTCTATAGCAATTCATTCTATAAATATAATGCAAAACATTTGTAAGCTGTGAAGTTCACACATTTTAATGAGGATTTCTGGAACCAGGATATTTCAGACAAGCCACTCTCCCACATATTTCAACTACAGACCGCAAATAGAAGAATCTTCAACAAAACAGGTTCCTTCATTAAACCAGCCACTCTGAAGGATGAGGCAGTCCTTCCATTCATGGCCACAGAACCCCCCAACTCAAGAATGCCAACCCTGCCTATCACAGATGGGCATAGCCCACATTGCCAGAGCACTCATACCTTCTTAAACAGCAAGGCAAGGGCTCCCTCTTTGAAGGAGAGGGTGAGGTTTGCCTGGGAGTCTGTGCAGCTTCCTTCAGGAGTCACCATGGCAGGCTGAATGATGAAGGATCCCTAGATAAAATAAGGGAGACAATTCAGCACTGAACACTGCACCACACAAGATGCAGTCTCAAAGCAAGACCAGCTGCAACTTGAGAGATCTTAATTATTTTAAGCTGCACATTTAGTTATACTGAAGGAAACAATACAAGAATCAGTCAAACATCTCCAAAATATTGATTTTGACAGCCTAGGAAAATGCCATGTCATACCATGTCACTGGGTTTGCCGCTCATCCGTAGCTTGATCTGAACAGCCATGACCGCCTTCACACAGAGGGCCCCTCCAGGATTTTTAACACTGTAATTGCCCACTGTCAAGTTGGTGTTGGGGGTGGGCTCTGGCGGGGCTGGAGTAGGTGTGGCATGGGTCGTGACGTGGGCTGTCGTGGTGTTGGCATGGGTCGTGACGTGGGCTGTCGTGGTGTTGGCATGGGTCGTGACGTGGGCTGTCGTGGTGTTGGTAGGGGGATGTGAACTGAAGTCAAAATCCCCAGGTGGTGAAAGGGTGGCAGCTGTCTTGGATTCCCGCTGGTTATGCTTCGCAGTGGCTTTTAACAAAAAAAAAAAAACCAGGAAGATCATCAATTGCAACCCTGTAATATTTTAAACTTCTAAAGAGCAAAGCTTTAGTGATTTGATCACATCCATACTCTGCTATCAGTCACTAATTCCAGAGCACATCCTTTTGTTTGTCCTCATACAGTTCATTCTATACCTTGCATGCCCCAAATTATTCCTGTTGTGTTCTACTTCATCTAAACTACACTGAATTTTACTTTGCAAGGACTCACACCAAGTTTAGCACACCTTATGGTTAGGGGAAGGAATCTCCTTTAATAAAAGATTAAAGAAGCTGTATCCATCACATTCAGAAGTAAACCAATAAGTGCAATGGTGTCCAATTATGAGGTTACAGGGATAAAATAAACATTACCCTCTCCATAGACATCAATGGAGATTTAACGTGATACATTAAGAAGGTTGACTCAAAAACACCTTCTGTGCATCATAAAAATTCCCTTTTTGGACAGGTTTGACCAAGTAAATCCCCATAAACTTCACAGCAATGTTGCCCTTTAAAACCTGGCACTAACATCCTTTGGATTTTACCAGTCTATCCTAAAGTAGAAACACCCAGGTGACATCACAGAATCACTTCCAAAAACTCAGTTTTAAGTGAAAACTAATGCATGCCATATACCATTTAAATACAAGAAAAAAAGGGCGCTACATCTTGATTTTGTTGTGTTTTATCTTTGGCCACTGCGTGCACACTTCCTCCTGGCACAGCACCTGTACACCGGTAAATTTCCTCATTTTCTATGTACCGATATCGGTTCATCCATGATGGGAGCCATGCCAATGGGGCAATCTACGAGTCACCTGACAGCTTAAAAACAGCAAAAGACAGGTTTTACAGGTTCTTTTACCACAACTCCACAAGCTCGGAGTCTGCTCAGAGATTTTAGAGAAAAAAAAAAAAAAAAAAAAAAAGACCTACACTTAATTTAGAGAACTACCAAATCCCTATGTGGCAGTTTGGGTACAAGATGTTGATGAAGGGGTCTTCCTGTCTGACAAAAGAAAATAGCACAACCACAAGCAGGTTCAAGCACACATACCAACAGGGACACCGTGCACCATTAACTAAACCAAAAGCAACACTGATCGAACAGCTGCCTAATAGGGTTCCCACACAGAATGTGCTTGAACCCTAATCACGAGTTCAGTCAACATGTTCCTCTTTCTTCCATGCTGCTGACAGCCATGAAACACAGCACCAAAGTCACAGGAGAGAGAACTGAGGTGAAGTAACCAGTTCTTACACTGGTGAGAGCTCCATGGGCTCAAAATTTGTGGACAAAGACACCCAAAATTCAGACTTAAAGAACTGTCAACTTGCTTACGAAATTTAAGCTCCTATACTGACAACTCCCCCATGTAGGATTTACCCAACTGTAATAAATCCCAAATGTAAAGTCATTACTATTCAAACTAAGGCCCAAGTTACAAAAGAACAAATACTAAACTTGATTAATAAGAATAGGTTTACAACACTGGCCAGAAATTTGTGTTGACAGTTAACGAGGATTGCGGGTGCAGGCTTATCAAAAATACACTGTTCTCAAATTCTGACGTTACAAGTTAATAAATCACAACACCGTTTAGCTTGCTGAACTTTCGGTAATCCACTATACCTTTTAGTAGGGTATGTTTAATGCATTGTTTCATATTGAAACACGAGTGACTTCCCCAGTAACTGTAGTGTGCGATCAAAACAAGTGGTCCACCATTTAAAGAGGATTCATTCAGAGCGACACCCGACTTCAAAAACACGAAAGATTTAGCCACGGGTGTCGTGCCCGTATTTTTTTTTTTTTTTTTACACAGGTAGCAAATGAGCAACAAAGACAATATTACGAGACGACCACAAATCCAGCGTAGAGCAGCGCCAAGATACGTTTAAAATGCTTTTCTCGAAGATCATCCTGGCGTCGCGTCGTCGTGAGTATAACAAATAGACTGCTTCCTACACACTTACAAGCTTTTCAAAGAACTGAACTCAAGTTAGTGATAATTAAGGGGGGGACACCATCCTCCTGGAACAGATTACCTTAACTGATAGAGCTATATTTTAATAGCCTGTACTAAAAACAGGAATTTACGAAGTCACTTGCATTAACAAGTCTAAGATTTTGAAATGATGCCCAGCCAAATAACATAAACGGCCACCTAAGGAAACCAGTATGCCCGTAATCGTTATACCTACAGAGACGTGGGTTGTAAACATAAATCCAGTATGCCGAAGTTAAATGAGAAACCGCATACCCATTGCTACGGCACAAGCAACCATGAAAATCAGAAATGGCCTTTTCATTTTCGTCGGTGAAGTGGTTCAGCTGCGCAGATCCCAACCGTCGTCCTAGTCGACAAACTCAGACACCACGAATGTATGTTGAAGACACCACCAGCTCTCCCAGACCAGAAAGTGAAGAAACGAAACTAAATAGCTACTACGAGGAAGTCCACAAACGCTACCCGGGAAGTCTTCGTTTGTGCAATCGATAACACTCGTCAACCAATTAATAGCGTTGTCATCTTACGTTCTGTTTCAGTTTTAAAACATTGATTAATGTCAAAACGGTTTTGGATAAATAACGTAATAACATTCCAACGTGTGAATACCTTTTAACGCATTTTGTTGATTCCTTGTGGCATTCAGTTTGACGTATGGTTTGCTTGATTAGCGAACCACCGAAGCCGGTCCGAATTTAAGCTTGGTTAAAAATAATGATACAAGGGAAAACGAATAAATCAAATCACTAGCATGTTTATTTACAATAATATGTCATTTACTATCAGTTCAGTTTTATGTAACACCGTTCAGAACACGGCTACCCCAAACAATATAAGCCCTAGTCACTTACTGATTTACAACAGCTTTTTAAGGTACAACAGTTTAAGTGAAAATATACAATAAAAGTCAGAAGACAACAGAGGAGAATAAACAAAACTTAATATTTTTTATACAGAAAAAATAGCCAACTGCCTACTCAATCCCTTGGGCATGCTAGCAAAAACCAGGCCAGAAAACAGTGTGTTTGTGTAGTGGTTTCTTGTGTCGATCAAGTTGTCTATAGGTCTTTAGCCTTCTGTTCCAGCTGAGGCAGGATAGTGACAGAAATGTTCCATAATTTATATTCTGTAAGCTATTTAATAGTTTTAAATTGCGTATGTTAGCAAGACAAGGGAAGCCTGAGATCAAACAAGCTTTTAAAGGCCCAAGTACATTAAAACAGGTATGTGAAAATCTTCAGAGACATGATCTGTTTTTTATTATTTGCTATTTATTTATTCAGTGTAACAGATTGCTTTCAATCTGTTACACTTAGCAATGAAAGCAGAGAGCTCGAATCTGTTGCACTTATGAATAAAGGCACTAAAAAGTTATCAACAAAGATGTTTCTTGATTTGGAACAGAAACCAGCACATTGCAGTATGTTTAGCAGCCCCATTAGATATAAGTATCCTGGGTTAGTGTATTCTTTCTGTTCCTCAAGGTGTACAATCTTGCTAGTCATTCAGTCCACACAGAAAGTGAACTGAAAAAAACAAATTGCAAACCTAAATCATGTATGGTGTGACATATGCTGAATTCATAGACCACGAGCTTTTCACGTGATTGAAAAACAGGAAATGAACCAGAATATTACAGGGCAACACCTACTATGTTCACAATCTGGTTGAGTTAGTTTTGCTCTGTCATACAAGTGCAAGAGCCACAGGAATCTTTTTTGCTTTAATCTACCCTTAGCATCTTTTTTGTATTTTTTCTTCCCCCCTAATAAAAAATACTGTCACATTTCTGTAATTACTGCTGTTCTTTGTGTCTTGTCATTGGGTAAGAAAGCAAATATATGACATACCACACCTGTGGGGTATATGCAATAAAATTCTGATTCTTCTGAGTTCAGAAGCTTTCAGGCAACATGCACATTTCTTTTCAAGTCTATATCAGTCAGTCTGAGCCCTCAGAGTGACATCAAAAACTGCGAGGATGTGCTTGTGACCATACACTACGGTTCCAAAGAAAATTGTGGCCAGAACAACAAAATAACACACCTTATCACACAATTCACCTTTTGTCCGCATTGAGTCAGGAATGAATATCAAAAATAGTCTGTTATGTCCTGCTTTAGACTTTCTATTTGAAAAAAATCTGTACAGCTGCAGCAACTGAACCATACAGCTGCATACAGCACAAGTGCAATATTATTTAGATATAGTTTTGATGTTTTTATAAGTCATATACTTCAATACGCAGTGATTTATTAATGCTGAAAGTGTTCAAACTGTGGCTTTCATGTTAGCACATGCTGTGTTTTGCCATGCAAAAACTTTTTCTCAGTGGTAAGCAGTATTTCATGTAGTCAACAAAACATTTCAAGTTCACCTACCCTTAAGTGAGATTTGTAAGATGAAGTGTAATTCTACTTGCTTATTCTACACAGTTATGCCAAGGCCAAAGCTAGAAATTCTGGGGTCTTTGAAAGAATATTGCTCTGGATCCATAAATATATATAGTTGTGACCAATATAATGTGCAGCATACACATATTCTAGGGACCCGGAGAATCATCACCACCTTTCACCCTACAGGCTATGCGACCTTGAGTATATATTGTCTCTCTCTACTCCCTTTTTTTTATTGAATATTGACCAATACAACCATTATACAATACATATACAAACATAAGCTAGAGGTACAGAAAATTACATCACACAAATTCTTTAATAATGCTAAATGTCCATATTGCTTTCCTGTTTTTAATGCTTTTGATGGAGGTGCTGTAGTCTTTAAATTCTTTGAGGAAATTTCCAAAACGTGACGTTGATCCAGTCCATTTCTGCTTTGTGCGTATGATATTTCCCTAAAATTATAAGGAATTGTACTATAACATGTTCTATTCAAATTCTTGTCAGAAATGTGAACTAAAATATGTACATCATTGAAAACCACCTTCTTTGACAATTTTCGGAAAAAAAAAAAAATTCCAAATTCCAAAAGCATTGTCTCTTTGCTCCCTTCCAAAAAAAAGTCCTCTTACGTCATAACATTGCGACGCAAGGTATATCTCAGCGACCGAACTGGTGGGAGGCGCGGATTTTTGAGTTAATAAGACTATAAATAAAAGTTAATGCAAACGGGAAAGCTGTTTAATAATTCATAATAGCGAAAAGCATCATGACAGACCCTCGATAACTAGTCTGCTAGCTAGACAGGTATGTTACTAAACGAGAGGGTGCCGATTTCCTGAGTAAAGTCTGCATAACGGTATTATATTGACAAAATATTTCGTATAGAGACTGAATAAAGTGCGCCTGATTATATCAAGTTACCCGACACACGCAGCGCGATAAATACGACTAATATTTCTCCAGCTTGCACTGTGTTGCGAGAACCGTTCTGCATTTTTTTGTAGCGTTAACAGACAACGGTGTTTCTAAGATGACCATGGACGCCAGCATTTTGTTTTTAAAATACGAACTGGCCTCCACCATCGAACAAGCCGTCAGATGCGCCGTGGAGACCGTGTTGCGGGAAACCGCAAAGGTGGTGGACATTAGACTGGCCGCAGCTCGAACCGCCGTCTCCGAGTCGCACCGAGAGAACCAGGACTTACGGGAGAGACTGGAGATGACGGAGAGCGAGCTGAAGGCCGTGCGCTTCTACATGACGGCGGCGGAGAAGAACATAAAGCAGTGTTTGCTTCTAAATCGAAACGAGCCACCTTCACCCAGACCGACAGACCGACCCCGTGTGGAAGATCCTCTCGTTAGGTTACCTTGTAGCTCACCCAGTCGGCACGACGGTCGCGACGTTTCTCGCAGGTATGTGAATTCTTTCGGTGATCCCTGCACGACAGCTGAGTTATCGAAGTCGTCCCGCAGTGTTGGTCTCTGTTTGCCGACAGTGCAACCTGAATGGATCAGAACCGGGAATGAAGAAGAACACGGCAATCTGTTGTATGTCTCAGTGGAGGAGACTGTAAGGAAAGGTGAGTTGTATCATTTATACTAGTGTTTTCATTCCATCCATCCATTTTCCACTGCTTGTTTGGCTCTGAGGCCAGGTTCTGGAGGAGGCAGTCAATGCAGAGTTGCCCGGACCTCCGTCTCCGTGGCTGCCTCCTTCTGGGGAATCCAATGGTGTTCCCAGGCCACCCAAGAAACAATCTCTCCAGTGTGTCCTGGGGTTGGCCCTGGGGTATCCTCCCAGCCTGATATAACTGAAGTATCTCCCATGGTAGGCGTCCAGCCAGATGCCCAAACCACCTTAGCTGGCTCCTTTCGTGTGGAGGAGGAGTGGTTCTACTTCAGCTCCTCTTGAACGCCCTTGCTTCTCACCCATTTCTAAAGCTGAGCGCAAAAACCCTGTGAAGGAAACTCATTTCTGCCGCTTGTATCTGTGATCTAGTTTTTTTCAGTCACTGCCCATAGCCCATAACCATAGGTGAGGGTAGGAATGTAAATCAACAGGTTCACCTTTTAATTTAGCTTTTATGTGTAAATTAATTTATCACAATTGTAACAAGTTTGAATGTTAATCTTTTGCAAGTATGTATGTTTTCATTTTTGTAGAAGAGTAACAAATTAGCTTGTAACTATGGTTAATCAGAACTAGAATTATGAGGCAGATAATTCTAATAATTATCAGTGGCTCGGGTTCCACTACACGTTTATTTGGAAACTGAGTATTTTCAGGAATTTTAAAGATTGTTGGTGTGTTGTGATAGATCTTTATTTTTATTTGCTTACATAAAAAACAAAATGCCATTCCCCCAGACCAAACAGTGCCATAATAGACAATTATGCAATATCACAATAATAGACAAATCTTGCAATTACAAGTAATATAAATATGAATAGTTCAATGTAATCAAAAAGAATACTTGCCAAGTGACTGGTGTTAAAGTAACTGGTAACCAGTATTAAAGTGACCTGTATAAAAACAGCCAGTATAAATTTACAAAAGTGACTGGTGTTGGGAAGGAAAGTTAAAGGGATGTGTGGGGAATGTGAATGTTTGCAAGGTAGGACACTGACAGCCTAGCAGAAGAAGCTGTGTAGCAGCCTGATGGTCCTAGTTTGGATGCAGCTGTACCTCTTTCCACGTGGCAGGAAAGAAAACAGGCTGTGTAAGTGGTGGGAAGGATCACTGATGATGCTGAAGGCCCTGCAAGTGCAGCGTTTGTGATAATCCTGAAGCAGGGAGGGGAGAGGGGTGCCAATGATCTTTTCAACTGTCCTCACTATCCCGTTTAGGAGATGCAGTTTGGTCACTTTATGGCTACTGAACCAGGAAGTGTTGCAGTAAGTAGGTCAGGACATTTTCGATTGTGCCCTCGAAAAAGGTGGTGAAGCCTGAGGAGGGGAGAATGGCCTTCTTTAGTCTCTGGAGAGGGTGGAGTCACTGCTGGGCCGTCTTGATGGTGTTGATGGTTGAGGTTAGGTCTTCTGCTAGGGACACCCCCCAGAACTCAATGTTGCTGACCCTCTCCACAGCAGCGCCATCACTGACCAATGGAGGATGGTGTTGCAAGTGGGCTCTAAAGTTGATTAGCATCTCCTTGGTCATCTCACCATTGAGGACAAGATTGTGGTTCCTGCACCATGTCGTCAGCTGCTCCACTTCCATCCTGCATGTCGACTCGTCTCTGTTCTTGATAAGACCTACCACTGTTGGCGGTGCAGTCGCGGGTTAGCAGGGTGGACAACGGGGCTCAGAACATGATGGGACAAATGAGGCATTGAAACCCAGGTGGGCGGGAACATCCTGAACAAACCAATCAATGCTGGCACTAAATGAGGCTTTAAAATCCATGTTAGGTGGGAGTATCCCGAACTACCGATCAATGTTGGCTATCATTCGGGATACTCCCACCCACCAGGGGTTCTGAAGCCTCATTTGTCCCATAACTGGTCGATCCCAGTTGATAGTAACAGGTGTTATGTTTATATTAGGCATTATGGGAGGGAAAATGTTTTCCCTGCCAGAGGTGGTTTCATAACCTGAGGTTAGACCTGTCTGGGAAGTTTGTTTTTTTGTTCACATTTTGTTTTTGGTCAGGGACATTAGTTGGGTTTGAATTAGACTTGATTGTTCCTTCGGCCTGGGTCATGCCTGAAGTCATTCACTGGTGTATGAGTTGTACTCTGTAGTTCACTGAAAAATATTATTGGAGATCTGTTATTATCAGTTGTTCTTGCTGTTTTCTTTTCAGATTATACTAGAGCTTCACAGAGAGAAGCAGGGACTATGGAGTTTCAGCAGCAGCAGTCTGTAGATTTCCTCCAGCAGGAGCCAGCAGAGAGCACTGACTTTCAGTTAGACGCAGGGTCACAGGCAGTAGGCCATGAGAATGAGCCCAGTCTGATCCAGGTGCTGGACGAAGGGGAGGAGTCCAAGGAAGGCGTCATCAAAATCGAGGATGAGGACAAGCCTAATTCTGAGCTGGAGCCAGTCACTGCATCCTCCAGTCAGGCCCCAGAGCGTGTCCTGCCTCCTCCTACAGCTGCTGATACTGGTATCCCACACACCACAGAGCATTCGGAGGTCGCAGAAGTTCAGCATGTTCTGCAGGGACGCCCCCAGAGCCCTGACAAGGTCCACCGTTGCAGCGTGTGCGGCCGCGGATTCCGCCGCTTCTACAGCTTGAAGACGCACCAGCGCATCCACACAGGCGAGCGGCCCTACCCCTGCTCCTACTGTGAGAAGCGCTTCCGCCACCTTGACAGCTTGCAGAAGCACCAGCGCATCCACACGGGCGAGAGGCCTTACTGCTGTGCACAGTGTGGTTATTGCTTCCGTGAGCTGGGCCACCTCAAGAAGCACCGACTGACCCATGCAAATACTGTTCCTGACCTGTCTGACCCCACGCATGCAACGCTTTACCATGCCAGTGCCCCGCCAGCTGTCAGTAGTGGCTACATCTGGTCACATGTAGGTTCTCAGACCCCTGACTCGATTTAAAGTTTACACAAAGTATAACCTTTGGACCATCCTCTGCTTCTGTATTGAACTATCCGTGAGAAGGTTACCCAAATCTGTTAGTTTTGGAACATAACTTTTTTTCACCTGTAAAAAGCCAGTTCATACAGCTACTTCAATAAAAAGCAGAGGAACATTGGAAACTGGAAATATGTAGACATCTGGGCCTCCATTACCGCGGTTAGGCACTTAATTCACTTCTCTCTCCTCTATTCAGACCTTGTTTCTAGAGGAAGGATGTTAAGCTCCCTCCTTGCCTCTCATGGTGTATGATTTTAGTCAAACAGGCCATAGGAACACAAATCCCCACTGTGCTGTAAATGGACAAATTTTGGTACAGTTCCATTTCTGTTTCATCTTTTGGTTAGCATAGTGAAAGGGTTGCTTCACACTCTTAAGGTCCAAAAACAGGATAGACTTAAAAGACATGACAGGGCAATTTAAAGATGTTCTGCTGCTTATATTTTGTCAATGTGGATAGGTTTCCAACCCATGACTTTTTTGTATTATATATTATATTAATTCTGAATAACAGTTATGTAGTCGTGAATTACTGTATGTAGACTAAGCAACACAATTGCAGCCCAATTTTGAACCCATTTTTCAGGGCCCTTTTTTAAACACCTGGCTAAACTGCAAAACCTTCATTCTGAAATTTTTGGTCATTTAAATATTTTGTAACTGACTTTGAGCCAGTGACACCTGTGGATTTTTTCTGGGAAAATCCAGATTATGAAGTCTAGAAGGTACAGCAGTAGATTGCTTTCTGAGTATTGGCCCTGCAGCCTTTTAGTCATTTACTACTCTTTTGTTAAAAAAATCTATTTACAAACCATTATGAAACGTATAAGTAGGCTGAAGATCAAAATGAAATTATTTAATTCAGGTAGTGTGTAAGTAACACGAAATTCACTTAATTCCTTTTTAGGTCACCGGATGCAGAACTAGGGATTTTTTAAACGGGAGGGTTGGGGCACAATACACTGACGCTTAATATAAATTAAAACAAGTCTGGAAAATGTGCTGCTCAGTGAATAACGGAATTCATTATTATTTTCAGTATATTTCGTGTTCTAATAAAGATTACGTTTGTGAAACGAGTTCCTGTGTCCATACGGGACTAGCTTTGCAGATCTGACAACTTAATGGGTTTGAAGTCGACGACGACGTTATGATGAACAGGGGGCGCTATTGAGCGCTCCCTGTGACACGCCTAACAACAAGGATTTCCGCCGCCGAAGTGCATGTACACCGAGTCGCCGAGCGTCTGAAAGTGGACCAATGACGTTATCCGCTTTGATATGCATCGGTTATTTCACGTTACACACCGGGAAATTATGTTCCTATGTCACACTCATCTCATTCGAAATTATATCGCCATGCACATTATGTATTTATCAGATGTTCTTAATATTGGTTTTCGTGACCGCTTCAAAACAATTGTGATTAAATACCACAGAGTAAGACAGAAATGAAAAAGATACTGCAACACATCATTACGAAATATCAGAATGCATTTTGTCCTTTCTTGTACTGTTATCTGTCTACCCTATCCGAGGGAGTCTTCGAGCAGGCAGATTGGGACACTCGCTGACTCACTGAGCGTTGCAGGCAGATTGGAACACTCGCTGACTCGCTGAGCGACCTCCCCTGTCCCCTCCTTACTTGCCTATGATGCGTTGTCACATGAACCGCTGTGCCCCATGACTTCCCAAATACAGAGAGATGCGCTGCAGTATTGTGGATATAAAAAGGAGTGCTTATTGTACGAATAAAGTGACAAAAAAGGCAGCAATATAGGGCGGCTTCTGACACCAGTTTACACGGCCCTTTAATAATGGAGGCAAGTTCCATGAACCGTATTGCCAGACAACAGAGAAAAGGCTGTTTTTTCTTCTGAGCGTGTTATTCCCAAGTGATGCTTAAAGCGATCTCCCAACAAGCGCGCCTATTCCCGTTTTCAGGAATTAGGCTCTTAGAAATATAATCCTGCAAAACAGGCGAGCTGCTATTTATTTACTTTAACGAGGATATAGCTGGTTGGTGACCGGCTAGCTAATTGCTTTATCGAAGAGCTTCCCAAAAATATTGCCGCCAGGTGAGTATGAATGCTCGTGGAATATAAGATGTCTGGCGTGTTATAATTAGCTCAGATGTGTAGAAGTACTAATGCGGCAAGGCTGAATGCGACATGCCTGCAGATTCCTTACAGTGTTTTTTTTTTATTATCATCCCCGTTGATGGTGCCCAGTCTCCGCTAATGGATCCCGCCGAGCCCCGTACGAACTGTGCTCCCACGTCGCTCGCTGCGCCGAGTTCAGCCCTTCCGCTTTCAGAACCGTTAATAACCCCCATATCAGTTTAAAGCATTTCTAAAACTGCGTATTTCTGAAAAAAATTGTGGCTGACGTCAGTTACGCACTCCATGGCCAAACACGTTCGACGTGCGTTTCATTTTTAACGAACTTTGTTAAGTCCGAGTTGTTCTAAAATGAAGTGTTTTTTTTCTTTGCTGATATTTGAAGAGACAGTATTTATTTAAGAAATGAGACAAGTTGCAATTAGGCAAGAATGTGGTTGTGATATTGTTTGGGTTTTTGTTTTTATATGATTTTGAAACCACAGAGCATCAGAACATTACATTTCTCTGCTGTACCCGTGTACCACTGTCCCTCCCACAGCCATGTCGAACGAGCACTCCCCCCTTCTTACCTATGGCCTGTTCAATATGGTGGCAGAGACAGGTGGGCCTGGGTCAGGGCCCACCAACTCTGCAGCCTCCGTGACTTCCCCTCGCAGCCTCAACACGTTTTTTGGTGTGGTCGTGCCCACTGTTCTCTCCATGTTCAGCATTGTCCTCTTCCTCAGAACTGGTGAGTTACTGTATGAGTAGCTTTCAAGCTATACCGCCAAGTTTACCCAGAGCAACACATTTGATAACCAAGTCAACCAAAGGCAACTTACAGTAAACTTAGAACTATTTTTACTGCTTCCCATACCCCTATTCTATTCTATGACCAGATAATCTGGTCGAACTAACTATACCGATCTGACAATCCCAGAGAATCACTGCAGATGAAATCAGATAAATATGGGATGCTTTGGGAATCATCACATGATGATAATGATGACGCTATCATAGTCTGCTTCCCCAGGAGCATTGCAGTACAGGGGTAAGCTTTCCACTAATTCTCTGAGATGGTACAAAATCTCTCAGAAGGTAAACTGTGAAATTAGATGGTTAGTGTGGAATTTAGCCACCAGCAATAGTGCCATTAAAGCCTACCACATATGATCCAAATAATTTTCAGTGCTGAACTGTGAACAGCAGTTTTTGACATTGTCAGTGCTTTCTTTAAATGCTTTTTTTCAACTAGACTTATTTAGAATGTTAGGAGGGTATAAAATGTAAACATAGGACTATAGCATACAAAATGGCACTCTAGTCTGAGTGGTTCATTGTGCTGCATTAATAAACTTGTTGCGGCAAGTGTGAGGAAGAGTTGTGTGATTACTGTGTAACTTTGTAAAAGTGAAATGTTGGTTTGGTTAAAGAAATAACAGTCCATGGACTTGATTGATTCTCTGCAGGATTTGTGATCGGTCATGCTGGGCTGCTGCAGGCCCTCATCATGCTGGGTGTCGCCTACGTCATCATCTCCTTGACGATCCTTTCTATCTGCGCTATCTCCACTAATGGTGCCGTCCAGGGAGGTGGGGCTTATTGTATCCTTTTGAGTCCAGTATTGCATAAATATTGACCCACATAACTTAACCCGCAATTATAACTACAGACCAGAAATGGCTACATGCAGGGGATGAGCTGGTTTTGAGTATCTGTCAGGCTGGATGCTGAGTCCTGTTGTTGATGGTATGGTGTATTTTTCCATCTCTGATATTAGTGAGGTAGTCCTGTAAACAGTAAGCCTTAACCCGATAAACTCCAGTCATGATCAGTCGATCTCTGGGTCCGGAGTTTGGTGGAAGCATCGGGCTCATGTTCTACCTGGCCAACGTGTGTGCCTGTGGGGTCTACGTGCTGGGCCTGGTCGAGGCCATACTCGATGTTTTTGGGCAGGTGGAAGGTCTGTGTCCTCAGGATGCTGCTCAACCAGTCTGTTGACCGCCTGCCATGTTAATGTGTGTTGAAATTCTGCCCTCACTGCTAATTGTACTGTGTAATACAGGCCATCATATGGCATGATGAACAAGAACACAGAACTCGAAGGTTGAAGGCTGGTCTGAGTCCTCTGATTGTTGGCTGCCGAACCCTTGAAAAAGGCATTTAGCTGAATCACTTTAATGATGGGGTGGTAATTAGCAGACTAATTGGTAATTAGGTGCATACCCGATGAGAAATCTGAATAGCTCTGCTAAGAAATCCACTATAAATATACAATCAGTGTCACTTGGACTAAGTGTCTGTCTAATCAATTAATTTAAACTATTCTTTCTACAGATTGCTGCTGTTATTCCTCTCTAAGATCTGATTCTGTGGAATACAGTGGAGCACAGCAATGTCGTTGTTGTTCTCTCCTAATTGGTCTTCCTCTCCTATGTCTCTGACCAGGTGTTCTTTCCCTGGTTCTTCCAGGTTCCTCACTGCCAGAGAGCATGCGGGTGCTGCCGCAGGGCTACTGGTACCGGGTTCTGTATGCCTCTGCTGTGCTGCTGCTCTGCCTGCTGGTCTGTCTGGTGGGCTCACACATCTACTCCCGTGCTGCTTTCCTCATCCTTGTGGTGGTGACCATCTCACTGCTGTCCATTGTCATCAGCCCCCTGGTGCTTGGGCCCCGCAACTTCATCATCAGCCACCGGGGGGAGCACAACAACACACTCGTCTACAATGCCACTTACACAGGCTTCAGTCGGACCACGCTGAGGAATAACTTGGGCAGTGAGTGGCTGGGCTTTGTGTTTTAGTGAAGGTGGAGGCTTATGTGGAAAGGTGAAGGGCTTGAGTGAGTGTATTATTATTGAGTATATTGGGGAAGCAGACTGTAGTTGGTGTGGTGGAGGAAGAAAACAGATACAAAAAATTAAATGGCATTTCTTGTGAATGTTCCACCATATTCCTTCAGACTTCTCTACCTTCTGCCCCCCTCCCCCCCAATACAGCGGGCTACTCACTGGACTACAGCACCAACACTGTCATGACGTTTGCAACTGTGTTTGCAGTCATGTTTAACGGCTGCACCGGAATCATGGCTGGGGCTAACATGTCAGGTAAACACAGCCTCTGGTGTTACTCTGTTCATCTCAAATCCTTCTCCAATCCAGCTTGTTCTCAGACATTCTCTGTGCTGCCTGGGGTGGGTTCATAATCACTACTATGCTGAGCAGAGAAACCGTAGCTGAAAAGAGATGGCTTGATGATTGAGCGTTATTCTACATCTTGGATGGAGGAATACATAAATTTAGTAGATAGCACCTTGGTCCAGAGTGGCAGAAAAGTGAAGGAAGTTTTGCTCCCAGAGAACAAGATTAGCTAGCATCCCTGGAGCAGTTGGGGTTAAAGGAATTTGGTCAAGAACACAACTGTCATTATTAATACTTTTCCAGCTATAGAATTGGAACCTGTGCTCTTCCATGCATGAGGACAGATCCCTAACCCCCTGAACTACACTTTACCCCTAAAACTATGCCGACTCAATGAGAGATAAGGCAGACTTCAAAAAGACCTTTAGATTCAAAGTTTTCCTTTTGTAATTTCTACGTGACATATATTATCAACATTTCTACTGCTGTTAATAAAATTATGTATCCGGAGATGTATTTCTATGCACAATGTTCTATAGATGGGTGGGTGGGTTGGCTGGTTTCTTTGTACTCCTGGAGGCTTTTTGTGTAGGCTGGCCTTTGTATAATTCAGCTGAATGAATGACAATACAGATCACATTAAGACTGCTGTTGAGGATTTGCATTTATTTGCCATTAATATCGTCATCAAATTTTCAGTGTGGTGATGCTGAGAAGCATTTTTTTATAGAATTCTGGGTTCTGTGCCTAGTGAAAATGAAATGAGTTGATCTTCAAGATTGATATTGTCATGTTACAGCGTTCTCTTGAGTCGGGTTAAACTCATGGTCTGTTGTCCTTGCTGGTCTCCCTGTCTGAATAGGAGAGCTGAAGAATCCTAGCGAGTCCATCCCTAAAGGGACCATCATTGCTGTCCTCTACACCTTCTTTGTCTACCTGCTCCTCTTCCTGCTCATTAGTGCCACCTGTGACAGGTATGTATAACTGCATCGTGAAAGCTCACAAATTAAATAGTTCGAAGATAAAAATCAATCGATAACCTGGCACGCAAATAGAACCGTTGTTATCCCAATGGTGATCATGCCTCTTAAATGATGAAAACATTGTTTGAAATCACTCAGCTGCTTCTTGTCATGCTATTTTTTAGTATGTTTCTTCCCCCCACAAAGGAGGCAGTAAGAGTGTGCTGAAGCAAGTCAGATTTTTAAATGATCTTTTAGGAGTTTATTATTATCACCTACTGCTAACTAAAACAGAAATGTAGGATTTTTATTGACTCGTTTTACATGCTTAGATTTTCAATGAATTATATTAATACCGAAAAGAGGGGGGGCATGCAAGTGTGTGTGTGTGTGTGTGTGTGTGTGTGTGTGTGTGTGTGTGTGTGTGTGTGTGTGTGTGTGTGTGTGTGTG
>JAACJT020000002.1:20687088-20701081 GCA_009936485.2 Gymnarchus niloticus
TGTGTGTGTGTGTGTGTGTGTGTGTGTGTGTGTGTGTGTGTGTGTGTGTGTGTGTGTGCCCTGCAATGGACTGGCATCCTATCCATGCTGTACCCCAGCCTGGTGGCCTGTGCTGCCTGCGATGAGCTCCAGGCCCCCCCATCGATCCTGACCAGGATAAGCAGTTAAAAGATGGATGGAATACCAAAAAGGGCCTATTTAACACTTCAGTCTCACAAACAATCCCCAAACATGAACATCTGTAAACACAGACCATCTTTACGCTCACTGTCCTGACATGTGAACGTCTGTAAATGCAGACCGTCTTCATTAACCCTGTTCCCCTGTCCTGACAGGGTCCTGTTGATCCAGGATTACGGCTTCTTCCAGCGAATCAACATGTGGCCGCCCTTCGTCACCATTGGTGTGTACTGCACCTCCCTGTCGGCGGCCATGAGCTCTCTCATTGGGGCATCGCGCATCTTGTATGCCCTAGCTCTGGACCAGCTTTTCGGTGAGGGCTTTGTTCTGGAGGACAGAGGGCTGTTTCTTACCTTCCAGCCTGAGGTGGCTTTATTTTTGCCCTGGTCTCGGTGAGCATGTTCGTTTGGCTCCTGTCCTACTTTATGCGATTCCTCCACAGGGTTGCCTCTGGCTCCAGCCACTATCACCTCCAGTTCAGGGAATCCTTGGATGTCGGTACTGTACACCTGGGCCCTCGTGCAGGTGAGCCGGGTAGAGAAGTTGTACTCATTGGTTCAGGTGCAACAGATGAGTAGGATGTATAGGGACTGGCTGGGTGGGTGGTGCAATGACATGCAAACTACTGTTACAGGTCACCACCTGGAGTATCTTTGACCTCTAGTGTTGGAAGTTGTAGTAACTGTAACAGCCACTAGAGGGTGATATCTTTTTTGAGAACATCACATTTTAATTAGACTAAAGCGATGACCTGTGCGTAATATTCTTGCTTTAAGCATTTTACATGACTCGTCAAGCATTACCTGTACTGAGGAAATGCATTGTGCTATGTAAGTTTGTGACATTCATAATACTTTGCTGTTGTGGGGGGGGTGGGTGTTTGTCTATTGTTGCCCTTTGTTTTACATTGAATGTGTTCTTCCTGAGTGAGGTGATGGGGTGCCTGAGTTTCCTGGTCTCCTGCACAGTTAGACTGGCTGGTGTCCCTGTGTGTTTGTAGTGTGTGGTGTTTGCTGGGCAGCTCAACTCCATCACCAGCCTGGTCACTGTGTTCTACCTGCTGGCCTATGCTGCCGTTGACCTGGCTTGTCTGGCCCTGGAGTGGGCGTCTGCCCCCAACTTCAGGTATCTGTCTTTCGCTGGCTTTGGCACATTCCTTTGCCTCATTTGCTACATCTCTGACCGTGCAGAGTCTTCATCTCGTTCCTCCTCAGCCCCGTCTCCCTTCTGCTCATCTGCATTTCTAGAGCTGAGCTCATTACAAATCTCTGAACCGGTCCTATAAATTTAGTTTCTCGCCGCGTCCATTTTCCACTCTGCTCACTGCATCTGCTGTTCTCATTGAGGAATCTAAGCCTTTGTCTGGCTTCTTCATCACTCTTTCCTTCCTGTCACCCTCCTGATCCTTTCCTATGCAGGCCTACGTTCCAGCTCTTCTCCTGGCACACCTGCCTGCTGGGCATCATGGGCTGTGTGCTGATGATGTTTGTCATCAACCCCGTCTACTCCTCTGCCAGCATCGCCCTCCTGCTGCTGCTACTTGGCTTCATCCACTACAGAGCCCCCACCAGCAGCTGGGGTTACATCAGTCAGGCGCTCATCTTCCACCAGGTACGCTGGGGTGGGCCCACTTGCTGTCACCTTCCCATACTCTCCCTCAGGTCCCCTAAGGCAAGAGGGGCAGAAGCTGGTGGCTGCCTGTGCTCAAAGTACCAACTACTGTGACTAACCTGTGTGCTTCTAATTTTCAACCTGATAAAACGTACACAGCGGCCCTCGAGGTTCTCCTGGACATGCTGTCACGGATCCATACCTGCTCAGACCTTTTGACTTTTGAATGGCCAGAAATCTCTTGAGAAAAGCGACGTTCTGACGTTGATGATTCTCTTGTCCCTCCTGCCCTGCCCTCCAGGTGCGAAAGTACCTGTTGATGCTGGATGTGCGGAAGGACCATGTGAAATTCTGGAGGCCGCAGGTGCTCCTGATGGTGGCCAACCCACGCTCATCCTGCCAGCTCATCACCTTCGTGAACCAGCTGAAGAAGGGTGGCCTGTTTGTGCTGGGCCACGTGCAGCTGGGGGACCTGGGTGAGGAGTGTGCCGAGACAGTGTGATGGCCTTCTGACACACAGGGCATTTTTGTTAGATATTGCATGTCTAATTCTGCTTTCTGTCTACCTGTCCTGTCCTTCTCCACCTGTACTTCAGATACTCTGCCATCAGACCCAATCCAGCCCCAATATAACTTCTGGCTGAGTCTGGTTGACAAGCTGGGAATTAAGGCCTTCGTTGACCTGACTCTGTCGGTGTCTGTCAGGCAGGGAACGCAACACCTGCTTAGGATCACTGGACTGGGTGCGTCTTTTTAACCCGTATTCTCCTCTGGGTGGCTGATATTCCCTGCCCCGTCTATTTGTAATAGGGTGGACCTCCTTTCCTCCCTCTTCTCTCTCGTGCGCGCTGATTAGATGGGTGTCTCTCTTCTGTGATTTGATGGATACTTGCATGTTTCACCGTAAACTGCATACATCACAAAATCTTTTGATTAGTAAACCTAATAGATGATAAAATTCATCCATATTCTTGTAGTCTCCTGTAGTGTCACAATGCTATTGTTCTACCTTCCTCCTTGTCCATCAGGTGGCATGAAGCCCAACACGCTCGTCCTGGGTTTCTACGACAACTGTGTACCCGACGACTATTTCCTGCAGGACCCGGCTTTCTGTGATGGAGTCGTCGGCCCAGGCGGCAGTGGTGGGGACAGCTTCGGGGTGGACCTGCCATCCCTTCAAGCCCATTTCCCTCCTGTCCGTAACTCAGAGTCACCCCGCTGGCTGTCCCCAGAGGAGTACGTGGGCATCATCTCTGACGCCATCAAGATGGGAAAGAACGTGTGCCTGGGCCGCTATTTCTTCCAGATGGATGGTGGTGCGGCTGGAGTGTCACCAACCACCCCTGGGGTGGGCCGAACCATTGATGTATGGCCCCTGAACCTGCTGAGGCCAGAAAACAGTGGCTATGTGGATGTCTGCAGCCTCTTCCTGCTCCAGATGGCCTGCGTGCTCAACATGGCCAGTGGGTGGCGCCGTGCACGGCTCCGCATCTTTCTTTGTGTGGAGGCTGATTCAGGTGACCAGGGCTGGATGGCCAAGGAGGAGACTCTGCGAGAGCTACTAGGGAAGCTGCGCATCCGCGCTTCTATCAAGATTGTCGGCTGGGACGCTCTGGTGAGGCAGTATAGGCCGGGAGGAGGCGCCGGGGGTGAGCGGCGTGCTGGGACCCCTGGAGGGGGTGATGTAGGAGAAGGGGAGCTGGGGGGCTGGGCCAGGCAGGCCCCAGGGGTCTCAGAAGAGTACCTGTCCAGCGTGAACGCTCTGCTGAAGGAACACAGTGCACAAGCTGCTGTCCGCTTCCTATACCTGCCCCGCCCCCCAGCTGTGTCCAGCCAATCACAGAAATACCTGTCTCAGCTAGAAGTCATAACTAATGGTCTTGGCCCCACCCTGTTAATCCATGGTCTTACTCCAGTTACATGCACTGAGCTCTGATAGGGTGCAGATTTGCTTTTTTCCTGCTTGCTTAGTTTTTTTTTTGCATCTTTTGTCTGTCTGAGGGTTTTTTTTTTTTTTTTTTTTTTTTCCTTTCCAAATCTCCATGTTTTTAGGTCTTTGCCTGATCTGTTGTGTTGTGCTCACTTTTTTTCAGCCTGACTGCTTGTATTCCTTTTGTGCCATTAAATTCTCCATCTGTTTTGTTATGACCAGACAGGGAGTATGGGGCATTTAATCAAAGTTGTGGTTAATAACTATTTTCTATTGCAAAGCTACAGAAAAGCATATTTGGAAAAAGTACAAAGTAGGATCCTGCACAAAAAATGTCAACCATTTAGTAAACAACAGAAAAATGTCTCAGAGTAACATACATTTGTGTTCCTGTATGTCTGCTAAATACCACTTTTGTCTTAAGGCTGTGTTCTAACTAGGTCTAATTCCAAGCCTCCAGTAATTCCCTAATTTGTGTCCTTGTTGTCCCAGACATTGTCATTTTGAGCCAGCTTTTACGTGCAAATAGCAGCCAAATGAAAAGACAGGAGGAGCTCCCTCGTGCTCCAGTGCAAGTCTCAAGGATCTGAGTGGCAGCATGAGCATCGTCTTCATGAGAACCTGGTGGATCCATCACTTTTTTTAATTTGGAGGTTTCCAAATAAATATAATTGATTTAGCTTTTTTTTTTTCTGCACTTTTGAAGTGTTTTGTTGACGCCTAAAGGATAGTGGCAGTGGCTCTTGAGATTACATGAGTAGCTGTGGACCACAGGATGCTTTGCTGCCTGAAAGGTCATGTGATCGAGTTTGCCATCACACAAAGCACTGTGGTCAGCTGACTTCCAACTTCTCCGGCCACAGCATTGCAACTTTGCCATAATTCAACTTGTTCACCTGTTTTGGGTGAATTGCACTAGTTGTGCACAACTGAAAAAAACTCTATACATACATTCCAGGTCAAAGTGGTCACCTTTGGATAAGAACAGGTTACCACCGTGCCTGTGGAAGCCAGGAATTCTCAGGGGTTAAGAGTGAGGAAAGGCACGTCATGTTGTTATGGACCAATCAGATCTTTTATGAGTCTGTAGCTTGCTTGTTAGGAGTAATGTTAATATAAATGACTGACTTTTCATAGCAAGCAGAGCAGCCTGCTAGCACATTTGAAATGCCCCCCCCATCCTCGTATGCTTGCCTGGCAGAAATTCCTTAAGTTTTACATATTGTGTAATTAAGGTCTAACAAACCCACTTCCTCCAACTTGACAGCACTTCTCTAATGAAGTTAACAGTACCATCTGTTTTATTAAACTAGATCTTTAATGTTTTTCTTATTTTCTGTTTATGTGCTACAGCAAACATTTAAGGCAAAAGGGATGATAAATTGTATGAAAATAAAAATTGTGTTTTTAAGGTACAGTATGGTTTGACACTATGATTTTTATCAGCTGATGCTTTATGAAACTGTAAATGCTGACTGTACTCACTCCACTGTACTGTCTTATTAATACTTTTTTTTTTTAGTAGGATATTGAACTGTTTCATACAGCTGCTTAGTTCTGTTCTGTTCTGCAGGGAGAGGCTGCTACATCCCCATTTTTGTACCAGTCTGTCTGTCCAGAGTATATTAGCAATTGTGTAGACTTAAGTACCACACTTCTTTGGTCAGTTTGTCCGATTTGGGCATTAATTTAGCCCCTGATTTCCTTTAGATCTTGAGTCTGTCATTGAGTGTTTCTCTTAGTGGCCTTACTTCTCACAGGTGTTTCTCATTCTTGGTTCATTGTCAAAGGTCCATACCTCTGTCCTTACAATGGGTCTGCTTTGGAAGTCCAGCTGGGCAAAGGGCATGCCATTTTAATGTTGGTATAAAAACAGATAACTCAAGCTAGACATTGTGTGTCTTTAAATTGCGGCAACATATTCTGAGATCCTTTACTGAAGAAGTGGTGTGGATGGTGTGTTTTGTACGTTTTTGCTTTTGCTGTAAACTTAGTATGAACAAAAATGCATAACCCCACCAACTAAACACGTAACCAAAGTCTCACTGTAATGTACATACTTTGTTTGAATTAATAGAGCATTTCTTTCATGAATGTTCAATGTATACTAGCAATAAAGTGCAAAACAGTACAATTCTTATTTTATTGTTCGTCTTAAGTGCGTAGTTTTCACGATCGGAATGCAAATCATTTTCAGCACCAGTGTCTAATAAAAAATAAACCCTTTTGATTTTTGCAATAACTTTGTTTTATATACTCCTACTATGCCTTAACACAAGTGAATAATCTGACTTGTGTTCACGATGATAAATATCTAAATCCGACAGTAAGGTCAGGTAACAGTCAAGTCAAAGGAGGCGACAAAACACGTCATGCAGCTAGTGCGAGTGTTCAAAATGTGAGCCGTTTGCTTCCAGAGAGGTCGGCAGTCTTACGGCCTGAAATGATCAAAATCGGCTCAGGAGCAACAAAGCTATTGCACAAATAAAAAAAGTTTAGTGGGGTTTTTAACAGTGTAATGCGTATCATTCTCTTACAGCTCCTACAATTTCTCACTCTCACACACACACACACACACACACACACACACACACAGAGTCAGTAAGTATCAGCAGTACGCTACCATGGTCTCCAGACTGATGTCACTACACTCGGAATCTTCCTTGAGGGATTTACAGCTTGTCGCCATCTGTACCCATCACTCACTGCCTGCCAGCTTTCGCCCCTTTCAAAGAGGGGCAGCTGCAGTGGCTGGGAAGTGTAATCCACGACTTTAGGAGATAAACTTTGTCCCGAGGGCAAGTGCTTTAGGGGCAGCAAGGAATGAGCATCCAACAGAGGAAGATCAGCATCAGATAAAGCAAAAGTGTGGACGTACGGGGGACAGTAAGAAAAACGCGTAAACTGCGGAGGCATAGCGCCGTATGCCAGCGCTGCAGTTTGATCCGACAGTCGATGCAGCAAAGCGGCCCTAACGGCGTCGTTAACCCAGTCGCTGGCACGGAGAAACCGGTTTGCCTCGTTTGCGCAATCTGCGTACCCTGCGCAGAAGCGGCTAGCAGACATCTCGGAGTCGGAGGAACCTGAAGAGAAGCAGAACGCACATCTACTCCGAGTAGGAAAATAATCTGCATGTGTATACAATTAAGCGTGGCATAGATTCTAATGCTGAGAGTTTCCTAAGAAGATTATATATTAATTTGTAATCTGGAAATGTTCATTTCTTTCATACTTAATTCCTCCACGACTCACCTGATGCCGGTGTTAACGCTTTCAGGTACCGGACTGTGAGCTCAAGGATGTCCGCCTTCTCCATTTTAGACCTGCCGCAAGACTGTAACGTGTAAACCCAAAGCATTTAAAATTTAAAGTCGGAATTGTTGCTCAGTTGATGGACTTTAAACGATCCTTCATTCATCCATTTCCAAAACCGATTATCCAATACGCTGGGGGGCTGGAGCGTATCCCAAGCAGTTTAGGGGACACGGGACAGCCTGGACAGGGTGCCACCGCATGACAGAGCACAGTCACACAAGCACTATGGACATTCTAGACACGCCAATTAACCCACGTCGCATGTCCCTGGACTGCGAGAGGAAACCTGCGAATCGCGGGGAGAACATGCAACCCTGGAGGTGCGAGGCAACAGTGCTAACACTGAGCCACCGTGACCCCATATGAACGTTTATCGTCACGATAATAAGTGTAGCGTTTTAAACGCCCTTACCTTGACCGTGTGTGACCGCAGCAGTAATTCCCGGAGCTCGCTTAGGGACCCGTTAATGCGCGCCCTCCGGCGCCTTTCCATCTGGGGCTTTGACACCTGAATAGACAGCAAAACCGGCATTAAAATCCCGGGGTGGAACTCAATCTCCACCTCGAAGCGATGGTCAACATACCTGACGGCACGTCTTCTCCTTTGGGGCTGTCATCGGGGAAACGCTTAGGTTAATTCAGAGCAATTAGGCACGGTTTCACACTTTCACTTTGAGTGCCAACTGCAAACGGTTCATGTAAGTTAGTAATTATTGATCAGTGCAATTATATATGTAAACGAGTAAACCCAAACATCCGCATGTGTCCTTCTCAGGTGTTTATTTTATTTCTGAAATGCACTTAAGAATGAAAATGTTCTCATTTATAACAATGTTTCTATCGCCTCTGAGTCAGCAGCTCTATGTGCCAGTTAACACGGGGAGGGCTAAGGGTGGTTCATTTATATAGGCTGGAAACACTTCGGCCAATAGAAAGGCGGGGTCTTCTTTAAGTGCGATACAATGCAGTCACAAGGGGGTTAAAAGAAGAGTAAAATGAGAGAAGGCAACAATAACAAAGCAGGGTTGTAAGTAGTAATGTAGGGTTATACCAATGGGTCTGTGGGTGGCAGTCCCAGAGCTCCCAGGGGAACACTCTGCAGAGTGTGTTTGGGAAGCAGCGAAGGCCCAGAGGCAGGGGATGGAGGGCACTTTAATTCATGGATTTGAAGGGCCCTCCCCTTCCCTATTTAGGGATTAGCAAACTGTCAGAAAGAATAGCTAAGTGTCAGTCAGCTCTGATTGACACGAGTTGGGGGGAAATCGAGGTTCCTTCAAAGTTTTAATTGTATAACTCTCAGAGTAGCTGCTTACCAAATACACAGATTGGTTTATTCATTCATAACATTTATTTAGAGTTGTTGGTCTCTGGACAATATACTGATTATGCAAACATTTTTAAAAAGTCATAAAATCTTTTTTTAATCTCAAACCTCTTAAAACAATTGTGGATTCATCTTCTGTAACAGCTCATCCAGTACAGGTTGTGGTGACTGTAACTAAGTAAAAGTAAAATGATCTGAAAGTGTTATTTGTCATTTAACTGCAGATGTGAATTCGAGCCAACCTGTCCAGTGGTGTGGGAACACAAGTCACTTCATGCATACATCTGGTAAATACCAAAGGTATGTCTCTGTCACAGAGCCTTGCGGGAAGTTTCTACCATGTGAAGGGAGGCAGGAGGCATGACACACAGCCCTTCTGAATGAAGTTTAAAAACCTCAGATGCATTAGTCACATACACTCCACAGCAGCACCTATGCCCTTCACATGCTCCCTCTTCCTTGTTCTGCTCATCCTCTCTCTCTCTTTCTTTTCCTCTTTCTTCTTTGCTCCTTTCTCTCGCTCCCTCTTCATCTCTCCTTGGTTCGAACCCCTGCCCTGCCCCCCCCCCCCCCCCATGTGTGGTCAGTGTTTTGCTGATGGCTAGCTTCCCCGGCATTGATGGATTGCCACACTGTAACTGATGTTCATCAACACGTGCAGCTGGCCGTTGTGAATTGAAGACCAGCAGGCCTTCTTCTGTCCCCCCCAGGATGAGGCTGATGCGTGGTAATGAGAGTGTGAGACAGGGAGATGGATAGACGGGTAGATGGACAGCCAAACAACTTTACTAGGAACCCTGCATTTAATTCTCAGCAAGTTTGAAAACTAAATTGAATTATGACCCGCTGTCCTGTTTTTTGATCATTTTCAAATGTATTTTCTATACACACAGTGTTTAAAAAAGCACTAAACCCTTATTATTTTTACAATAATGTTGTTAATCCTGAGCCAATTTTGGTAATGTTTGGCAGAACAGCAGCAGGCTTCTGTGAAATCTAATGGTCAACACTTTGAACATTTACACTGTGTTTTGTCAGTGTTTTTGACTTGACTGTTACCTGACTTTGCTGGCTGATTTTGATGTTTATCATTGTGAGCATTATTCAAGTTTATTGTTTGTGTTACAAGTTACAGTAGGATCACATAAAATGGGTGTGGTGGGAAATAAAATAAATGTTTTGTTATAATATTCTTAAGATGTTTTTTGCCAAAAATGATCAAAAACAGCTCAGGATTAACAGTGTTATTGCAAAAATAAAAAGGTTTAGTTTTTTTTTTTTTAAACACAATGTATAAACCATTGAACTATAAAATTAAATTACAACTATTGACTTAAAACTTTTTTCCACATATTTTTTAGCAAATTTTATTTACTTAAGTTTTTGGCATTGTTTAACTTTCATATCTTACATTGGTTTGTCCATTTTGCTTATTGCTTTTATTTTTAATCTAATCTTTTATCTTGGTGCAGAATAACCTCTACATATTGTGTGCATATTATGTGTAAGATATTAGCAGGCAGTGCTTCTAATTGAATATTAATAACAAATATTAAGGCTTGCCACAGTTTCCCAAATAACATTTGATATGCTGGATGAAATTTTTGAAGGGGCAGTTAAACAGTTATTATAAGAAAGCAATTCTACTTTCTATGTAGTCTGTGTTAGTAATTATTAAAAGTATTATATATAAAGGTTATTTCATATTAAAAATTAAAATGCTACCCAGAAATGGACAGTTCTAATGCTAAATTTGCAACCCATAGCCATTTACACAGATAGAAGTATTTGTTGATGTTGTGCTGCAATGAAGTCGTCAGGAAGTGGAGATGGAGGAGGAGGAGAAGGCAGACAGGAGGAAGCTGCACGCAAGTCAGAAATGCAGCACAACTTGTGCAAGGTGGATAAAAACTGTTCTCTGTTTCGCCTCTTTTAGATGGTCTTCATCCTTTGTTAAATGTCTTATTCTTCAGCTGCCACTGAAGTGGAAAACCATCCCGCTCGTGCACCACTGCTCGCAGAGCGTCATCCACCCTGCCCCCCCATGCTCTTTGGGCCGTAATTGAGATGCCTGCAGCTCCTGACGAGACTCAATAGCATTGTTTCCCCCTAAAAGGACGGGGAGGCTGCTTCCTCGGCTGTGCTTTCTGCGGGATGCTGCTGTGTGATAAGGGGGGAGAAGAAGCGGTGAGAGGAGAGATGAGGAGTGGGGATGGGAACGGAGGGGTAGGGAGGGGAGAGGAAAGGAGAGGAGAGGGGAGGAGAGGAGGAGAGGAGAGTGGAGGAGTAGGGAGGGGAGAGGAGAGTAAAGGAGGAGAGGAGAGGGGAGGAGAAGAAGGAAGAGGAGGGGTGGGGAGGGAAGACAAGAAGGGAGGCAGGGGGGGGAGGAGAGGTGGGAAGAGAAAAGGAGTAGAAGGGAGGAGAGTTGCAACCTGGGGAGGAAAGAAGGAGAGCCAACGAGAAGAAAGGAAGAAAATGCACCCACGTTCTCCTGTGCTTCCAGAACATGCTCCAGATTCACTTTGACCCTGTGAGAGAAAGTTTAGAACGTGAATTTATCAGCGACTGCATCATAGTGCAGAACTGGGTGGTAAAGATTTATGAAGGTGTGGCTTCCAAAAAGAGCAAAGGTTTCAATTGTGATTCACTGTGAGACTGTGAGTAATTTGACCTGTGTTACTTGTAGCGAAGTAGTCTGCTCAAATACATGGAGTACAGTAAATGCATCTTTTTAACAAGTACAACTGGAGTAAAATTACTTCAGAATATTTTTTAATCCTGAAAGAAGAATAGAAAATAAATTTTTTTAAAAGTTCTTGCATAAAAGGGTTAAGATAGGAATGCATCCAAACAACTGAAGTTAACCTTTAGTGTTACCAGTGGGACTAGGAAGACCCATTAGATATGATGATCCAGATGAGAGTTCACAGAGGGTTGCCATATTTACTGGAGTTACCATGAAAAGAAACGAAGGTGTTGTGTTCCAGTCCTGCGAGTGCAGAGAGGAGGCAGGATGGGTAGGCTACAGGGCCACACACGAATACGGGGAGGGGCAGGGCACAACAAAAGTGGACAAGAAGCAAGGGCAAGGCTTAGGGTGTGGAGGACGAACAACAAGCATGCATCTGCTTCGTCTCATTCCGTTCTGCCTTTATTTCAGCTTGCTTTCCTTCCCCCTCTCCCTTGTTCCCACAGCTTACAGAGAAAAGCACAACACTTGTCCTTTCTGCTCTTGACATGGACTTAATCCCTGCCCCACCCTATGGAAACAGAGTTAGGAGGTGGTGGTGTAGGCTGGGGCAGACACTGCAAAGTTGGAACAGATGTCTGGGTTTGTCATACGCCGGTGCAGCATGAACAAATTGGCATGCACTCCATATGATTGGCAAGCTGCAGGCGTGCAGGCCGGTGCTGAGCAGCGCTAACATGTGGTTAGCATGACCTGCCTGGTGGTTTGGGTGCCCCCTTGGCAGTTTAGGCATAATGAATTTCTTGAGCTTATTAAAGCATCGTTTTACATATCCACGAAAATGAGTCATATTCAAGATGTAATTTTGAAAATTGCATGACTATAAAGAAAATGTCACGCCAGAATTTACAGTAACCATCCAATGCACCCATGTATTTATTGAACTCAACTATGAGTACACCTGACTTGGCTAATCAATACCTCATAAAGGGGTGTGTGATGGCTGCTCTGTCAGCCACACAACTATAATTGTACAAATCCCTACATGGTGTCATAATTGCAGTTTAATTTACAGTTTCATTAATACTTACCATGGATAGCACAGTTCTAAATGAGGCACTCACATTTAGATTCTCTTGCGGTATCATATGGTTTACAGTGCATGGTTTATTTTGTTACTTTTTGCTGTTTGGGCAGGTCTGCTCTGAATGGGGATGGAGGCTGTCAGTAAGGGTTTCAGAAAATTAGACTGCTCCACACATTAGGTCATGGGAGTAGTGGAGTTTTAGTTTTCCTTTCTTATGGTTGGATTTGTATTGATTTATATTGATTTTGGTTGCTGATTTGTACAGTATATTTTGGTTGTAGGTTCTGTTAAAGATTTATTTGTTTGGCATTTACTTTACTTGGTTAGTTAATTGTTTTAATGTTTCCCTTTTTGTGTCTTGGTAGGGTCCACTGTTGAGCATATAATCCTGTTGTGTTTTATAGAGAGTAGTTGTAGTTGGTTTGAGCTTGTGCTGGCCTGGGTGAATGGTACTTTTTGTTATGAGCACAAGTTTATTTTTTGTATTTTGTTGTTAAAAATTTATTTTTCTTTTAAGAAACCTCTGTGTCCTGTGGCCTTGTTTACTTGGTCCCTCACCAGGTGGTTTACAAGACACAGATTAAACCAAATCTTAGACTAAATCACCATCTTAAAAAGAACATTGGGTGATTAATGAAATTTACACGTGCAGTTCATCATCCAGTGCATGTTTGGCGTGCTAATGTAGCTATGCTTTGCTTTTTTGAGTTTGTAACAAGCTAACTTTGCTAAAAACCACAGGAATAAAGATCTCAGATTTTACTTACATATATTCTAACTTTTTAAAAGTTATTACGTTATAGTTCAGAGTCAAAAAACAATCTAATAAACCATTTCCTTTGATAAATAAACACTGCACATAAACATTTTGATGTCATATATAGTACAATTTTTAGTGAAATGTTTTTAGCAATAAAAGTTTTTATTACACATGAGCAGAGCCATCAAAAATGCAAACCTCTTCACATAATATGTACTGTATACACGAGCTGAAGAGTACAAGAAGAGACCGTTGTTGCTGAGTCTTTCAAGGAGCCTAGCGATGCTCTTCTGACTGATATCAGGAGGGGTGTCTCTGGGACCCCGTCCCTCTCTATCTGAAAGTACATGGATTTGGAGACAAAGTTGGATCAGCAGAAGGAAAGGACTGAAAAGGAGGAGAGAAATGAAAGCAGAGAGGTAACTGGAATACTGTTTTTGTCCTCCCACCCTCTTTCTTGGGGGGATGAAGGATGGAGAAGGGGCATGAGGGAAGGGTCTTTTTTCATCCGTTTGACAGAGCCTGTCTTCATCCCCCTTTTCATTTCGCCATCAATTCAAGAGGGCGAAGCGTGGAACCTCTTCAGCTGAAGAGCCTGTGTGGAGTGAACTGAGTGTGTGTGTGTGTGTGTGTGTGTGCATGCGTGCGTGTTGGTGAACTTTTCAAAATCTGAAGTTAATCAGAAAAGGAATGTTTCTGTTTGTTTGAGAGAAATCATAGCCAAAAACAAGATAGAAGGAAACAGTGTTTCCTTCTGTGAGACAAACGAGATGAATATATGTTCATTTTATAACTTATTAGCATTATGGCATAATTGTTATGTTTTAAGTGAACCAAAGCCCCTTAATTTCTCCTTAGGATTAATGGTGTTTATCTATCTAAAATAATGCATTAAATATTATGTATATTACTGTTAATTCTGTCAGATAAAATGCTGAACATTTGCTTAACAGTGAATCACATTTACTGTATGCAATTAATGTACCTCATGCCACCAGAAATGACTGGTAATATACATGGTTTTCAGTTACTACTAACAATATAAATCCACAAACATCTGCCATCGACTTCCTGTTAGCAATGATTTATGTATATTC
>JAACJT020000002.1:20701181-20720491 GCA_009936485.2 Gymnarchus niloticus
AGCAACGATCAGCAGAGCAGCAGCGAAGACGCGATCTCCCTGACCTACTCCTCCAGCTCTGACCATATCCCTCCCCCCCCCCCAAATCCCCCCCCCCCCCCCCCCCCTCCGCCCTTTGAAACACCCCCCCCCCCCCCCCCCCAGCACCCCTAGCACCCCTTAACCCCCCTCAACAGCACTTCAGAGCTGAAGAGGCACATTGTTTCTGAGAGAAAAAAAAACCCTGAAATGTCCTACTTGTTTTCATATAGGCTTGTGAACACTAATGAAATTAATATGTTTCAGATTTTACCATGTGTAGATTTAACTGCCACACTTTACAGAGAAAATAAATAAATTGTGTTTAATTTGTCTACCTTACAGGACAAACTTTCTCTGAATTTGCTCTTGACTTAGGTGTGTGATTTGAAAAGAGCCTGAATGCACTCTTGCCTTCCAAAGCCAGGAATGAAAACATGTTAAATTGACTTTAGGTATCTTTTTTTGTCAAACTTTTTTTCTGTCCTGTGCGGTTGACTTATTCTAGGGAATTTTTAAAAAAATATATCGATTTTCAATTACGTATTTTCTTTCCTTTCCACCCACAACCAGTGTATCAACTACTGCTACAATTAATAGAGAACAACATTTTTTTCATTCAGATATATATTAATATTGAATACATGACCGTTAGCTGGACCAGTGTTGGACTGAACATATTACAGGTATTTCTTGCAGCATGATGCCTGAAAATGCCTAGCACTCTTTTGCAGAAGCCTCTAGCTGACACAGTCCTTTGTCCAATTTTATTTTTCAACAAATAGTATTTTTTAAAAACGAAATAGGTGTAACTGATATTTAATTGCATGCATTTTGTGGAGTTTGAGAGTTATAGTCATTTGTGTAGACAATATGAAATCATTGTTAAATTGTTTTTGTGAGTCAGACATAAAAAAGAAAAAGCTTTTTCTAGGCTCGCACTGGGCATGTGCTTCTGAAGCTAAGGGTGTAGTTTTGTGAACCATATTCAGTTGTTTGCTGAGGATTGTTGGAAGAGACTGGCTCTGATCCAGTGAGATGGGGGATTATGGAAAGTATGCTGCTCTTTTCACTATTGTAATTAGTATTCTGCAGGCAATATTACATTTTAAACTGTTAATTTATTGAGGCACAATTTGAGACTGTGTCAGACATACAAGTCTGGGCCATTTATATTATCAAGTTTTACATATTTGTCTTTTACTTTATACAAAATCTGTGAGTGAGCTGACATATTTTCCCATGTTGTACAATGATTAACAACATCATCCAACCCAAGATAATTGAAGACAGTCTTCTGAGACACAGAATGACTTGCATAAAAATAGGCATCTCACATTTTAGTTATTATTTGATATGCTTTGCGTCATAGTTTATGACTGATACATATAGCACCTGATGAGAATTATTAATGTGCAATTATTTACGTCAAGAGAACACTTTAAGTATTATGCTAATGCTAACATAAAACTAGCTCACACAGGTTTCATTAGGCCGACAAGCTTTTCCAGAGCTACGCAGAGGAAGCGCGACGTGCTTTTCTCTTGGTTATGATTGTCCTTTGTCGTTTTCCGTTCGCATCCTTTTCGCACGTGGTATTGACAGTGACTGCGTAATGAGTAAAAGCTCGTCAGTGATAGAACTGGAAGGGAGCTTTTAAAATCAAACTTCACATAATTTTTCTCCTCACAGAAACCAGATGCTCTCTTTTTTAAAATAGCTGTAACTGTAGGTTATTGTGCTGGAAGAATCGGTTTTCATCATTTATACAGCTGAGGATATTGGAAGAGGACTTTTGAAAATGAGTCAGTTTGATCAGTTAAGTTATCCAGCAGTTTGATACCTTTGGTGTCTGAGGGTGGCTTGGAATATCTAGTTAGCTGTCAACGTATGTCATCGTTTTTGGTTGCGTGTTACGGCGTGAGATACCGAAAGCTTACCAAAACTTATGCAACTAGAGTGAGATGTACATGCCTTTCATTACAGTTTGGATAATGATGACAATGGAAACCAGGAAAATCCGGTGGTTCACAGACAGGAAAATACTGAGGTTGAGCACACTTCAGTCAACAACCAGGTGCAGCGGAAGGTCTGTGTTCATCATTCGCAACTTACCTACCTTTTTCTGCCTTTAAGCCTCTTACGAATTTTAAATATGACAACACATATATGGGAAGTAAACAATGCAGTTTCTCTCTAATGCGTCATATTAATAAGTGTTTAAAATGTCCCAGGCAACATTTTAAGATCTGTTTATCACAACTACCTTTCTGCAACTGCTGAATGACTTTTCGCTATTTCAATATACGGTTGCGCAGACGTGTTAAAATGAAGATGAGTTAAGGCGCCTGCTACGATGTGATGAAACTCAGTGTCTCCTCGTCAGACGGTCACGCCGGGGTTTGAAGAGCACCGTCTACAGTACAGCTATACGTTCTGGTTCTCACGTCGTACGCAGAGTCGCCCCGCTAACACCCAGAGTTATGAGCAGAATATCCGGCAAATCGGAACAGTTTCTTCGGTCAGTATCACGGAGGAAAACGAGATGGGGTGGGATTGACAGAACCAGAAGACGGCGAATTCAGTTATGGGGTAACTTGTGGTGGTTTTTTTTTTCTTGCCGTAATCCGTTCCAGGTGGAGCAGTTCTGGAAACTGTACAGTCATCTGGTCCGGCCTGGTGACCTGACAGGTCACAGTGACTTCCACCTCTTCAAGGAGGGGATCAAGCCCATGTGGGAGGTGAGAAGGGATACTGACACACTTGACTAGTACAGGCCTCCAGGGCCTGTCCCAGCATTATCCAGAAGCATCTTTAATCATCTTGATTCCTGTTTTGGGATTCAAGCTTGTGTAACAGGTGTTTTTGAGATGTTCGACATCTTGCTGGCTGCTCGATTATAAGGTATAAGGTGTTGTCTGGGTGTTTTGCTCTTGCGGCAATTCCTCTATGTGCCTCCAGGATGAAGCCAACAGGAGTGGCGGGAAGTGGATCATCCGGCTTAGGAAGGGGCTGGCCTCACGCTTTTGGGAGAACATCATCCTGGCCATGTTGGGGGAGCAGTTCATGGTGGGCGAGGAGATCTGTGGGGCTGTGGTATCTGTCCGCTTTCAGGTCAGAAGCTTGGGGTGATGATGGAGCAGAACAGACTTTTGGGTGCAGAGTCCTAGTCAACTGGTTCAACCACAGTCGCTCTAATAGATGACATTGATTCATTAAAGGCATGATTGATTTTGATGTTTGAGCAACACACAGATGAAAACTGACTAGGTGAAGTGTATTTGTGTCTCAAGACTGTTTCTTTATGTAAATTGAGTGCAGTTGGATCAGTTTTCCGAGCAAAGCAACTCTATACTTTTTTTGTCTACAATTAACCCAATTATTTCAAGCTGCTAAATAAACTGCTCTGCACTACTCACCACTAAAATGTACGTCAGTTGTGTTCTAAAGGTGTACATAAATATAGATTAGACTCTGTATTTAGTCTGCAATTGACTTCCATTGTTCATATTTGGGATGGTCCTCTAGGAAGACATCCTGTCGATTTGGAACAAGACTGCAAATGATCAAATGACAACCTCTCGTATCCGGGACACACTGCGCCGGATCTTGAACCTTCCGCCCAACACCATCATGGAGTACAAGACTCACAACGACAGTCTCAGGTGTGGTTATACACAAACACACGTGTTCACACACAAGTGGATGTCATACCCAAAGAATGTGAGGTTTCACTTTTTGACACGTTTTAAAAGGGAAAAAATAGATGGCAAGAACTACTCTGAAGGTCTCGTGTTGTTTACCATCACTTGTATACTCCGTGCTGATCTCTACTCTAGGTACATTTGTCTGTACTCATGTGCTTTACATATATGCACACTCATGTTCTTGTCTATTTTCTACATGTATTTCTATGTTTTGTGTATACACAATAATTGTCTCTATAGATTTTATACATTCTGTATACACAAAGCAGTCTGATTTCCTACAGGGACAATTCCAGCTTCCGCAACACAAAGATCACACTCTGACAAGACAGCACTGATGAGCTGTGGAGGTGTGGGTACATCGGGTTTGAGGATACCTACCCTTCAGTTTTTCTACAAGTTAAGGACATTTTAAACATTTTTCCCAATTAAAAAATGGAGTGAAGTTGAAGAGGAAACGGCTGCAAGGAGGAAAGCACAGGGAGGCTGTTGCAGGACGTCCTGTTGAGGAATGCACGCCGGCTGGAAGAGCAAGCCATAGGACTGGGTGGTTTATTTATGTGGATGTACTTGCATTCGGTTACTGACATTATTCTCTTTATTATTTATTTATATTAGTGTTTTTTTTCTCTGATAGGTTTTAAATAGCCATTGGCTTCTTTGCACTTGATTGTGTGATTTTCCATTTTTTGTAATTAACTACACAATGCAGGGCCAGAATCAACCTGGAGCCTTTCCCAGGCAACACTGGGGACACCCTGGTTGGGGTGCCGGTTGATCTCAGGACACACATTCATGATCTCTCGTACGTGCACACACAGCGGCAAATTTAGACAGTTCACCTTGCCACATGTTTTTGGTCTGTTTGGAAGTAACTGGAGTAGCCAGAGGAATCCCATACAAACTATACATACAGAGCTGGAGATGGGAATTGAACCCAAAATTCTGGAGTGGTGAGGCCATCCTGCTGCCAGCATTGATTAGTAGTTTGGGATATTTCCACCCACCATGGGTTTTGAAGCCTCATTTAGCACCAGCATGGATTGGATAGTTCAGATTAGTTTTACCCACCACAGGTTTTGAAGCCATCACAGGATCCTAAAGGCCGCAAGTAAACCAGCATTACTTTAACTCAGCTCTGCACTGTGCCAGCTAATTAAAACCTTAACTGAGTAGTTGATTCAAGTGAGCTGGTGATGGAATGGGGAGAAAAAATGTGTACTATGGTGAAAAGTTGATTGAGAATCTTCCACTTATCCAGGACAAGGTTGTAGTTGGCCTGAAGGATACCCTGAGAAGCAGATTGTCACGGCCTCATGTTCCACAGGGAACCAGAAGATATAGACAAATACCCTGGGAAGCATATAACACACAGCAGGGGACAGCTAGGAGGGAATGGGGGTGAGAATCAGTGATTTGGAACAGTAGTTATTTGGACAGTTTGCTTGTTACTCAGAAGCCATTAAAATTCTAAAAAAAAAAAAAAAAAGCCACAAATAAGAGTGTGTAAACTTAATGGGTATATGACACAGCTGATCTGTATGGTGACATTTCATATCTGTCAGGGGTGCTTGTAGGCAGCCTGACTGTCACATACTGTGTCTGATGTCGCACAAGATCATCATAACTCACTGTGAAGATTGGACCCTGGTAGATCGTTTCTTATGTGGGCAATTTTGTAAAGCAGCACTAGATTTTGAGAAAGCTAATCTTTTAAAAATACTCCACCCGCTTTCCATAACAATTTATATGGCTCAGCTTTTACGGCAGATTTAATATTCAGTGTAGTATTGTGGCTTTTGGACGGTGGTATCCAAAAGGAAGAGAGGCGATAATTAAGCGATGATGGAGTTGTCGCAGCAAATCGAAGCGACTATGGAAAGCCGTTTAAGCTTTTAATGTCCAATGGACTAATTAGGCGCGATTCAGTTTTGACGAGTAGAATCTCTATCTTCACGTATCTTGGTCATTGAAAACTAAAACGTCTTTCCATTAGCTTCACTGTGTCGGACGTGCTGTGACTGTGAATTCGCTTTTCTCCGACTGGTTTCAGCTTTTGAATTTCAACGTTACACGGGTGACCATACTCCGTGATGGTTTCCATACGTTAGTTGTATTTATGTAAACGGTAGTTAATGTGAGGAAAACAGCGTGTTTTTACTATATCTTGTAATTTCCCCATGACTGCTATTAACTTGAGAGGTGATGCGTAAGTAGTTGGGGTATTTATTTGTTAGATGGGGCGGTATAACAAGCATGGTACAAGAACCAACATAAACGTGCGATTAAATTTGAGTGAAGGAACTGGATTTGTGACTTGAATGATTGTCCTAGGAGGAATCCTATTTTTGTTTTTTGTCGTCAAGACATATAAGACTGCAAAATGAAAATCAATTATGTAAATTCACTGATGGGAGTTAACTGAGAAAGGATTTAAACCAAAAGTGAAACTATGAAGGAAATCCCTTCAACCACTTTTACTTTCGCTGTACGCTTGGTTAGTATAAGTAAGCTGCGTTTCTCCATTTTACTGGATTTGGTGGTGGTAAAGCCAGAAATCGCTGCATATAGACCTCTCAACAAATGACGACTTTACGAGTCATGGTGAGTAATTTGAAAACATTCAAATTCTCACGCAGTATTCAATATGGAAATAGAAAAGGCTAATATTGATTTTACTTTACAAAATATGATGCTTTACTTTAGCAATGCCCTATCTTCTCTTTCAGTGATTTATTCATTCGGTGACCCCCTTGTTCTCTGCACATCACAACAGATTAACATCATGAATATAAACCGCAGCGGAAACCAGACACCGGTACGCCAAAACTGGCTTTTTAAAAACATGTTTTTAACTTAAACTGTCATTTAAGGATGCAGGGTGTTATGGAATGTGGGGGTGGTTTTGATCTAATTTAGAGGATTATCTCTCCTCCATTACGTCCCTCCCGCAGTGTCCTAGATGTCAGCGTTGGAGCTCTAAAGGAAATCACGGCCTGCGTTGCGTATGCAGACCATGTTCAATAGAGCTGCAGCGTCTTTACCAGTTCTGCTGGGCCTGCAGGCGGGAATGGCCTAATAAGGAAGCTACCCTGGAAAATCTTTGCACGCTTCCACAGTGTGAGCTACTAGCCGCTCTTCTCTCATCTGATTCCATCACGGCCCCCAGGGCATCTGTGGTGGGTTGTCCCTTCTTCCGTGTGTGTCCTGCATGCAAAATGCTCCTTACCCATACAGGAAGAGGATGTAACAACATTAATTGCACTAACTGCAAAATCTGGTTCTGTTACCGGTGTCTGAAGACGGGATTATGCCAGGGAAAATGCAGTATTGTGGATAACAGCTCATCTATCAGAGCTTTGAAGTTATAGGAGTTAATTATGTGCTACAGGATAGGACAAGTTAAGAAAGTCTTTTACAGAATTACAGTGATACTTAAATTTCAACTGTATTTACTCACAGACGATTAAAAACAAGTTTCTTGATGCTACAATATTTAGAAATGTGCATAGCAAGTCAAAGCTAGGGTGATTACTGGTATATTGTTAATTACATTATGGGTATTTTAGCCTCATGACCCTGGGTAAATGTGTCCAGAAGATGACTGGTTTGAATTCTATGGGCCCTCGATCAAGGCCCTTAACTCTATCAACTGTTCATTTGGTGCCCAGATAAACGGCTGACCTAAAGCTTTCCTTTTAACTATATATGTGTATCTCATAAGACAGCAAGATGGTATCATATGGTTTTTGCATATCTCTCTGCACCTGTATTTTTGTTCAAAGGGCAAATAAAATTATAATTATCAGCTGGAAGATGTTTGTCTCTGTGTCAGAGTGTGTTAGTTTTCTTTGGCATTGATTTTATATTAAAATGATTAGGTATTTTTCTGCTCAAAAACAATAATTGTCTTAATCACTGTTGCCTCGCATGAAATGAGTCACAAATATTCACACTTTTGTTAATATTTAGCATTGTGTCTGTTTCCCTCCTTTGGCATCATTTAAGTTCTATAGTGACATTTCCTTCATCGAGAATTTTTCTACATTCTTCATATAGAACTTTTACATTATACATTACATTACATTTTTACATCAATGTAACATTTACATTAACTCGCCGACACCGACCAGAACAAGCAGTTGGAACGAACAGACGTATGATTTATAGATCGATTCCAAAACGCACAGTATATACAATACCGAAAAATTGACGAGAGCACCATCTACCGGTGACTAACCACACAGAGACCTCAACGGTTCGCAAACCGCTACGCATTTTACGCAAATTAAAGCGTAAATACATATCGCTACGCTATTTAAAGATAACTTGAATCTTAATCCTTGACTGACACACGTAAGAAGTTATAAGGTTATTCGAACACATACTGTTAAAGAAATGTTACCAAAGAAGACACTGTTCGATCTTACGTTTTAAAATCCTGTCTCTTTTTGATGACGAAAGGTGGTCGTTGAGCTGCGCGGTTGCTATGCCGCGTTTGAACTCAAGTGATTCTTTCCTCGTCGTAACGTTTGTTTCGCTTGGGGATTCGGGCTCAGTGCTGTATTACCAGTCATTTGTGGGAAAATATTCCTTTGGGACAGTAGTTAATTTGTTTGTTACTCATTACCGGTAAGCCACGGGAGTTCATTTGTTCGATATTTTAAGTTTCCCAGCTTATGAAAAGCGATGCTAATTAATAGCTAGCCGCTTATATTATTATTTGTATAGCAATGTGCAAGACCTTTAATGTTTTTAAATAGTTACAGATATAACTAGTTATCTAGCCCCGCAATCTAAAATGTGTTGTAGAAGTAGCTGTGGCGTTCTTTTTATAGCTATATTGTTGTGATTAGTTGTTAATAGCCGGATTTGATAATAAATGTATGTTAGCAAGCTGATTAATGGAAGTACTGTTGTCAGTCTGTAGAACTGGCGCATATTATATTGATATTTATGAATACTTATAACGTCGTTCGTAATAGTTCTTTCATTTTAAAATCATCCATAGTGAGCTCGGTTTGAATGCCATCCAAACCCCATGCATTTGAATATATCTTACTTTGTTGCTACGCAGCATCCGTTTGGTAGTAACGTGCGCTTGCTGTATATGATCCATGATGATTAACCTGAGAAGACGATGTCTGCGATCAAGAAGGAAGACCTGATGAGTGACGTGGAGCCTCTGCCTGCATCTCCGTCCGCATCTCCCCCTCCCTCCTTCCTGGCCCCATCCCTGACAGAACCCTGTCTTCCATCGTCCTATCGTTCATTATCGCCGGCACCACGGCCTTCTCTGTCTCAGTCCTGGCCCACATCACCCCTCTCCACGTTGGCCCCCTCCAGCCAGGTCACTGCCCGACTCTATGCCTCTCTGAAGAGCAGCGAGAAGCTGGGGATGGCTGACCCTGTAGACAAACCCAGGTTTGTGTAATCCACTGTATTGAACCTTCACTTCCTGTGCTTCCCCGTTCTGGAAAAGTAACACGCCTCTGTGATACATCGCAGCCTACTTTTCAAATTTTCCCCCTCTGCTCTGTTTCTTCCAGGCAGGTCACTTTCAGCCTTTCGTCCCCCAGTCTGCCTAGTGACATTTCTGCCGGCTGGATGAAGGCCTCCCCTTCACGCTTTCTGGGGCAGCTGGAGGTGTGTGAGGGGACCCAATCCAGCACCCCAGCCTCCCTCTCCCCCAGTATTGCTGACCCTGCTGAGAGAACTGTGACAGCAGGAGATGAAGACTTGGAGCTGGGGGAACTGGCAGAGAAGATGAGCCTCAGCCTGCAGACCAGTGTGGAGCACAGCTCTGCTTCAGTACAGGTAATCACACAGCACTACAGGTGGCAGTGTGGCTCAAAAACTGTGTCAGGATTTAGGCGATTGCTTTTCTTGTACTGTATTTCTCTTAATATGCTTAATTACACTTCCTCATATGGCGCTGAACACTAAAGTCAGTGAGATGGGAACATTTCAGGAAGCTTCAAGAAGTACTTCAGCAAGTGGACTCTGCGCTGTTCTCTATATTCTGGATAGCCATGAGGTCTATATTGTGTCACATTGTCATATGCCGTGGTGACCTCCAGGCTCACACAGTGCTGCACTATCATTCTGTAAATACTCTCCAGCCTTCTCTGTAGTAGGACACAGCTGATGCCTACTGTTGCACGATTTTTTTTTTTTTTTTTAATTGAATGTAATACGCTGTTAGTGATGGCATGCCACCTTGAAGCAAGAATATTAATAACTGGCATTAAGGTTTATAAATATGTACATGCATGTATATAGGATAACAGGGAAAAATGTGATGATTGTGTTTGCTGAGTGTATGTTGGTTTCAGAATGGCAAGCAGCACATTGAGGACATGGAGAATGTGCGGAGTCACCTGCAGACCATGCTGAGGGCAGGGCAGGAGGCCTCAGAGCCAGAGAGTGAGTCATGTGACCTGAGGACACCCGAGCTCAGAACATCTTGGACAACTGCAGCCTTTTTCCCTCCTTCACCTATCTTCCTCCTCCTCAAGAGGGAGGCGTTTGGACAAATTTATCATCCTCACACTCACCTCATGCCTGTTTCTTTTTCACCGGTTTTTCAGCATTCTGTGTTCAGAAGAATCAAGGCTAAGTTGCTGTTAAGCTTGTCATTACCTCTACCTCCTGCAGGGGGCGCCAACTACCTGTCTGGGTTCACACAGCTCGATGGACATGGGAAGGATGACGAGTCTTTTGACAGTGATGCCACTTCACACCTGCTTAGGTGGTATAGCTTTGATACTGATGTGTTGTAATGCTATGGTCTCTAGGATGTGCATTTGTTGCCAGTCTTTTTTTTTTTCTAAGTTCATTGGGTACAGAAGTAGCTTTGGGTTCTGAGGACTTGGGGATGGGTACGTCAGTGCTTCCTGGCTGTGGGTGTGACCTTGTGCCTCCTCCCCTCCAACCAGTGCCCCAGTGGTAGCCTCTTCCGCCATATCCTTCAGTGGCCTGGATGACCTGTTTCCCCGCTATTCTCGTCTACGGCCCGGTGGCGGTCTGACGATGTCCTCTGAGTCGCAGGTCCTGCAGGACTGTCTGGACAGGGAGCGAACGCGGCGTAAGGTACCGCAGGCTGCCATCCCCAACATTCACGCTGTGGAAAGTGAAGTGGAGTAAGAAGTGGGGGGCCTGCTCATTAAGGAGGCTTGGTAGGAGGGGCTTACCAGAGCATGTGACTACACCTCCAGGGGCTGCACTCTCACTCCTGTCTTCAGTTTTCTTTTTATCATTGTCACCCTTTAATTTTCAGCTTCCCCAAAATCTGAATATTTAAAATTCAAACTGTGACCTTCCTAAAACATGAATCCCTACCAGAGATGCCACCTTATCACTCTTTAGCTAAAAAGAGTTTCTTCCTAAACTTGTGACTTCACAAGAATTAGAATAATCCTTTTTGTTCCCTTACAGTTGCTTACCCATAGGTTACTAAACATGTTTGTCATGATGTGGCATGTAAAATCGTGTGGATCCTTCATTGTTTTAATGATTCAAGCTTGAGTGTCTTACAAAAGACATTATAGCCAGCCATTATTCACGTCGCATCCAGGGCTGTTACCCATAATGCATGTGAGAGAAGGTGATGTCATGGTGAGAGAGACCCCCCCCCCCATGGCTGGCAATGGGAGTTTGACGTAATCATTCATTTGGGATGAGAGCAGCAATGGTCACTCTGCAGTTGCTACTACATTCATTTAAACGTGGCTTGTTAGTCTCCTGTGCATTCTATTAAATCAAAGAACTGGGTGAGGAAGGTATTGAAAGAGGAAGTGAGATCAGGGCCCCATTAGTTACCTGTCCTTGTCTGCCTCTCCCCTCCCTGGATAGAGCTGTGTCTCCTGAGGGGGGGTAATCAGCTTGTCTGACCCTATGTTCACAAGCCTTAATTTAAGCTGGGACTGGGGGGGCAGTATCCTGTCCTTCTGTTGGCTGCCCCTACCTCTCCCCCAGTCTTCTCCTGCCCTGAGGTGAACTGGTTATCATTAGCAGGTAGTCTGAAAGCCCACTGGTTGCCCTTATTACACCAGTAATGCCATCCCTGTTTCCTCTCTGCTGATTCTACTGCCCACCACCCAGTTTAGGTTTTAAACGATCACTCTGTAGCTGGTGTCCACATCCTTTTATTCCCTTTAAATTAGCCTTAAGCAGGCTTGTGTCATTTGGCTCAGTGCCAGTCATGATGGGCCTCGTATCCATGCATTGGCTGTTTTAATAGCGTGTTACTCCATATGTGTGAATGTGTAGTGCTGAGCAGTCCAGCCCCCCTCTCTCCTCCACCCACCTTTCCCGCAGCACTGCGAGAGGCAGATCCGTGCCTTGCAGACCAAGGTCCTGCAGTTGCAGCAGCAGCTGGCGCTGGCCGTCTCTGCCGACAGGAAGAAGAACGTGATGATCGAGCAGCTGGACAAGGTGGGTGGCTGTTGGCAGTGTGCAGGCGTGCCATACGGTTCAGTGTGCTGTTTATACACAGCTCTCTTCACTGTACACACTGAGGCTGTATATACAGTACTGCGCAAAGAAAACTTTTTATATTATGGTTATGTTGGTGGAAAAGTGTCACTCAATGTCGTTCAAAGTGTGTTAGTTTATACATTTTAACATCTCCACAAGTCACCTTCGAATTTGCAGTTAGTAACCAATATACCAACATATTTCTTGAACTCAATACACTTTGCTTGGCTAATCAATATTTCAGAAAATTAATTAATTGAATTAAGTGAGTCGGTGATGAAATTTATCAAGTTTGTGGAATGGCCGGGGTGTTCTTTATGAGAGTTTTGGGAACCAAAGCTGTGTCATTTTAGACATCCAGTGAGATATCGGTAACATTTTGAAGTGCAGAAGAATTTTTTTTCTTGTTAATTGTATTGTTGTTTATTTGAATATATTCTAGTGTTACATCATGCCTGAGCAGATATACACTTACTGCCCAGATAATTACTCTCAAACATTTTCTTGTACTGTACTGTACTTCTCTTTACAGATTCACTCCGCTCTGTGTATTGTACACAGACATACATACACTATATAGACAGATGGGCCTCTATGCTATACAAATATGTACATAGACTGTATATAGGGCTCTGTAGACTATACAGACAGAATCTATATAGGACTCTATGCTATAAACACACAGACTCTATATAGGCCTGTGTACCCTATGTAATTCTTAATGGAATTGGGGATATCAGGTCACCTTATTTATCTCAGGAGGAATCTGTATGCAAATCAGCAGCAGGGAATGTCTGATTGGCCCAATATTGGGAAAGGAGGATGACAAGGCTGAATAGTTCTGCCATACTAATTCACCTTGCATGCCAAATGTGTCATGTGAAATGCTGGCCTGGATGATTCTGATGTTGGAATTGAAATTGCTGGGAGAAATATTAATCGTCTCATATGCAGGTGACACCGCCCTCATGGCTGAAACTGAAGAGGACTTGAAGAGAATATTAGTGAAGGTGACATTGACTCATCTGATGCAGCACCTGACAGACATGCCCCTCTACAGACGCTGGCCAAAGTGGTGGAGGGCTGGAGGAGACATGAGGAGGAGCAGAATGAGGCAATGAGGAGGCTACAAGAGGAGAAGGAGACAGCAGTCAAGGGCCAGGCCAGGCAGCAGGAGGTGAGTGGGAGCCCTGTGACTATGAGGGAGAGACTCAGAGACAGACAGGTACACTCTGTACTGTGTGTAACTGTGAGGCAGAGACACACACACAGAAGTAGGTACACTCTGTACTGTGTACACCTGCTTTTTTAAAAAGTCTCCGCATATGCAGCCACGTAGCCCCCCATGTTCCTCTCCGCATGCATGTGATGGTCCGACTCCCCCTAGGCAATGCAGCGTTTGGAACAGTCCCTTTCCCAGGCTGTGGAGACGCTGGACAGAGAGCAGAAGCGTGGAGAGGAGCTGAAGAGCACCAACCAGCTGCTGGTCAGTGTCTTCACACGCACACACGCGCGTGCACACACACACAGACAGAGCCCTCCCCCGGTCACCTCATGACCTGCCACTCCCCAGGAGCGGCAGATTGCCGAGCTCCACGCTCGCATGGAGGAGCAAAGCCGCCGGGGGCAACGTTCACTGGAGGAGGCACGCAAGGAGGCCCATGAAGCCCGCGGCAGCTTGGCCCAGCAGAGGGAGATCTGGGACTGCAGGGGAAGGGAGCTGGAGGAAAGGCTGGCCCTGCAGGCTGCCGACCTGGACAAGGAGAAGGTGAGTGTGGGGGTCCGGCTATGGGCTTGGGCTGGCAGGCCGAGAGATCAGGTGGGCCCACTCTCACCTCTGCCCCCCAGGGTGGCCGAGAACGGGAGGCCCAGCAGCTACGGGAGGCTCAGCGAGAGCTGCGAGCCGCCCAGACTAGGCTGCAGCAGCTTGACGGGGAGCTGGAGGAGTCGCGGCGGGAGAGAGATAGTGCGCGGATGGAGAGGGCGCTGGAGCAGGTGGGGGGCGGGGCCTGTGTACACGCGTGCGTGTGGCCACACGTGTGTGCAGCCTGGTGAATTGTGTTCGTCTCCCTGCCAGGCCCGCCTAGAAACCCAGCGCTCCCAGCTAGAGGTGGAGCTGAAGCTGTCCGTGGAGCAGCAGGTGACAGAGCGGCTGGCCGGCCTGCAGAAGGAGAACACGGAGAGCGTGGCGTTGCTGAGGGAGCAGCACCGGTACGCCTCCTCCTGTGTGTTCCTTCAGTGGCGTGTTTGCGGCGCGTGTAACAGTGTAACTCAGCACGTAAGGAACACAGTGACATGCTCCTCTGGAGGATTCAGACTAGCGGTGCAGATTAATGACACCGTTCACAATTGTTTTAGCTGTTGTCATTCTTCATATAATTGGTAAGTCTGCATGACGGTGCTGATCAGCTGACTGTGAGGCCTCACTGAGAGGTACAACAGCCCTGGATGAGATGCTGTGTATGTTTTGGGCTATCCTGCTTTTCAGAGACTGGTACCATTTCCCAGAAGTGCATTTTGGGAATGAACAGTCATCTGGTGGGAGGGGTTGCTGATGAAACATATTGTATGTCTCCTTATCCTGCAGGGGGCAAATCAAGGCTGATTCCACCTCGGCAGAATGGGACATGCCCTGTAGTTCATCCCTGCAGCGGGCAGATGCAATGCCAAACCAGATGGTTGTAAAACCTTAATTAATGTGTTTTCCTTTCAACTCCCGCCACTCAGAAAACAGCTGTTGGACCTTAGTGCCCATCAAGAGAGAGAGCTGTCCAATCAGCTGGCTCAGTTCCGGGCAGAGCTGCAGGAGCGGGATGATCGGCAGCGTCGGCTCACCGAGGACTATGAGAGAAGGTGGGGCTGCTCCAGAGGCCACGTTCACACTAGGGAAGGGGAACACTTGCAGGCTTCAGTCAGTAACTGTAAGGAGGGTAAAGGAACTACTTTGCCTGGGGTAAAATTAGTACCTGGTGCCCCCCTCCAGGTTGTGCCTGAAGCAGGAGGAGGTGCAGAGTCTTGAGAGCAGCAGGAAGAAGCTGGATGCCCAGAGGGTGGAGCTGGTGACTCGCCTACAGGGCCTGATGCAGTCCCATTGGGCAGAGGCACTGAGGCTGCTAGCCAACCAGGACCAGGTCAGGTGGGGGGCGGGGCTGACCGGACAACCACCACATATCTAGTGTTAAGCACCAAATCACAGCATTTTATGTTTTCCTCTCACTGAAAATAAAAATTTTATCACACACCGCGTAATGTAAAGAAAATTGTCCTTGAGGATATATGGTGCTATTTAAAACACGCATCAAACAAGAACCCACTGTCTTATGTAGTATTATATGTGTACTATGTATCATAGGCATGTAAGGATATGTCATGTATGTCATTTTCGTTCTCTGGCATTTCAGCATGAAAGTGCCCAGCCTCCCCCGTCACCCCCCACCCAGTATGAGCCCCCCCTGAGTGACAGGGTTGACAGAGTTTTCCAGCAAGCTCCAGGTACACAGGCATACCCACGGGGCTTCGGTCTGTCTCAGGAGCCTGCGAATGCTGTCCCTGTTGGTCCTTTAGTGATTCATCCTTCCCTCTCCCACCTCAGGCCACCCACAGCTGCCGGCCTTATTAACATCCAGGGAGACGTCTCAGACGTCCTCCCCCGACAAGGACAGCCCTTGTTGCCCCCAGAAGGACCTCAGCAGCCTGTTGAACCACAGCAGCATCTTCTGCCCCCTGGAAGCCCAGCTGGATGACACAGTGGTCACAGGTAACCCCCCTCCTCAACAGCATCCCACAATGCACCCTCCAAACCCTTACCCCATTGGTCCTTGATATCAGTGAGAAAAGGTGATTGGTTAACTGGATCATGCACACACAGTTAATGACTTTGTTTATCCATTTTACTCAGGGGGGGATTGGCCATAGCCTGTGGGGCCAGATATATGGGGCCAGATATATGAGCAGAGCACGGAGCGGGCAGTCGATGAGAACAGCAAAGCCCCTTGAGATTGATAACGCAGCCCTTTCAGACGTGTTATTGCAGTGTGCGGTAGTAATACATGCTAACAGGCAGCTGCTTACAGCCCATCATGGACTGTAGTCTCATTTTCACAGGCGTATGAAACCTGCAGATTTAATTTGATACCCTTTTGTAGTCCAAGCAGTGCTGACTGTCTCCTCTTTCAGCTCCATCAGCTTTGTCTAGCATTGCCTGTGGAGTCTGTCTAAAAGCAGCAGCTCTTTAGATTTTTATAAACTTTACTTATTGATTGCTTGTATCCGAATGGTCTCCCATCAGCCGCTGACACCCTCTGGGATTAAATTAGCACATGTTACATTTGGGCCAGCGTTAATGTGACTATAGGCTTATTCGGGATCCCTGCCCAGGGATATCTTGTTCATTAGCACCGTCTTCACTGTGTTTCCTGTCCCCAAATCTGCCCCACCTCAGACACTCTGATGTGTGTGTTGAATCGCTCTTCTGTATTGGGTCTCATTCAGTGTGTTGTTTAATTTGCTGTATGGATGGTGGCTTTCATTCAGGACTACCTTAGTTAATGTACCGTTTCTAGTGAAATCCAGGTGTCGAAAATGCCATAGACAGTCGTTAATACTCATATTGAGGTTACAGGGCTGACAGACTGACCATCAAGGCCAGTTTACTGTGTTTCTGTCCTCAGCATCTGGTGGCTGTGACCTAGAGGAGCTTTGTGAGAAACCCCTGGCCAAAGAGAAGGACAGAGCCCCTGGAGTGGAGCATGGGGGCCCATGGAAAGGCATGGAGAGAGGGCTGCATTTGGAGGGACATGGCATAGGAAGCAGCAGGGAGGAGAGCTCTGGCTATGGAGTCCCGCCCAACCTCCAGGGCCTGGGTGCTTACCGTGGAGACAGAGGCAAGCTGGGTCAGGCCAGGCACCGTGCAGAGGGCGGTGTTTTTCTGGAGAGGGATGGGCAGGTGAGGAGTGGGCCCAGTGCCCCCAGTGGCTGGGAGCTAGGTAGGCATGTCCGTAGGGAGGACAGCAGCTTGGACCTGAGCAGGGGCAGTCTGGCGGCACAGGGTGGGCAACACAGCGGACTTGAGGACACTGAGTCGAGGGTCCGGGCTTACAGCTCGCAGCAGCCAATGGTGAGACAGAGTGGGGGACCCAGGTGTAACACGGGGGCCTCAGGAGGTGCCCTTTACAGCACTTCACTGGGAAGCAGTTTAGAGGACAGGGTGAGTTCCAGCTACTCTGGCACCAGCCAACACCTGGAGAGGAGTATAGTGGGCCAGCTAGGTGCCCCAGAAAAGGCAGGCAAACCGGGGGAGCAGGACGAGTACAGACAGGCCCAGCTGCAGTACTACATCAACAAGGTAAGCCTCCCAATCCCATTGTTCATCAGTCATTTCTCCATCATGTTGTACTTCTCTGTCTTCAGTTTAGGAGCTGTGTTGAATGCTCTTGGTATAGCTGATTTTATGCCTCCCTGCCCCAGCTGCTGGACCGCTGCCCTGGAGAACCTCTGGACCCCCCCTTTGTGGCCAGCAGACTTCGCTCTGTGACATCCAGTTGCAGTCAGGCCCAGATTGGTATCTCTGCACCCTTTGCTTGGCAGGATCTGACATCTGTTATCACCCGCTGGAACCAGTAAGCAGTTTGCTGCTGCCATTGTTCCTCTGGTTGCAGGTCTCTCAACCTTGGAAGGTGAAGGGGACCCTCAGCCCTCAGCGGTACCCATGGTCACCCTCAGTAGACCCCCATCTTCAGCTGTTACCATAACCAAGCTGCGAGCCTCACCCCTAAGTCAGGCATCTGGCCCCTTCCCACAGGGTGGTAAGAATGCATGTCCCAGAAATGGTAGCTTCTGGGGGACAGTTTGTGCCCATGGGAAACCTTGTCCCTGCATGTTTCTGCAGGCCCCACTAGAGGTTCCCTGACTAGCCAGCAGCTGGCCCAGGTGACACGCCTCCTGTCGGAGTGCCAATCCCAGCCGGATTCGGCTATGCCCTCACTGGAGAAGCTTCTCACCAAGCTCCTCACTGCCCAGGAAGACAGGTCAGGATGGTGGTGGGGGAAGGGAGTTAGGGAGAGTGCAGGACTTTCAGACTATGATGATCTGAGCCTCGGGTTGATATGCAGAAAGGCCACTTTACATTTTTAAGGTGAGGGGTCTTGTTTGTGTCCTGTGTCATGGGCGTCCAGGGGCCTGGGTTTAGAAGCCAAGGAGAGCAACAGTTCCCTCTGCCATCGGGAACAGAACTTGAGCCACACTGACCAGAAGGAAGTAAGTTATGTGACTGTCTAACCATCACGTCCTCTAAAATGACCGCTCATGGACTCTCAGGCAGACATGTCTCACACCATGCGTGGGTTTTCCCAATCATGTTGCAGGTTACTCAGCGTAGAAGCCATCTTCAGCGACCCAGGGAAGGAGGCCGCAACCAGATCCAGGCCTCCAAGGGCAGGCGAGGCGGACCCCAGGCCCAGAGGGCATCTGTCACCCGAGGCAGTGTATGGAGGTGAACTGGATGGGCAGGCATTTTTCATTCACACACGACAGAGCCTTCAGCAGGTTCTGTCTTACCGGTGCTACTGGTGCACTGTAGGAGGCACGGCTGATGGATGCTGTACCGTTGAGCGAATGTGAATGGCGGTCTGTGGCCCCCTCAGCATTATGCAGCTGGTACAGTGATTTAAAATCTGCTTTGTCTATGAGTAGCCTGGAGTGAAGGACAGCTAAATAAAAATTACATCAATGGCCTTTTTTTAACCTTGTTTTTGCTACATGCTGTATAAATTTGATTGAATTTTGTATGGATGTCTTTGAACAAGATCACGTTGTGCAGTGCAGTCATTAAAAGTCCAGTTTTGCTACCAGTGGCGGTGTTGTGTTTCTGTCACTATTTGTGCATAACTTGCAGTTTGAGTCTTGAGAGGTGTGTGTGTGTGTGTGTGTGTGTGTGCGCGCCTGTTCTTGAACAGGAATGAATTGAAAAATTAGTGTTCAGATTAGTTAGGATTGTTGGATTATTGCTAGGTTTGCAGGAGACAAACACCTATAATCTGTTTAAATGGCTTAAACAGCAATGAACTCAAATGGATGATCTTTTGTCTGTCCTGCCCCCCCCTCTCTCTC
>JAACJT020000002.1:20720591-20776831 GCA_009936485.2 Gymnarchus niloticus
TCTTATCTGTTGCTCTTTCTGACTCTCTCTCCCTACCTCCCCCCCCCCTCTCTCTCTGGTCACTCGGAGGCTGTGAGAATGCATGTAAATTCTCTTCATCTCTTACTCTGGAACAGGTCCCTGTGTACTTTATGGGGGAAGAAATGAATATATAAGTGTCCCTGGATAATATGTCTATTTGGCACAATTATTTTCATCTGATTCCTTCTCAACACTGTGAATCGCTGTGACTTTGATAGGAGGGACAAGAAAGTGTTTTATCTTGGTCAATTTGACTCAAGGGCCAGTTTTCAAGACGTCTTATTGGTCTGTTGTATCCATGTGATCTGCACCTGTTTTCCCACCTCCTGGGATTACAACAGGCTTTCTCCGTCGCCAATTTCTCAAGCATCAGGAAGACTGGATTGCTGAGAAGCTCCACTCCATGGCTGTGAGGGTGGCTGGTAGGTAAAGCTTCCTCCTACTGACAGGCTGGGACTGTTCATGCCAATGACCCATGAGGCTAGCCACCTGGTAAACCTGAGTCCTGTATCCTGTAGGTTAGGGCCTTCACTCATCTGTGTCCCTCCAGAACATAAGAAATGTTGTTTTTCTTATTGTTTCTGTTCCACACATTATTCTCTAAGGAATTTTCAGGTCAATGCAAATAAGTGTAGAAAAACATTGATTATAATAATGCAAGGGCAGTCAATCCAGTGAAATATTACTCTATAATATATCTGTAACATTCATTAAACGTTAGGAATAAAAGCTGTCAAGGAAAATAACCCTGTGGTGCTCTATGCTGACTCAAATCATTGGCTGCCAGATAAGAGTTCTCTGTGAAAGTGCTCCTCAGATAGCATGCATGTTTTAAAATTCTACATCAAAGTAATAATGATTTCGCATTTGAAGTTTGAGGGCTGGTTTCTAAAACACTGACTAAACCCAGTCTTAAACTAAATCACCCTCTTAAAGGGAATGTTTGGTGAAAAATGAAATTTGAGATCAACTTGTATCTTTGTTTCTGTGGCTGTTAGCAAAATTAGCTTGTTACAAACTCAAAAAGCAAAAGAAAGCTACATCGCTACACCAAACATGCACTGGTTAATCAACTGCATGTGTATTTTTAATTTTTCACCAGGCTGTCCCTTTAAGCAGGTGATTTAGTCTAATATTAGTTTTAATCTGTCTTTTAAAAACCAGCTCTGAATGATACTAATGTTCCTCTGAAATCACCTAATAATCTAAAACCATGTTTTTGTGCTTTACTGCCTGATTGTGTACGTGTTGTCCACCAAACCGTGATAAATTTATCAATAATGAAACTTAGCTAGTATCCTTTTTGCCTCAGGTTTTTAATTGTTGTGAGATTCACTGTAACTGCATCCCAGCTACCCAGATGGAATTTACCTACTGACTGAGATACACTACTTTAATTCACTGGATTGTCTTTGTATAGCAGATACTGCCTGCACAGTGAGTTTACTGCAGTTACTTTTAAGACTTTTGTTAGAATAATAATTTGATCTGAGACTTTAAATGGTGTAAAAGTAGATGTGAATGCCCCTCTTGGTTGTTTGAAATAATTTCCTACAGGGTATGTATGAATTGGAAAGGGCCCCCACCTGTAGATTTGTGAGGAAACAACTGCCGCAATGGATGGTGATAAAAATGGCAGCTGTTGCTGAGTAAGGCTGAGAGTGGCAGCGGGAGTGTCTGTGTATGCCAACTGTGTAGTAACGCTGGTGCTGGGACATGACGCACTGCCTCACCTGACTGTGTCTTCTTATGGGCATTGTTGATGATAGTACCAGGATTAACCCTGTATCTGCCATCCTGCTTCACTAGGTGTGTGTGGAAGAGAGCCAGTGTGTGTGAGACGACATACAGAGCTAAGAATCCCATGTAATTGCCTTAGTTGGCTGGTTTATAAGCTAATAGGGTACATACACTAATAGGGCTGTCCATTTGTTGAAGACTGCTGAGGTTCTGTCATTAGATTTATCCGTGTGTGTGCAAAGTGTTAATATGTATAATATTGTGGAATGGGGGAACAGTTATTGTTGTACGCTAGTGATGGGCCATCCATTGCATTTCCTGCTAAATTGTAACATGCACATGAATTTGACTGAATGAGCACAAAATTAAGCTGACAGTTCATTTGTGTCTTGTTGGAGCAAAGAATTTACAAAACTATGATTTCAACTCAAACTAGGTGCTGAAGATCAATGGTCATATTGGTTTGAAGTCAGTAGTCAACACGATTCGTAATGCCATTGTTTGCATATGCAAACACACAACTGCCTAGACTCTACAGACATTTTAACATTTTCTTTGCCTTAATCCAGTAGATGTGCCAATTCTAGCTTTTCCATTTCCTTCTGGGGTTTTGTAACCCATCATAGATAATGGGCAGTGTTCCTGTTTCTGAATTTCCAAAAACAAGCTGTTTGAAACCTTCAGAGAAGTTATACCTATGTCTGCCAGACCTGCCCTCATTTTGGTGTGACATATAGATCATATCTCTCCTACTATAGTCATTGTGACTGAGACCTTTTTAAAAATCATGACATATTGCTTTGATCATTTAATTGAATTTAACTCTCATCGCCTGTTTTGCCTTTTTTGTACTCACTGTGAAGTTTAAAGTCTGAACATGTTGAATCTTTGTCTAGCAGGCCTGCTCAGGTATAATTTGAAAGGGTTATTTGTGCCTCTTGACTGTAAGATTACATGACCTAGATAAACCAATTAGTGTTGGGATTGGACCAATCAAACTCTTCCAGTCCTAGGAATGTAAGTGCCCTAAAGACAGCTGGGAGTTCAGGTGAGGAAAAGCTGAGAGATTGCCTGAAGTGGTGAGATTGGCATCAGAGGGGGTATGTGAGTCATTTAGAATGACGGTCCATTTTAAAACAGATGAACATTATAGTTGTATTTTTTAAGAAAAATGTCATTATGTACTAATCAGGGAAAAAATGCAAATTGGGACAGTGACTTATCTGGTGATGTTGACATCAGGACCTGGTTTTGTGACCAGAACCTGCTGAGTGTCAGTGCTTTCAGTAATATGTCTTAGATTTTGAAAATGGATGCTTCAGGGATTGTAATTGTTGCCTGTTGGATCATGAATGTCAGTATTTGATGGATGCTGGTACATGACTGTTGGGCGAGGGTACGTATTTGATGTTTAATGATAGATGTCAATACACGTTGGGCTGTTGGATGATTGCTTTTAGTACACTTTGTATTATGCGGATGATGATTATTGGACAATGGATGACGGTACTTGGATTTTGGATGTTAGATGACTGATGCTGGTACTTGACATTGGGTCAAGTATGTTGGTACTTGTTGGGTATGAGTACTGACCAGGTGATTGACGTTGATAGTTACCGGTTATTAGTATTAGTTATCTATTGGATGTTGCGTGATGGGTTTTAGTACGTCGGCTGTTGGGTGATAGGTTTTGTTACTTGTTAGCTGTTGCGTGATATATGATAGTTTGATAGTTCTCTAATTGTTGACTGGTGATTGGTAGATGTTGATATTTATCGGAGGTAAATATACTTGTTGGATGATGAATGCTTATATTTTACGCATGTTGAATGTTAATATGTAGGACAACAATAATAAATGGAGTTGCTGATTGAATGTCGTTTATCTTTGGATCCTTTGAAATTTAAGCGGATGATTTATTCATAAGACTGGAGAATGTATGGTTTATTTGGTTTAACTAACATTGAATATTTGAGCAGAAATGTGCTTTGTTTTCTGTTAATTTACTTAACATTCTGACAAATTAATTTCTTGATTGGTTGGAAGTCTTCCATTTTTTGACACCATCTCTTGTCAGTAAAATCCCCATCTCTCTTCTGCTATCAAGGACCAAAACTAAGAATTTTTCTTCTGTTTTTCTCATTATATCAAGTTCACAAATCCAAACATAGAATATTTTAATTTCTATTTGCTTGAAATCTCTGCATTTAATAGTTATTATCATGATTTCTCTCCTTAATTCTGAAGAAGCCATCACTTCCTGTCTGATTTGGCAGTAATTTGCTGAGATACTAATAGGCTTGTTTGGTATTAAAGGAATCTCTTCTTAGCTTATTATGGTATGTCAGGCGTTTTCTATAGCCTGTTTCTATAGTCCATAACTGTGGAGTTTAGTTAAACCAATCTGTATCCTTGGACTCTTCTTACAAGCTCTCTCTGTCTCGTAGTCGTCTGCTCATTTCACGTCGACATGATCGAGGTGACAAAAAGTCCAGCTCTGTCCTGAAGGCGGAGGGGAGAGTAGCTGGGGCTTGACCTCACAGCAACTGTTCCTAGGCCAACCTCATACCTCACACATTGCACAGTTTTCTAGTTGAGCCATGGTGCCGCTCCTAGGATCCAGCTGCTTCTACAGCCTCTCCCATCACCTGTGGTGGTATGGGCCACCATGTAAGGCCAGGATGTGGGTGGTGTGTCACTCAGTACAGAACTGGGGGGCTGCTTTGGGGGTCATCAGCATGCCATTCAACTGGCACTCTAACAGAGGGTGGGGCTTCTGGGTGTGGCTCCCCCTACTGACCATAGTCTTTCTGCCTCATCCAACATGGGCCACCACCTTCAAGGTGGCCATTGTAGGGCCTTGGACATGCGATCCTCTCTATTCCAAGGCTCTCCCTGACCTGGCAGCCCATTTAGCCATCAAACGCATCAACAAGGACCCCTACCTGAATAAGGGCTACTGGTACGAGTACACTCTGGTCAATGAGGACTGCCAGACATCGCAGGCTCTTGCCCGCTTCGCAAAGCTGGAGGGGTATGCCTCAGCCTTCCTGGGCCCCAGCAACCCAGGCTACTGTGCATCTGCTGCCCTGCTAGCCAAGAACTGGAACAAGGCCCTTCTGTCATGGTCTTGCCTGGACCCAGTCATGGATAAGGACAAGTACCCCACATTCCTGCGACCTCTGCCTCTTTCAGCACACGTGCTGTTTGCTGTGCTGCGCTTCTTCCACTGGGCTCACGTGGCCATCGTGACGTCAGATGATGACCTGTGGGAAGCTACTGGGGAGGAACTGGCCTCCTCACTACGTGCCCTTGGCCTTCCCGTTGCAGCTGTGGTCACCATGGAGATGGAAGATGGTGGTCCCCGCAAGGCCTTGAAGACCGTCAAGGATCTGGACCAAGTCAGAGGTTGGTATGGGGTTCTGCAAGCTGACTGTCTCAGTGCTCTAAATTCAGCAACAGTTCATATAACATTTGTGAAGGTGCTTCTTCTTTGTATACATTTTGAGTCCATTTATTCAAAATGAAGTTTTAGTGCATATCATGAATTTATACCCACAAATACATGCAACTGTAACTACACTTGCATGCAAGGATTTGTAACAAATTCAAGTTATTTGGAGGGTGAAGACCAACCTAACCAATAATGCCACATCTGACTTTGTTGCTGACATTTTTAAATAACACTAGCTGGTTTGACTGCTTTCAGGTCTTGTATAACTATTAGTGATGGGACGAATGACACTTCAAAACCCATGCTGGGAGGGAGATTCTTGAACTATCAATCAATGCTGGCAATAGATTCTTATTGCATTGATTGGTAGTTTGTGATGTTCTCACCCACGACGAGTTTTGAAGCGTCATGTAGTGCCAGCATCGATTGGTTAGTTCAGGATACTCCCTCCCACCACAGCCTCATTTTTTCCATCCCTAATTATTACAGCCATATCCTAATTTCTGGCACTCTGATGCAGCTACTGTATATATTAGGAATAGCACTCCATAAAAACACTGAACTGAACTGAAAGGTGTTCCCTTTGATTGCACCCTCTGGAGAATGGTAGATACAAGCAAGCTGAGAGACTATCTAGCTGCTTTCAGGCAATGTAAAATGGATTGCCCCACCCCTCTCTCCTCAGTGGTCATTATGTGCATGCACTCGGTGCTGATTGGTGGTGAGGCTCAGCGGGACCTCCTCAACACGGCCCTAGACATGCGAATGGTGGATGGGGGTTATGTCTTCATGCCTTATGACACACTGCTGTATGCCCTGCCCTACAAGGGTGTGGCCTACCCAGCCCTGGCCAATGACACCAAGTTACGGAGGGCTTACGACGCTGTGCTCACAGTCACTATGGACTCAGGGGAGCGTAACTTCTATGAGGCTTTCATCGATGCTCAGGATAGCAACGAGCTTCGCTCCAGCACCCTGGCTGAGCAGGCAAGTGTGTGGTGCAATCTGTGTGGTCACATGCTTTCTGTGAATTCTATGAATACTCAAGAGATTTGATGTGAAACAGTGGAATCATCTTATTGAACTACGGACATTTTTCTTGTCCTGCTTCCCTGTAGGTGTCACCATTCTTTGGCACTATCTACAATGCTATTTATTTCCTAGCCATATCTGTGGAGCAAGTACGATTGGACAGGAATCACTGGGTGACAGGGGAGGCAGTAGCCCATACCAAGGGTGGTTTTGAATTTTTCGGCTTTAATCAGCTGCTGTCGTCAAGCAAAAATGGGCTTGAGGGTCGTTATGTTGTCCTAGACACAGATGGACGGGACTCAAAGATTCACGCAACCCACATACTGGAGGCTCCCTACACCCATGGTGATATCGGTGGCCTCAAGTACCGCGGACGCGCCATCCATTTCCCAGGGGGCTCTCCCAGTAGTGACTCCAACTGCTGGTTCAATCCATACATCGGCTGCAGAGGGGGTGAGACAACCAGAGCTGGAGAATCTGTTTTGTCATATGAGGGTGGTTTTTCTGTGCCACATACATGATCCTATGAACTTTATTCCAAAAACCTACACAAGAACTCAGCTCTAGGTAAACAGTTTTGACTGAAAGCCTCCAGTTATTTAGAACATAACAATGGAACACTGCAGCATCCATCACAAAAACTCAACCTCAAGTACACAGAGTAGCTCAGGGAAGACCTGTTTCATGGATTGAGAACATGATGGAGATCTCCATTTGTGGAAATTACTATTGTTTCAAAGATGAATTGGAGCCCAGCATCACCAATGACAGCACCATTACTCTCAGAAATAAGAGGAATAGCAATTTATGTGCCAGGAAAACCAGTATGTTGTGCTAGAGCATTCTGTGGCTTTTGGTAGGATAATGTTCACTGATTCTGCAAGATGTAGGTATATTTACATTAGCTCTCAGAATGGGCCATTCGTGAAACCCTTCTCTTCCGTTTCTCAGCAGGCATAGAGGGGGCTGCTTTCTTTCTCATTTTCATCTTTGTCTACCTCTTAGTGGTGGCTGGAATGTTTTTCAGGTTGGTGTACAATTTAGCATTTAGGCCTTTTAGTATGCTCTAGCTTGTAGCTTGTATGTATTGTATCTTGTATACTGTTACTGAAAATCACTGACCACCATTGTGAGTCTGTCTTTCTCTATGTTTGTCCATCAATATTTCTGTCAATTTCTCCACCTCTTCATCTGGCTGGTCATGTGACTGTTGGTCCAGGGAAAAAATTGAGAAAGCCTCATCGGTATTTGGAGAAGATATACATGAAACTGGCACCAAACTGGTACTGACCCTAGAAGATCTGGTTTTCATCAACACACAGTCAAGCAGATGGGTCAGTATGATACTACACTGTGTACATGTATTTACCTACTATTTGTCGGTCAATGCAGATATCCATTAAAGCTGGTTAGATACTAAGTTTTGCTTAAAGGATGCTTACATTGTCCTGCTTGTATTTAATGGATGCTCTGCCATTTGTACCTTTTAAGTTAAAGGACAGTGCTGTTTTGTTCTGAGTTTGTAGTGCAAACCACACCAGTATTAGAGCTATGAGATCCTAGCCTAGTGTGATGTGACGTAACTTCTGTTTCTTGTTTTTCATTCTCCTTCTCTCCTCATCTAGAAGCTGAATGAAGGAAGTATAATTAAGAGCATCTTGTATGTGAAGACGTCCAGTTGCTCGACACCTGGACACAGTTACATCTACACTTCCCCTGAGAGCTCCAACATTGCTGTCTTTGAGGTCGTTCAGATTCTCTCTACCATACCCTCACAAAGATGCAGATGAAGAATAGGTTTTAATATGCTATGGTAACACTCAGCAAAAGTAGAATTTCAGCTAATCTGTGGGACTCCAGTTGTTTCCTTGACTGTTAATCAGAGTAACAAGTGATTTTGTCACGTCTGTTGTAATGATCATCTGTGTAACGACTTGATCTATGTAATGATTCACTCTGAGTTCCAGAGGGATTCTGCTTCCATGTCTTACCCAAGACCACCCTGGGAAGGAAGTGTTACGTTCAGTCACAGTATTCTGAGTGCATGACTCTCTACTGTCTCCTCCAGAGTGATTTGGTCTGGCTGAAGAAGTGTCCTACTGGAGACCAAGTGACAAAGGTTAACAAAGATACTGAAGCAGTTTTCAGTAAGGTGAGGTTGGTGGCTGGGAAAGTGGTGGAAGGGAGTTGGAAAGTTGCGGGAAACGTAAACCCTTCAGATAACAATACTAAATGTGTCACCTCTTACACGTTATCAAGGCTCCTAAACATAGACAGAAATCTGGTATACAGGACTAGGAGTTTCCAGGACTAGGCCTTGAGGGTTTGGGTCCTGTCATACAGGGGCCTCTTAAGTAGCCCTTTCTAGTAAAGATTTCCTTAAGAGACTTTCTAAAGTATGCACTTAGTCTAGTGTAGACTTTCTTGTGCATACTTGATATAAATAACCCTACATTTGCTGACCTTCAGGTTAAATGTCAGGTGAATGTACAGTAGAATGTACTTCTCGATATTTCTTCTCATCTATCGTGGTTCCTCACCTTGATTTCTTCTCCCCAAGCAGCTAAGGGACATGAGGCATGAGAATCTGAACCTGTACCTGGGTCTGTTCCTGGACTGTAGCATCTTCGGGATCGTGATGGAGCACCATTCAAGAGGAAGTCTGCAGGATCTCATCAACAACAAGGACATGCGCCTGGACTGGATGTTCAAGTCATCTCTTATCATGGACCTCATTCGGGTCAGATAGCAGAAACCACATTCCATGCTATTGTTTCTATTTGTTATTTGTGTCTTTGTTTACAGAGTTTTGACTGCACACTCCCTAACATCTTTCACTTCTTTGTCTGCCCTCCCTTAGGGGATGAAGTACCTTCACAATCACAACATCATCCACGGTCGTCTCAAGTCCTGTAACTGTCTGTTGAATGGGAGGTTTGTGCTGAAAGTCTCTGAGTATGGCTACAACAGCATCGTGGACAGTCAGAATATCAGCATAGATTCCCAAAACCCTGAGGGTGAGAATGGGCCTGAATCCCAGGGGATGGTGACTTGTTCTCACATCAGTTACCACACTTTGCTTTGTTGGTTTCTTTCCATACTTATTTGCTTATCTGATGCTTTGATTCAAAGTGCATTACATCACTGATACTCATTCTTTGAGTAGAATACTTCTGCGTACAACAGCAGTCATGGGATTCAAACCTTGTGAATATTTGTTCAAAAATGAGTTTCTTTCAAAGCTTTTTACCCTTTCAATGCTCCCATTTTTCATGTAACTGAATATGGTTTTCCTTATTCACAGATCGTTTGTGGACCGCTCCAGAACTGCTGCGAGACCCTGCACTGGAGTGGAAGGGCACCTACCAGGGTGACGTCTACAGCTTCTCTATCATCCTCCAAGAAATCATCACTCGCAACAAGCCCTTCTGTATGCTGGACATGACCTCTCAGGGTGAGACTGTGAGGTTTTACTCCCCCAAAATGGAGGGGGTGTGAGCTAGACTGCTGACCACCACCAGCGACTTTGTGTGTTCGTCACCACCAGAGATCATCCAGAAGCTGAAGTTTCCTCCACCACTGTGCCGGCCCATAGTTCCTATCGAGAAGGCCCCGATTGAATGCCTTCAGATAATGAAGCAATGCTGGAATGAGGATCCTGAGAGGAGGCCCACCTTTGAGAAGATCTTCCATCAGGTGAAGCAGTCACATACCTTTGAGAACTACTCCAGATAGACCACACGGTGATCCAAGCCCTGCAACAGACACTTTAATATAAATAATAATGCCAAATGTATTAATCCCCCATGTTATACATCTACTTCACATTTCCCTAAATCCATCTCTCTTCCCCATACCAATAATTTCACTCCTGTAAATTACAAATACCTTCAAATTACTGAACAATTGTACTATTGGGTTTCTATGTTCAAGGCTTAAAATTACAGAAGCAAACAGTATATTAATGTTAAAAAAGGTGTGTGCTGGGATGCGTGTGATTGCTGAAGCTTAGACTGATGAGCGTTGAACCTCCTCAGTTCAGAAATGTGAATAAAGGGAAGAAGAGCAACATGATTGACTCCATGTTGAGGATGTTGGAGCAATACTCTAGCAACTTGGAAGACCTTATCCGGGAACGGACAGAGGAGCTGGAGGTGGAGCGGCAGAAGACTGACCACCTGTTAGCGCAAATGCTCCCCAAGTCAGTGAGCACCACCTATTGCCATATACCATCTGCAGCTTCCTTGCAGACTTGATATCTGGAATTCCTTACTGTTTTTTTAATTTGTTACCCAGCATTCTTCACTGTAAACTTCCTCAGTGACTGATTACCCAGCATTCCTGAAGAAAAATGGCACCTCTCTGAGACTGGTTACGCAGCATTTTCTTCACTACATAGCCTGCTCTGAATTTAACAACCTTCTCCAGATTGGTGGCACAGTCCCTGAAGGTTGGCAAGCCAGTGGAGCCAGAGCATTTTGCAGAGGCTACCCTGTACTTTAGTGACATCGTGGGCTTCACCACCATCTCAGCTCTGAGTGAGCCCATCGAGGTGGTGGACCTACTTAACGACCTCTACACACTCTTTGACGCCATCATCGGAGAGCATGACGTCTATAAGGTGTGCACATTGTGTCTGTGTGTTAGCATGTGTGTGGTTGTATGTTATTTACCCTGTGTGTGGCCCTCCTCAGGTGGAGACTATCGGTGATGCTTACATGGTAGCATCAGGGGTTCCCAACCGCAATGGGAGCCGACACGCTGCTGAGGTGTCCAACATGTCCCTGGACATCCTGCACTGCATTGGGGCCTTCAGGATAAGACACATGCCTGATGTGAAGGTCAGGATCCGCATTGGCCTGCACTCAGGTGAGGGGGCCTAATGCCCAGATCCTCTGTACATTTCTTAAAATAGTCCAGTATCAGTTAGGCCGGGAGGCGAAGTATGACTCAGCTGGATCTGTAAAACATGGACTATGATGCCATGTTCATGGCTGGAGCAGAGCTGCTTATAATTAGGAAAAGACATGAGACTTATCGACTGACACAAGTTGTGGGGTTATTTATTTTTTTTGAGAATGATAAAAGTATTTTTCGCAGAGTCGGCTCCGTATTTCACAGGGACACTTAGACACATTGCCTTCTGTTCAGGGGTCTAAAGCCTGTTTTGCTGAATCCTACCTGCTCCTCTCACTGTCGCCTCCCTGTTCGGCAGGTCCAGTTGTGGCCGGCGTGGTGGGCCTCACCATGCCTCGCTACTGTCTCTTTGGAGACACCGTCAACACGGCCTCACGAATGGAGTCCACAGGGTTATGTGAGTACCAGACAAATGTTACCTCTCAGATCTTCACTATAGTCTCTCCTGAGTTCTTTGAGCTCTGTGACCTTCTTGTTTGTTCCATCTCACCATTGCTGCTCGCTGTTGCTGCTTCAGTAAAGTTTAACAGTTAGCAGATAACATAAAGCTCAAGGTTCTTGAGCTGCAACTACAATGTTGTAGCTTCCCATTCGGGGGTGTTGGATGTTTTATGCTTCAAAGGTGAAGTACTTGAGTAAAACGTACAGTTTTATTAATAGTAAAAACAAATTTGATGTGTAATTTATCATATATGAGTATGTCCCTTGACCAACTGAGAAGCAGCCAGGTCTGGTCCTGGGATGCTAGAGACGCTTTATGGAATTTTTATTTCATGCAAACCCTTAATTACCCAACTGAATCAATGACCCCACTCAAATGCAGATTACCATCCTACACAATATTAAGAAAACACAGTCAATACTCTCTTTAATGGTGTAGACAATGGGAGCTTCATGCACAAGAAATTGTCTCCCAGATTCCTTGAGCAGGAGCTTAAGAATGGTCTTTCACATTCTCGGATCCTGTTCAGTTTATCGTTTTCTTTAAGGAGCAGATGGAGATGCTCATATATCATATAGAGCAGGAGAAGACTGAATGGTAATGGAATTCCCTAAGCAGTACCAAATGTGCCTTTTCCCCATTTTCAAGAATACCCATATATTCTTACAATACACCAAGATATTAGCAGCAGCTGTTTGTCATGGCGACCAAGTTTGCCTGGATACGATCTTTTATCTTCCACATCAGATACCAGAAAACTCGATGGTTAGCCAGATGTATAAAGTCTGAGGGGATTACACTCATCCTAGAAGAGGGGAGCCCTGTCCTACACAAATGCAGGTCCCACTACCCCTGGTGTCAGGGAAAGCGCTACGCTAACCCTCTAATGAGCACCATTCCATCTTGTGCTATAGGATCAAAGAAGTTGGGTTTTTGTAAGGTTTTATCCAGATATAGAGGAAGGACACCAGTGTCGTTTTAGCTGTCAGCCATGGACACATGACAGTTGAATTTTTGAAACTTGATACAAATCCGTCTTATGTGGTTTTGCTGCCTGAGGGCTGATTCAGTGCTGATGAACGTTCAGCCAAGCCCACAGGATTTGCTGTTTGACATGTGACACTCAGTGAAGTGTCCCTGTGGAGGAAAGGGTGCATTGTAACCCTGCAGTGTGACAATGACAACAGATTCAGGGTTCAAGTTGGATTAGTGAGGGTACAGAAAGATGTCTTGTGCTCTCATACCATGTTCAGCCCGTTAAAGCGATTAGTGGCTTAGGTATCACTTATTAAAGGCTGCACTGTTGGCCCATGATTCAGAGGGCATGAAATCCAGCTTTGTATGTCTAAGTGTGGAGGTTGCTTACCTTAGCTTCTTTTGCCAGCAGAGAGGGAAGCCAAGAAGTGCTGCCTGGAGGTGACTGAGTTGTAAAAAACAACAGCTAAACATATTTTACCCAATACCATTCAGTTCTAGTTTGCTGTTCAAAGGTATTAATGTTGTACTCCTCCCAAGTCTGGAGCCAGCAGTGAGTCTTAACATCTGTGGGAGCAAAGAAACCTCATTAGATATTGAATGTAATGTCGTGCCTGCTTGGGCATATTATCCACCCCGAGAACCCCTCTTTTTCTGGGGTGCTGTGATGGAGATGGTTGTGGACGAGACCAGGGGTTGTATCATGAAGTGGGGCTGGGTGCACTCGGTCCGGGAACGTGGGTGAGACACCAAAATGTTCAAAGGCCGACATGGTTGAGGCGGACCTTTAGGTAACCACAGCACTATGTTGGGGGATAAAAGTCAAGGACATAACATCAGCCCCATCAAGGTAGGACATCATGACCATCATGATGAATAAACTTGCTGTCCAGAAAAGTACCAAATAACTCTTAGGATATTTAATCTTATCTTGGCCAAAATGCCATAAACGTTAACTTTTGGATTTAAATAATGGTCTTTCAGGATTTGCTGTCCTTCAGAATCAGAGTCATGTTATTAGCTAAGTATGCTCATGTAGGCAAGGAAATTGACTCCAGTTATTAATATCTCCAATTAATGTAAATGTACAAACAAGTACTGAACACATACAGGACACAATAGGACACACCACTAGATAGGGTGAACTGGTGTAAATATACAACCCTCAAATGTGTGTGTATCTATATATATGTATTATATGAATATAAACAGATTATATATAACGCTGATCACTATGAAAAATTGCCCGGGAATGCAAAAGTATTAGAATGAATGTTTTACCTTGCATAAAAAGTTATTTACAAGTATTGCACAATTGTCTTATGAGGGGAAGGAGTCAGATTTCATGGGCTGAGATGGGATGTGGTGCTACTGTCAGAGTACTAAGAGCAGGAGGTCTCGTGTTCTCTGTCCTGGTCAACATTCGAGTTCCTCATCAGAAATGTTGGTCTGTATCGTCACAACATTCATATACAGGAATACAGCAGCGTGAGATAACAACATTCCCCCAGGGCCACTATATATAAACAGCTAGTGACAGAAGGACAAAAGGAGGGATTCACTATAATTGAAAAGAACATACTGTATGTTTGTATTGGTTTGTTTATGGACTGTATGACCGTTAGCCTTGTCTGTGTGTGTGAGATGAGGCTTCAGTTCTGCGATCCTTTAAGTGGATGTGCGGGATTAGAGGGAACATTCAGGGCTTCGTCTTTCCATGCTCTCTCTCACATAAACATCTCCCTCTAAGTCCCACTGTGCTGTTCTCAAAATCACAAACAGGAGATAATTATAGGTTGTCATCCTCTCTTCCTCTCTTTTTTTTTTTTATTACGTTACCTCTAAGGAAAGAAAGACCAGCAACTTTTCTATTATGTCAGAGCCTTGTGGACAGGGTTAGCGCAGATATCAAGACATAACTGTATTAAATTCATCTTGACTCAGGCTTGCTGCATTGTGCAGCGTGTGACTTTGAGCATGATGAGACGGTTTGACTCGGTAAGTGGTAGCTGTTGTCCATCTTCTGATTTTAATGTCCAACTGCAATTTTCTTTCATTTTTCTATTGATGACTGACATCTTTTCTTATCTAAGCACATGACAGCCAATTTCTGTACTCAGCTGCACAAATAATGACACGTGTACCGCCACAGATAAAGAGGAAGACATACAGAAATGTAAATTAAAAGCCACATGGAAGCACACACTTGTGCAGGTTAACACAGTTTTAAGGTGTCATAATGCTGATTTTATGTGACTTAGGTTACAGAATTCATGTCAACCAGAGTACTGTTGACATCTTAAAGAAGCTGAATATGGGTTATAAAGTGGACATAAGAGGCAAGACAGAGCTGAAGGTAGGTAGATATGCTCCCAGCATGCACTGCATCAATTCACTCACTCACTTGAAAGCTGAAATATTCCGGCAACAAGCCTCTAAATCATTTAAACACATGCTGCTATTAACACAGCATCCATCCTGTATAAGGCACGTTTCGAGGCTTTTTTTTGTGCAAAAACTTCATATTTAAGTCTTGTATTTAAAATGTGTATTTATGATTAGATTTGTTGCTACGTATAAAGCGTTGTTTGTGAAAGCGTATGCTAATTCTAAATGTAATTTGTTGGTCCTTTAACAGCTTGTTTGTATACTTCACTGGATTTTTTGCTAAAAAATGGAAATTATTGATACTGTCTGTTCCAATGCAATTATGACTGATGCATGCTTAGGAGTGTTGTATGTATTTACACACGTCACAGCAGTGTTACACACATGACACCGGAGAGTTATACACACATACATACACACATACATACATACGTATATTTATAATAGAGACCCTGTGAAAATTACTCTCCCCCTGATTTCAGGGGAAAGGAATCGAGGACACCTATTGGTTGGTGGGTAAAGATGGATTCAACAAATCTCTGCCTGTTCCACCTGACCTGACCCCAGGGTAAGATGTGAGCGGTCTGTGTGAGGTGGAATGGCCGGTTTCTCTCCCTCCCTGGTGTTTGGTCCATATTATGAGTCACACAGGCGCCTGTACGCCTTCCTGTCAGATTCAGTGCTTCTGTGTTCCTGCTCATTTCCCTCTTTGTTTGATATTCAGTGTGTCTATTGCAGGCACAGAAGACTTTCCTAATTTTCTCCTTCACCCCTGCACTCTTTCTGTACTCCTTGCTTTGCTCCTTCTCTCCTCTCCTGCTATACATTTACCGTTCCCCTTCTCTGAATAGGGCCAGTAATCATGGAATCAGCCTTGATGAGATTCCAGAGGATTGCAAACAGAGGTTCCTTGATCGGAAGAAGGGGATGAACTAACGGCCCAGGTAAAATACGGAGGGCTGACAAAAGGTTTTTGTTTTCAAATCACACTTCTGAGCACAGGCCTAGAAGCATGAAGTGAATTGAACTGGCATGGGAAATGAGTTGAATATGAAGCCAATGTTTACTGTGGTTGGCAGTTTCTGATTTTTTTTTGGTGGGAGTTGTGTTTTAGAATGAGGAAACAAAAACATCTGGTAACAATATGTCAGAACAGTAAAGTAGGCCAGGGACTTAGCTTCATTAGCAATGATGGAATAATTACAGCAGTATTATAGGTGTGGCCTCTGTCTTACAGACAGCAATGCCCAGCTTGATCTCCCAGCAGGCATGGAGGTGGCGGAGTGGCTGACAGCTGATTTGTTGCTTGTGTTGCTCTGCACAGCCGGCTTTCTCTGCATCTTTCCTTTCACATGGAGAAGTGCCACACAATTGGACTTCAATCGGCTGTCCCGCGGTTTCACCGAAATATTTACAGATCTCACCTTCTCTTCCAAAACACCACCTGCCTTTCCCATTTTCTTCTATTTTATTTTGATCTGGTGAACACGGTGTTATAGGTTCCCACTAACTGCTCTAAATCAGGACAAAATGCACTCCTCCAGCTGAATGCAAAATAATCAGAAGAGGTGCAGCAGATGAGATAATCAGATAAAACGTTTGGCGATTGTCTAGTCTAACCTAACAGCAACATGCAGTAGCCTGTTTGAGATTTCAGCACAAGTAGCCAATTACCAAAGTTCATGGTCTTAGCCACAGCGGAAGGACCCTGTAGATTTTTCCAGCAATGGCTTCTCTGCACTTTGCTTTTCAATGAATCCCAGCCAAACTCAAATGACGTGGCCAACATGGGAAGGAGCGCCCCCTACCCCCCAAAAAGGGGAAAAAAAACAAGAACACAAAAATTTGACACACCAACCAAACTATATTTACAGTACCTACTGATGAAGTCGCCAACAGTCATACTACCATAAATTTTGTACTGAAAAGGAATACGATATGCATTATATTTAAAATGGTTTAAATAAACATAGTATAAATAAAAAGTTGATCTGGTTCTTATCTTTCCCATTTTTTGTTTCTTCTGTGTAATTTATATGACATCAATGCAGAAATGGGATGACACCTGGCTGGAGGAATCACTGGATCTTTTGGTCCAATCCCTGACTTTTAGTTCCTGACTGTTGTCTGAATAGACTGCTGTACAAGTTTCCTTAGCATTCAATTAGCCCTCCGTTTTCTGTGTGTGATATTGAATGACGTTCATAAAAAGTAAAGGTTGTTACATAAACCATTTACAAGCACATGCCAAGACAGGGCACTATGGGGATTGCCTTTGATGTCAAGTGAAAGAACTTTAGACATTATTGTAAAGTATCCATGCTAGACAGGAATTGCATAGTTTTGGACAAAGGTAGAACATGTGACTCAAATTGCATGATGGGGCACTATACTTAGTTGTAGGTAAAATTTGGGAATTTTTTACTTGAACTGTATCAATGAAAGCTGTGCACGATGAACTACAGTAGTGTGAACTGTATTAATGGCATCATCCCACCATCCTTCAGCAAACTCGACACCCAGCTCCCCCCCCCCCAAGCATTTTCAGTTTTAAGGTTGTATGGGACAACAAAAGTCATGACTTTTGATGAGGATTGAGCATGAGAAGCTCCTCCCATGGATGACTGGGGGGACATGAGGGAGAGGCTGGGAAGAACTCCTTGGCACAATGTCTGACCTGAAAGTATGGGAATAGGTGGGAGGCAGACAGCTCAAACTGGGCAGTTAGTTCTGTACAGCTGCAGAAGATACCATCCTTATACAGGTCCTGAAAGCCTTCCAGACCTTTCCTATGCTGAAAAAGTAACATCTGAAAGTACAGGATGAAATACACGACTGTTAATTGGGGGAGTATGTAGGGAGGCTGAGCAGAGCTTAAAATGCCCCCTGAACCAATACCGGACTCTAATGGTGGATAACACCACTAAAACCGGAAGGGTTGGTCTGTATGACTTTTAAAAAAATGCAGTTTAAGCAGCGACACCGTGATGGGGACATGTTACACATGTCATGAACAGTAATCACTGCTCTAAATATCATTTCTTATAACCTTCCTGTTTACAGCTCTGCCTTGAACTCTGCATGCCTTATTGGTTTTGGATGTCAGTCTATTCCTGTACACCTGTCCCTCCCAAACCTAATAACACTCAGTACTGCCTGAAAGTCTTCAGCACTGCTTTAACTAATTTGTGACACTTGCAAAAAGTTTCTAAATGCAGCTATTTAAGATGACAAATTTGTTTACAGTACGAAAGTGTCTTGGAATAGAAATCATTTACAAAACAGCTGACATATCTTACGATGCTCCGAGGCACATTATGTTCACTATAAACAATTTAGTGTATTATTATATGATAGAAAAAATAGCCTCCATGACAGCTACATATAATACAAAAGTTTTATTTTTAAATGTTTAAAATTTGAATTGTTACTATTATTGTTAATACGTTTATGATTAGTGTACTTAGAAACTCTTCTTCTTAAACCTCTTTAGTCTCCTCTAATCCTTTAAATTAGCCCATACACCCAATCTGTGAATAGCAATAAAAACCACGTTTTTAGCAGCAATGCGACTCATCTTTTCCAGGACTTGCATCAGAAACTAAGTTCTGATTTAACTGGAGCATATCTGTGATGAGCATCAAGTGAAGCGGAGATCTCTGCAAAGTTCTGGTTGCAGAAGAAGCCTGTGTCTTTAGCTCTTTGTGAACTGGAGATCTTCCAGGAGCTCTGAATGGACTGGAAGTTTGTGTCTGTAGCTCTTCATGAACTGGTGATCTTTCAGGAGCTCTGGATGAACTGGAAGTCTTGGCCTTTAGCTCTCATGGTTAACAGGAGATCTTTGAGTACTTTAGTTAGACAGCAGTTCTGCAATCATCTCTGGGTTTAAGTGGAGACAGGTCTATACTGGCAGTGTCAGAGAAGGCGCCTCAGAGCTGGGGGCAGGGGCAGGGTGTCCACATGTCTCTCTCTGTCTCTGCCCAGGGCATGACGGACAGACAGGCGGCACAGTGACATCAGCGATGGTGGTTCACCTGAAAATGAGAGGGATGTTTAAGAGACAGACTGTGACCTTTCACTTGTATAATCACTCTGCCCACTGGACATTCTAATGTATCTCTGCTCAAAACAGAACACAATAACAGTGATGGTAGAGCTGCAAAACCTTCATGTGCTCCACAGAAAAGCTCCATGGATGTCCTTGGAGGCTGCTCACTAGGCCCTCCTAGTGATAGCTAAGCTCTTTCTTTTCCCATCATTGCTTCATGGCTCACAGAGGAGCATTTGACCTATGAATCTTGTAAATCATTTACATAAATAATGAATTTTTATGTAATTAATACATTTCTCTCTATACATCAGTCAGGGCCTATACAGACATGCAAAGTTACTTTGTGGTAGAAGACTGTCTCACTCAGCAGTAAATTAGCACAGTTACATTGGCACACACCGCAAAGTTAGCAGTCAGAGCCACGTTACTACTCAAAGTTGAATCTGAAAATACAGTATCATTATTTGATTTAGCTGACAGTCCAGCTTGCAAGACCTTCTGTTTGAGTGGGTGTATGATTGGGGAACATAAGTGCATTGAGTGATGAAGGCAAGCTATTAAAATCAGCTGATTTCCATTGCTGTTGTGTTAAGAATTCCTTATCCACTCACGAGGGGTGCCGCTGAGGTAGCGCAGGCTGATCTGGCAGCCACCCCACACGCTGCTGGCAGCTGGAAACAGCGGAGTCCCTCGTGGCAGGCCCCACAAGGCCACGCCCAGGTAGCAACTATCCACTGCAAAGCCCAGGGTCCCCGCATCAGCATCAAGCACCAGCAGGATGTTGCCTGGCACAGCCACCGGGGGGTGGGCTCCCACTCCCTCTTCCTTGTGCTTAGGGTAGAGTCCTTGAGGCACGTTGCCATGCCAGAGCTGATTAGACCCCAGCTCCCAACCCCAGGACTCCTCATCTCCTCCAATCAGCACCCTGTAGCCAGATGTTTGCAGGGGGCAGTGCTGAGTGGCCACGCCCACCACGGCATGGCTTCCCCTCTCTGCCGGATCCCAGGTCACCTCCCACACGTGCAGCCCAACCCCCTGTCCAATAGCAGCCCGCACCGCATCTGTGCTCTGCTGTGTGGGGAAGCGCTGGGCCACCATGCCGCCCTGAGTCAGGGAGAAGTTTGGGGAGTGATGGGCAGGGCTCCAGAGGGACTGGGGGTCTGTCAAGGGGGCCGGGTCGGCATCCAGCAGGACTGCTAGACGGGTCACCATGGATACAGCCAGAGGGTGAAACGGAGATGAAGGAGAAGCCCGACTGCAGGTCGGCTCAGTAGACAGCCATTTGCACAGAGTTAATCCCATTCTGCAGAAAGAGAGAAGAGTCCCTGCGATTGGGGCAGGTAATGTCCAGGGTGCTATCGACACAGAGGGGAGAATCAGGGATTAAGATACCTCTGTTTGATGGGTGGCTGACCAGCAGGTCCTTCAAAGATGGCCAAAATGATGATCATAGTACACTATGGGCAATTTTAGTGGTGCCATTTATCCTAAATCAGATAACTTTGACAGGATTTGAGCACAGAGAGGTAGTATTTGAACCCCAACCCTGGAGGTGTGAGGAGCAGTACTAACCATTGATCTACCATTATAGTTTAATTCTTCAACCACGTGCCCACTTTTGGGCACACCGTAAGATTTATATTCTACACCAACATGCTAGAATGAGGTACATAAGTTAAAAACACTAGTTTAACGGCAGTTAATAAACTCGTTTCCCTGTAGCTCTGGGAACAATGAGGGCATGTTCTGGATTTCGGTCTCATCTCTTAATTAAGTTTGATTAAATGTTAACATATTATTACTCTTAACATCAAACGATTATTGGTTGCATATCATTTCACTTATAATTTTGGTGTGTTCTGTTACATATTAACTATGTGAGTTAACGATGGTTGAAAGTTAAGCGTTTACGTGTTTCATTTAACTAAACTGGAAAGGTTAATTGCACCCTCACCAAAATAAATAGTTTGTTCCTTAATTATGACTTGTCATGGAATGGTTAATAATATAGGTTACCAAGATATAACGATACAATTCTGTTTCGAAAAAGGGACATTCGGTGTGATTTATATTCACCATCGTGTGTTATTGAATCTTAATCCGGTAGGTCTTCACCGCTTTCGCCACCTCCGGAAGGAGTTTTAACACTGTGGAAAAGTGCGCAACTCACCAACTTGACACGCGTGGAAGTGTGTACGCAGACCGTGGTCTTCTGTGTCCTGGCTGATCTTGTCGCCTTGCGTGATCTTCCCACTCCTGTGCCTTCATAACCTTGTACGTGTCTCGTAAAAGCTTTGAGCATCTCTCATCCCGTCTTTTGTACCGGCGGCCTCTCGGAGGCACGTCATGGGAGCCCATAAAGTCAAGGGCAGCGGGGCCAGTGACGTCTGTTCTGTGTAATACGAAGCATGTGTTATGGCTTCTTTCTGGCGTGTTTGTGGTTTTGGTCGAATATACAGTGCAGTACATTCTATGCATCTCAGGTTGCAAAGTTTACAGATGTTATGGCCAGTTGCCATTGGGTGATGCTTAACGGATAAGCCTTACATACAATTCAAGATAACTGAAAAATTTAGAAAATGTGATTGGAAAGTTGTTTGTGTATCCCAAGCCAGGGAAAATCATCTATGTTAACATTCAAGATGTATTTGTTTGAAGGCTGTTTCAAACAAAATTTTTCCACCATTAAATTGAAAGGTGTAAGTCACTGTAAGATCTTAATCTCATCATGTAATCACTGAGACTAATGTGTCAGTATGATTAGTCATGTAAAAACTGGAAAGAGACGTGGCTAAGTTGGGAGAACCATTATCGCACACTTCCAGAGATGTAGGTCTGAATGCTGCCTCCACTTTGTGTGTGGAGTTTTCATATTCTCCCTACATTGTGCAGGTTTCCTCTAGGAATTCCAGTCCAAACTGCCTGTAGTGTATTTGTGTGTGTTTTTGCTCAGTGGTGAACTGATATCCAATCCAGGGTGTACCCATGTTGTGCGCTATGTTGCCTGGGATAGGGTCCAGGACCTCAGTGATTGTGTTCATGATAAGCGGTTGGATGGATGTAAAAATTGTTTAATTTTTACTAATTAACAACATCATGCTAAATCATGTATGCACCAAAATGGACCAGTTAACATTTTCGAATGCTTGTGCTTGAATCAAAACTAGGCTAAGTCTTAAAATCTTTAAGCATAGACTACAAAAAACAGAAAATAAAGTGAAATACAAAGGACACTATGAAAACCAGTAGCTGTGATTGTGTTTTTATTTGGCCATTAGTTCCGAGTCAGTTTGAGGTTTGGCGTCCCCTGCTGTTCCTGTGGATGTTTAATATGCACGTGGTGGTCAGGGACATTTCCTCTCTACGGTCTGCTTGCCACCCTCCTCATATTCCTGCTTGGAGATCCACATCTGCTGGAAGGTTCCCTGAGATAAAAAGCGTGAGAATCCAGGTATGTGATGCTTCTGGTACAACAGCGTGGACATATTGTGGATTTATCACCTCTTATTAATATAATGGCTCACGTCCATGAACAGAGTTCCAAGAGGAAATGTGCTTAACTGAAAAATGGGCACTCACACCACCGACAAAAACAATGACCAGGCCAAAGAAGGCATCTTTAGGTGTGTGAACAATAAGGCAGGTGTTGAAGCCCCCAAGCCACCCGAACCCCTATATATAAATATCTGTAATAGATAGGCAATCAAAATAAACAAACCACTGCAGTGCACACACAGTCCAGACTAGCACAGCTGGGAAAGACAGATGGACAAGCAGACTGGTAGAGAGAGAGAGAGACACCCATGTGACTCACCAGGGATGCTAGTATCGAGCCCCCAATCCATGGACTGAAGCGACGCTCCATGGAGCTGTTGCTGGCGATTAGCTTCAGCCTCATACTCTTTTCAGTTTAGGGAAGGGAGCAGAGTGGCAGGGTGAGGATGGAGAACAAGGTAGGCAGGTTTAGAACACACTGCTGGTGTCTGTGTGGGGAGATTGTGGCATTTTCTCTCTGTCATGTTAAAATGCTTCTTAAATGTTCTTCTTTGTGTGTGTGTGTGTGTGAGAGAGATGGGGGGGTGATTCATACCGGAGGGGCTTTTTGGGACAGCTCCCTGTTGAGCCTCTCAGTGAAACCTTGCAGCAGAGTGTTTCCACCAGTGACAACAACACTGCCGTACAGGCCCTGAGGAACAGACACAACTGAGTAGCAGCACTGACAGACAGGCCCTGAAGAACACATCCACAACTAACAGCACTGACATTGGACTGACACAAATGAGTTACAGCACTAACCCATGGACCTTGAGGAACACAGATCTAGCACAGACAAAACCTGTATACAGAGACACTCACAGGGCGGATGTCTATGTCACACATGCCAATGCTTGTGGTGACCACGTGTCCCACTCCTAACATGGTGTTCCCAGAGAGGCCCTGAAGCAGAAAACAGATAGTGAAGGAAACTCTTCACCTGGCAGTACAAGTCCAGTTCAACAGCCTGTACTTCAGCTGTGCGTCTCATAGAACAAGGTTTTAGCTGAATGTGAACATACAAGTAAAAGAGAAACACAAGTGTGTTGCTTCAATACAATGCATTGTTGTGATGTCAGAATGGATGACCTTGACATTAGAAGGGTCAAAAAGGCCTTCTGGAATACGTAGTCTCTCTGCACCATAGTCAGTGGTGTAGCCGCTGGGCATCTCATAGTGCACTGTGGGCATCTGGGCGGCCACTCTGGCTCCGAGGGCAGGGGTAAGGGGGGTGGGGGATAACAGAGGTAGAGCAGAAACACCAAACTGATTAGGTAAAACAGAGGATAAGAAAGATGGAGAGGGATATGATAAAGGAGGAAGAGCTGAAGAAAGACGGGAGGGGTATGATAAAGGAGGAAGAGCTGAAAAAATATGGGAGGGGTATGATAAAGGAGGAAGAGCTGAAGAAAGATGGGGGAGGGGTATGATAAAGGAGGAAGAGCTGACTGAGTTTTGTCTTTGGGTCGACATTTTTGTCTTTATTTACTAACTGAGCATTGAATTATTAATTATACAAATGCTATGTCAGGAATCTCACTTTTGTCCTGTTAGATCACTTTTAATCAGAATATGAATCTGAGATGAGAAAAAATGGAAGGAGGAGAGATGCATGCAGGTAAGAAATAAACAGTTTGGCTTTTATTTTATGATTCTCAGTATGCAAACTGACAGATGGATTGACAAATCTTGCTATCCAGTTGCTTTGATTTCAACACCCTCTGTAAATGTCTCTTTGTTTAAAGGCACTAATATTAAATAAATCCTGTTTGTTACCAGTGAGATTGTGTCTCTGCCCAACTGCCTATTTCTAAATTCAATACTCGCCTCCCTATTTCAGTCCAAATGAATCAGCCCAGAGTGAAGCGTCCTACACTGGATTGAACCACTTACTGCTCATCATAGGGGGAGTCAGACACTTGGAGGACCGAAGCCTGAAAATCTTGAATGACTTCCTGGCAGGCAGGGAAGAGAAAGACAGAAGAACCTGCTTTGATACACAAAATTGCAACTTAGCCCCAGGATGAGTAACCCTTTTCTGTGGAGGGTGGCTGTACTTGCATGTGTGCAAGCTAACTTTCTGTTAGCAGCTAACACTACCAGGTGTACTCAAGTCCTGTCTGAATGGTTGCTTCTCTAAAGTAATTAAGAGCTAAAGTAGAGCAAAAAGTAGAACACCCCATGGCCCTCAACGGACCAGAGGCCCTGTCAACTGACACTGTTTCTCGCAGAAAATTACAAAATCATGTATTACTCCCTTGACCCAGTTCCCATGACATCAGATCAGGCTGAAACACACAAACAAACACACGTGGACCCTGACTGAAGCCGTACATTACACATGTACGTGTGCCACGACTTGGTGACTGGAGGCAGCTTGTCTTTCTTTGTCCAGTTGGGTGGCGCTCCCTCTCTCACCGGCTCCTGGGGGGGCAAGAGAGGATTACATCAAAACTGGAGGGGCAGATTCAGGGGGGAACATTCAGGATAAAAGATAGGCCAGAGTTTTGGAGGACAAACGATGGAAGTTGTACAATTCAGGAGAAAGTGTTTACAGGGAGATCAGGTATAGACAGGTACAGCCCCTCATTTCTAAAAATATGATATTCTTGATTACAGTTTAATATAAATTTCAGTTTGGTACAGTTGGGAGTTCAACTTGCTACAGCTGGCAAATGTGACAAATTTTACATAGAAAATATCTGAAATACACCAAAAGTGATGGCAGTTTAGACATTTTTAAATTTATAAATTAAATCACCACTGTGCTGGCCATCCTTAATGCTACCATGACAACTACATGTAGTGCAGACAGCAGGGAACTGGGAGTCTGATTGGTCACAATGACCAAATTACACACAGCATCTCTTATAAACATTCATTAAAAAAAATCTAATTGCCAAAAATGCCAAGTTCAGTATAAAGTTCTATCTATCAACATCTATAACAATGTTTGGTTTTCACCTTAATTACAAAGTGGAGATATCCATCTAAGGCTCCTTTAAAAAAAAAAACATTCTTTCCCACCAAGATAGAACAATGGTCCACCACTGCTTATGGTACCAATGCTAGGCTAATTATGTATGTTTCTTCCTAAAAAATTAATCAGAACAAGTCCTTCTCAAGTTAAGCTGGTACAGCCAACCAGTACTAGGCCCTTCTCAAGCCAACCTGCCCCAGTCAATCAGACTAGGCCATTCTCAGGACTAGCAGGCCTCAGCCAATCAGTGCCGAGCTGTGTTGACCATATATCAGTGAGGACCTACACCTAACTCCACAGGGCTAGGACTATGACGGGGTTGCATCACCTTAGCAGCGATCATGTACGGTGGGATGATGTCGATGTTCATCTCCTGGAAGAGCTCCCTGCACTGCATGGTGATGAAGTCCCCAGCCAGGGGAGACTTGACGATGCCTAGAGTGAAATGTGGTAGTAAGCCAACCAGCAAGACTGTGCAGAGCAGACAATGCCACCTACAGGGCAGGCTGAGAGGTGACTGCTACACAGTCCCCCCATGTCGGATTTGGGGCTCAGTCCTTGGTTTCAACATCTAGCACCTTATGGAATTTCAGACCAAGAGCCACAAGATCCATCCGTCCATTCTCTTTGAAACAGATGGAGAACATCCATCCGTCTCCCAAATGCTTATACTCATGGGGATACTCTTTATACGCATGCAGAGCGGCAGTAAAATTTGAACCCCCTAACCCTGGAGGTGTGAGGTAACAATGCGACCTTCTGAGCATATTATTTTAGATATATTTATTTCTGACAACCACTTTTTAACAAAAAAAAAATTAACATTTTTAACAAAAATGGATCACCTGGAAAAAATGTACATATATAAACCATATATACCCTACCATTCAAAAGTTTTTGCACACACTAAGATTTTCTACATTTTCAATGTTCCTAACATGATTTTCACAAATAATTCTAGACACTTGATAGTGTATATGTAAATGTTGTAACTTGTCTTTGCAAACCACAAAATTCAACTCCAGCCCAAAGGAGATTTATGAATACTATAAGGTAATAAACATAATAAACCATAATAACCATAAACCATGCCCCAGGAGTGTTGGAATGAACTTACAGAGCAATATTTAATGTCCCTTGAAAGAATGCCTCAAATTTACTCTGCTGTGTAGCTGCTAGAGGATGCTACCTTGATTAACCAAAGATGTGACCAGTTTTCTTGCTAATAAAGGTATTCGAAGGACGCCAAATGGGAATGTATTATTTTTAGAAATGAATATTGAGTATCTGGAATTTTTGGTGAAAATTATGTGAGTAACATTGAAAAGTAGAAAATCTTAGTGTGTGCAAAAACGTTTGACTGGTAGTGTATTTAATTAATAAATCTATGTTAAACAGATTTTTGCAAACAAAAAGCAAAGCACTTATTTCAGTTGCATCAAAACACAAAACTCCAAGTGGCCAACAGTATGGAAGATGGACACACACCTTGCTGAAGAACATACCCATCGTGCACCGGTATTGCTGTTGTGTGAGTAGAACCGCTGTCCAGTACCAACCCGGTGGCCCTGCCATTGGCGAAGCTGGTCTTGGGTCAAGGGCCAGTGGCTGAGGGTGATTGGCTGGAAAGAATGTTCTCCCACCTACTGGCTGCCTGACATAACCACTGTCCAATGAGCACTAACTTTCACCACTGCAGACTCTATGTACTGGAAACTGGTGATAACTGATTGAACATGAGTTCATCTCACCCCAACTTCAAACCACCTCTCCTGGTGAGGATCACTGTTGTATATGTACGTTCAGTTACGTCTATAACCCTCCGAAAACAGTTGCCCCAAGAAGAGCACCAACAGACAGTGATTACTGTTATACAACAGACCATTACTCTTTTAGAAGACACTCCAAAGAGTGGTGAGAACACCAGAGCTCATCATAAACAACAAGCACCCAACTTTGCAGGACATCTACTGCTCAGGAAGGCTCTCAGGATCACTTCGGCCTGCAGCCACCCTGGCCACAATCTGTTTTATAAACCACCCTCCAGCATGCATCAATCCAGTCATGAACTACCAGGCTAAAGAACTGCTTCTATCTAAGCCATTAGATTACTCGGCTCCCTTTACAGTCGGACACAATAATTAATCTGAACATGTAAAAACTTACTGCACTAAGTCACTTTCAAGCTGCTATGACTACAAACCCCATTTCCACAAAAGCTGGGACATTTTTCATAATGCAATACAAACAAAAATTTGTGATTTGTAAATTCACATGAACCTTTATTTAACTGACAATACTGCAAAGAATTTTTTTTCAAAATTTTTACTGACCAACTTAATTTTATGTTGCAAAAATAAACGAAGTTAGAATTTGATGCCAACACTAAACAAATGTTGCCGAGTGTGTTGCTTGTATCAAGCAAGAATGGAAAAAATTCCAGTTGCAAAACTGCAAGAATTAGTATCCTCAATTCCCAAACGATTAAAAAATGTAACTAAAAGCAAAAGTGACGTACTCGTAATGCAATGGTAAACATGCCTCTGTCCCAACTTTTGCTGAGTGTGCTGCAGGCATCAGATTCTAACTTTGTCTGTATTTACAAAATACAATTAAGTTGGTCAGTAAAAATATTGAAAATCTTTTCTGTCTAGTTAGTTAAATACAGGTCCAAGTGAATTAACAAATCACAGATTTTTGTTTTATTGCATTTTGAAAGATATCCCAACTTTTCTGAAAATGGGGTTTGTAAATATTCACCTGTCACTTTATAGTTGATGCTGCTTTCTTAACAGATGTTCAATATAAAATACCATATAAGATCTCTTTATATCTTATTTACCCCTCTACCATTACCCCCTATTTATATTTTACTATTTACATTTTGTGTTCATTTAGTCTATGTAATTTTTACTCGATCACCTAAGCTTCACAAAAGCATGTCAATGTACAGGTGTCTCTACCATACTGATGCACATGACAAATAATGACTTTGCCTATACTGTAGTAAACTTTCGTATCAGGTGATGCTGTCACACTAAGACTGACACTTTTCCTGGCTAGGGTGACGGTTCCCAAGTCCCAGCCAGAGGACGGGTAAGGGATACGCTGTGAGTACTGCAGTCTTGCACAAGAAGAAGGCGGGAATGTTGTAGTGCTCAAACATCAGCTCCGTCAGCTTCTCCCTTTTGGCCCGCGTGTTCCACTGGCCCATGAACACACACACGCATTAAAAACAAACCATAAACCAAACCAAACCTGATTCCTAAAGCTGCAATCATTCTCTGACTTTTTCATTCATTATTTCAGTTTCTCAGATGCCCACTGTGCTTGGTTTACCAATCTGGTCTAATGTTTTACTCACTGGGGCCTCTGACATCAGCACTGGGTGCAGGCTGGGCTCCGACTTGATGTGCTTGCAGTAGGTGTGATCCAGAATGGCCCGGAAAGCCTCCCAGTCCTCAACTGCAAAGACACAGCCACAAAAACATTGTGAACCTGGGCCCATGCATCCCCAGCACTGGTTTCAGCATTTCAACATTATATTTGACATGAATCATGTGATCACAAGGACCCAAAGCAATTGGCCATTGTCCTGCCTTAATTTGGGATGGACATTCTACTTAGAGCAGAAATCGTGCTTCCAGGACATCTACATGCAGACATGATGGAGTCACAGGATGTCACTCAACTCATGCCATTCTTCAAGGGGGACACTATTTCCACGCCCGCCCGAGCAACATGCAGTGCGTTGGTGTCCAGGTAGAAGGTCCGCCCTCCCGCTGCCTTCTCCTGCTCTCCCGCCAGCTCTCCTCCACCTTCCTCATCCACCTGCACTCCCAGTGAGGTGGGGAAATCCGCCTGCCGATGGCGGGATGAACCGTAGCCAGTGTCCAGAAAGTGGAGGAAAACGGAAAAGAAGGGAACCATGAAAAGATGACGCAATTAAAGTAAGGAGGTGGAACCCAGGAGTAAAATGAATGAATGAAAAAATTAAAGAAGAGCAGTTACTGCAGACTACCACACCCTTCACAGGCGTAAGAAGAAAGAGGAATAACAGGCGGAGAAACGTAGGACTAGTAGAAGAGTGACAGAAAAAAAGAGACAATAGGGCTGTTTGAGTTTTCACATCAAAAAATCAGTGATGCTGCAATGTTGAGATCAGAGTTACCAGTAAATACACTCTACACCACGTTGTTTTTCAAGAACATTTTCAGTTTTTCAGAGTGTAAGACACATCTCTCCACACATTTCAGAAACAGACCTGCACTCCACTACTAAAGTTACTAGTTTATTTATTAAGCCAATATTTTTATGCAGAATATCTGAATATCTCAAAATTGCACACAGATGTTTGTTGTGCTTTCTTCACAGCACCAGATATTCTGCCTGAATCCCACATGGGGTCCAATTATACAATGACAACAGTAGAGTCAAGTAGGGTCTCATGCCCTAACTTGGGGGGCTGGCATGGTTCCCAAGGGGTGGGCTTACCTTGGGACAGTCCTCACCCGCGTACCCTGCTCTCGCTGAGAAAGAACCAATGTCAAACACAAGGGCCCCCACCTCATCTGGGGAGAGAGTGAGAAAAAGAATATTTGAAACAGCATGAAGAAAGAGTCACTCTTCAAGAGACACTCAGTTCCTTCATCTGCACTCAACATTCAGTAGCTACAACCTGGCCAATACATGTGTAGCTGCTGTGTACACAATGCGTGTCTGCAATGTACCGCTCCGTTCCTTGTATCCCTAAACCGTGCCAAGTGGGCAGCAAACCAGAGCATGACAAAACGTAGAGAAGTATCGACAGAAGGTGTATCTCTGACAATCCAGTAACAGCCTTAGCAGCCAGGGAGGAAATTCAGAGAACTGGATACCACAATGGTGTTACAAACGTACGACCTGTACCCAAACCACTCAGTATCACCTGGCAAGTGATGTGTGGTTCTACTGTTGTAGGAGATGCAAAATATCATGCTACAAAGAGCAGAGCTTAAACACCAGGGTACTTGTTTGTTGAAGAATGAATTGACTTTGTTATACATAAAAAGGTCTGGAATTCCTTGTACAATCTTCCCTGCCTCGTGCTTCCTGGGAACAGACCTCAGCTCTCAGCGCCCCTGTACTGGATAAACAGTTATAGAAGATGGAGGGATGTAAAAAGGCCATTCCCTCCCCAATAAACTGAACACCAAGTGCTGCTGTGGTATAGCATATAAGCTTATATATTTTGTTTGTATTACCTGAGACTCCTCCTTTAATTAGCAAAGCAAATATTTTAGTGTGATTTTCTTACTCTTCTTGCAATTCATTATTTCAATTTTAGTTAGGACACAATTTATCGCCTATACACATATTTCACTATGCAGCACTCCCAGGTATCTACACTTATCTGTTGACTGATTCTTATTATTTAGTGAATTGCATTACTGAAATTTAGTATTATATATAATCACTAACTCGTTCAGAAATAATTAACGTCAGCCGAGCCTTTGATAAATTGAAAGATTAATCAATTAATTAAGCTTCAGTATTTGACAAATGTGACACCAGCTTGTTAAGTTGTTGTGCCACCTCAAACATACCATATCACTTAAGGTGTTGGTTGTAATAGAAGCTGGCATATACGACAAGTCGCCATGGCTGAAATACGCTCTTCTAAAGGCACCGGATGTCAAGTACTCATTTTCATGAGCACGAGAAGAAGTTATTCATCACTCATTTGTCTTCCAGATTAATAGACCCTCATCACTTTGTGGGACTGTCTGGAGAGGCGTCAACGACGGCACTTTCCATCGCTATCAAATCACAGAGAAGCTGAAGAATGAAGTCTTTGTGAAGAAAGGCACCCGACTCCAGCGGAGAAATTACAGACGCATGTTCTCAGAACGCCTCATCGTATCCATGTCAAACTCAGTACCCTCAGTGGAAATGAAGAGTTATATATTTGTTTCGTCATTTTAATACTACGTGTATATTGAAAGTGTACGTTCGTAAGTGTTATTTCAGAAAGGTTCGCTCACACGCTGACACGCCGGTCCATGTCCGCACATCCATACGAATGATCAGTATTGGTGACATTTTTCAGATCACGTTTGGTCGTTTATTCATGAAATGGTGTATTAGCCATTCACGTGTATGTCAGAGTTTGTCTTTGCTGTATCTGAATCGTACTGTAGGTACAATTACTGTGTTCATCCCAGGTTGCTGGTCAATCGCATCCTCTATTGCACGAGATTTACAACAATACGCCATCGATGAAACGTTTCAGCCGCAGTTGCGCAAAAGCACAAAAAACGACAACGATCTTACCTCCGCCATAGACCCCGCCACTCATATTGTCATCTAAATATTATTCTTATTTCCCAGGAAAAATCAACAGCTAGCTGGTCGTAAAGTAGCTATGTATCACCTTATAACGAAACAAATTAAATAAAATGTTAGAGGACTGTGATTTCGGGTCAAGTCAGACTTGGATAGGACGGAGAGATTTTGATTTTTCTGGGTTTCTACGGGGTGATGCGCGGACAGAACTGATGGAAAGCGGATTGCCCAAAAATACGCCGCTACCCTCACATTCCCACCTCCCACCCCTTCCTAATTTTTTCATCGTTGTCTCTCTATTTCGCAGACCTGGCCAATGGGATCGCGGAACGCCTGCCGTGGGTTTGCACTACGGGTGACGGAGCCACTCGGTGCTTTTAAAGGTCCCCAACCCAGCCAGTAACTCGGTCTGCAAACGCTGGCGGTGTCAAACCGAAGGATATGATACGGTTTCAGGCTGGTTTGTAACTGGTTCAAGATCTTGATTACTGACATAAAATTTCCTCAATGGACAAAGTATGTCCCCCAAAGTATTATACAATATATATACACAGATACATGCATGCCAGGTCCTACCTATTCGAATTATTCAAAATATCAGTGCTATAAGTTGTTTTTTGGTTTACCTCTTCCACAGTAATTTTTTTACGGTGAAATCTGCAGAAACCACTTCAAAAAGGACATGGAGGGTGTAATTGCCTTTAAACCCGAGCAGAAGAGAACACACGGGGTGCAAATTTCGCTTTTTGCGCGTCGGGGTCTTGCCTGGTTACGTCGTCACGTTATCCTCGATGCCGTCAGCGTACACACTGTCTTTTACTCAGCCAATTAGCGTGACATTTGGAGGCTCACCCCCGAAAGTCAGAAAAGCTAAAAAGAAAGATAACCTAAGGAATCGCATCAGAATGGCAGTAAAATAGGCCATTATGCTTGTGTTAGTACTCAAAAAATGAACATACAATGATATCCTTAATGTACGGACACCGATGGTATTTATTTTAAATATAACATCGTTTTCGGGATATGCGATATTATTTTATACCGATACATATTATTTAGTTAATATCCTATAAGTGCGCGTTTATTTATTTATTTTTTGTACTTGGTGATTATCGGAGTCACATGGTGCTTATTAGTTTTTTAGTATTATGAGCAATGCTGGATATAACAAGTTTTGTATTTGCAACTTAAGCATTCAGATATTTTTTCCAGTGGCCATCTTTTTGTCCATTTGGTTCTATGTCAAAGAGAAAAAATGCTCAGAGAACGAATGTTGTTGCTAGGCAACTGTTCTGTCATAACACTCTTTAAACTGAAGAAGTAGACAGGTGGGCCAAACCATTCCACACTTTTTATAAGGGTACAGGGGTGACACTGCTTTGTAGGGAGCAGCATAATTGTTTGCCTAGCGGGTAATAAGGTGAAGCCTCTGCTAATTCCCCAGGACTTATCAGCTCTTAAGTGTACTGTGTGGCCAGCACTACCTACTTCAACCCATTCTACCCATCCAGCATTGCATGCTTAAACCACACCCCATGTGCCTATGGCATTTGAAGTGTAGTCCATGGCCACACAAAATGTCACACATAGGATTTTTGGGATGTCTTTTGACAAGCTACGGACAGATTGGACAAAAATCCTTGAACAGCATGCATGGCGATTAGGGCAAATCTTGCAAATTTGCCAAAATCTGGGCTGGAACCAACCCAGTACCAACAAAGACAACATGCACCCTTAAGTAAAGTAGAAAGCAAAGTCAGTTTTGATCATCAAAAAACTCTAAGAGCTTTGTTTGATTGATTGCAGTGCTGGTTTAGGCAGTTGGCAGACTAGGCACTTGATATGTGGCCTGCAACCACATTGGAAACCTTTTGACCAGAAACAAATATGACACCCACTTTATTTTGTAAAAATATACTTTATTGCTGGATAGCCACAAAATTCTTAAACATTACAAGATGTATCAAATCAGTGTACAAAACGATTAAACTAAATTATAGTCACATGACACACTAGATAGACATACATAATTGAAAGTAAAGGAAAATATAATACAAGACTGACAATAAGACTTCAGGAGTGACCCAGGTCAAAATTACAAACAAAATGTGTCTCACTCTAAAATTTTATAGCCATACAGAAAAGAAAGAACATGATTCTGCTGGGTCAGCAGTACAACAATATTGGTGGGCACATAGCTTTTTTACTAGGGGGCCTCCTATAACTGCGGGTACAGGCACAAACCTCTCTGATCCTCAACGTGACATTTCACAGCAGTACCATTTGCTCCCCAGACCAGGTTCTCTGACTGTGCCTGTCTTAGGTTGTCACTTAATTCTCAGCATTGTGGCTAACCGGCCATCTCACCTTAGATACCGTTGATCACGTCTCACCTGAGGGAAACCATGTTGCTCTAGGTCTTCTTGAGCCTTATCTATAGTATCTGCCTCTTTTTCAAATTTTGCCATGTTTTAATCAACTACCTTTTTTAATGCTACGTTAACTCCAGTTGTGTTGGTCCAGCTTTGGGAGCTCAGTTACAAAATGTGTGTTCCTGGGCCTAATGGTAAACTTTGTGAGAATGATTTCTGTTTATGGGTATTCGCTGAGATCCGGCGTTTCTTCTGGATATTGTGAAGGCTCCTCGCCTGGCGGCCCCTGCTCATGTCCGCCCAGCTCCTTGGCCACTGGTTCCTTGCCCGGCGGCCCCTGCTCAAACCCGGCCGGCTCCTTGGCTGCCCGGCTCCTTGCCCGGCGGCTCCTGCTCAAGTCTGCCCAGCGGCCCCTGCTCAAGTCCGTCCGGCTCCTCGCCCGGCGGCCCTTGCTCAAGTCCACCCAGCTCCTCGCCCGGCGGCCCCTGCTCAAACCCGGCCGGCTCCTTGGCCGCTGGTTCCTCGCCCAGCGGCCCCTGCTCATGTCCGCCCGGCTGCTCGCCCGGCGGCCCCTGCTCATGTCCGCCCGGCTCCTTGCCCGGCGGCCCCTGCTCATGTCCGGCTGGCTGCTCGCCCGGTGGTCCCTGCTCATGTCCGGCTGGCTGCTCGCCCAGTGGCGCCTGCTCATGTCCGGCTGGCTCCTCAACCGTTGGCACCTGCTCAAGTCCAGCTGGCTCACTAAGGTCTCCAAGCGGCCCCCACTCAAGTCTGGCCAGCTCCTTGTTTGGCAGCCCCCGCTCAAGTCTGGCCAGTTCCTTGCCCGGTGGCCCCTGCCCAAGTCCAGCTGACTCACAAAGCCCTCCTGTTGGTGCCTACTCAAGTCCAGCCGGCTCCTCGCATGGCGGCCACTGCTCAAGTCCGGCCGTCTGCTTGCCCGGCGGCCCCTGCTCAAGTCTGGCCGGTTCCTTGCCTGGTGGCCCTGCTCACATCCAGCCGGTTCCTCACCCATTGGCGCCTGTTCAAGACCAGCTGGCTCACTAAGGTCTCCCGGCGGCCCCTGCTCAAGTCCAGCCGGCTTGTGAAGCCCTTCCATCGGTGCGTCCTGAAGAAATCTAGGCTCCCACCAGACCCCTTGGCCCCAACCTGCCCGGGTTGGGTTAATCCCCAGGAAGCCCCACTGGAAAACCTGGAGTGAGATCTTCTGGGCCTTGCCCTAAGCCCCACTCCTTGGGTCCCCGTTGGGGCTCAACCTCCACCCCAACCCACGGTGAAGCTTCGGTGCGGTCAATGGGGTCAGCTGAGGTGCAGGAGGAGGGCAGGCCAGTTCTCTATCTCCAGAAGTGGCCGGCAGGGTCATGCGATCTGAGGCAGATGCTTGATCTCAGGCTCTGATGTCCCTGCAGCGCCCTCCAGCCCCTGTTCCGGTCCCTGCTCTGCAGTCCCCACGGCACCCTCCGGCGCCTGTTCTGGTGCCGGCCCCGCGAGTTCCTCAGTACCACCTTGCCCCTCTGGACCTTCTCCATCTTTGCAGACCTGCGCCCCTGGATCAGGCTCCAGGGGACTGCCTTGTCCGGCCCCTGTTATTGTGCACCAGTTGTGGCCCCCTTGCCCTGTTCCGTTTATTCTTCCCCCTAGTCTGTGCCTCCTGTTGTCCCCCCTAGTATGTTTGTCTCTGTCCCTGTGGTTCTTCCACCTGTCTGCCGTATCTTGGTGGGTGTTGTGTGTTTCTCCTGGCTGTCCCTGGTTTTGTGCCCTCTATCTGGTCTTGTTCCGTTCTACGTTTCATTTTGTCTAGTCCTGTCTTGTCCATCGTGTCATTCTGTGTCTGGTCTGGGGTCCCATCTGTGCCCTGTTCGGTCCTTTCGATCCCCTCGGTTTGTCCTTTGTGCCTGGAGGTCATGCTTTGGGGGGGAGGGGGGGGTACTGTCATGCCCTGCTTCCCTGCCCCATCAGTATTTCCCTAGTGTGGCCTAACGAGACACGCCTGTTAATTGTTGTCTCCCCGTTAGTCTCATTTTAAAGTGCTTCCCAGTCCTATGTTCCCTAGTCCAGTCATTGACGTTGCACCAGTGTCCTGTCTGCTCTTGCCTGCTCTTGCCTGCGATCCCTCATAGTCCTTGTGTTTTGAGTTCTGGGCATTTCCCTGTCGGAGAATAAACCTTCATGTCACCTCTCGGCCTGCCTCAGAGTGTTTCCCTGCACATTCGTGAGCTACACAGCTGTCCAAATCCATAGAAGAAAAGGAACAAAACCAAGTAGGAATACCAAGCTGTCTTAACATTGCAAACAAGTCTTTATGAACACTTTGCCAGTAAAAAATGGGTACGTCTGATGGGTTTTAAGAATTTGCAGCCTTGGTCGCAACTGAAAATCTTTTGCAAAGACTCTTTGTCTTTCAATGTTTCTAATGTAATGGCACTTCTGTGTATTGTATCATAACCTTTCCTCATAGCGATAGATAAGTTTGACAAAACTTGACTACACGCAGACAAAAATTGTCCATAAAAATGTAGTCCAAATTTCTTACAAATCGTCCATCTGCATATGGTCAGTTTTTCCTACCTAGAGTCATGAAATGTGCCAGTGCCATTTGGAAAAGGTACAGGAAAGCATATTGCCTCATTTGACTCATCAGTCAAAAGCCTCACTGGATTGTTTCCTTCAGCAGGTGCTACACACATTATACTGTCAAAGTGTTGATCAAAATCTCTTGAGCTATATCTACAGACTCGAGACATGTATCCATAAACGTGCTATGTTGCTGTTTATCATGTAAAGTTTCATTGATGTTCACGTCTTCTGAATCGTTTTCAATAGATTCTTCAATGCAGTCCTCATGCGTTTGATGAGAATCAGATTCTTCAGTAGTTTTCTCTAGTGAATTAATCCAATCACTGTTAAATTGCACATCATTGTAGAATTTGTTATGCTCTTTGAGATACATCAGAGCAGTCTTAATTTTTTCTGGCTGGACAAATTGTAATTCATAGTGTCCTTTGTGGGTTATTTTCCTCTTCAATTTTTCATGAATCATGAGATTGAGATTTTCAGATATTGGTAAAGCATCAGTCACATTTTGCACATTAGATGGAACACAACCTACCGGACCATGGATACCATTTTGTCCAGCTTTTGGCAAAGAGACTATTCTCATGAATGGGATATGCAATCCAATCAATGCCATTCAAGTGAATTCAAACTCTGTAAATCAGGAGGTACTGAGTCTAGAGCAAGATTGTTTACAGTACTTTCAGCTGGTATTTTCCCATTCAGAATCTTTGTGTAGTAAATCCAGAGGGAACCAGCAGGGCTAGTCTTAATACTGCAGTAAGCAGCACAAGCACCACTGCATCGATGCAAATGTGTCTCAGTAATAGACTTTTGAGCCACCGATGCCATCACATGTGCTCTTTTGAAGTATTCATGTCTTCTTAACGTTAACACTTAGTGTTTGAATAGTCTTCTATGACAGACCAAACAGACATATTTAGGACCTGTGCTTGTCCTCACTCTCTGAATTGATTGATGACATACTCTGTTTCTGTTCTATCTTTTTCTTTGGCCTTGTTAGTTTCTACTGCTCTGCTTTTTACTTTCTCATGGTGTACCACATCTGTATGGTACGCTTCAAATTTCCGTTTCTTCACAGCTTCCCTGTGCTCTGTGTCAGTGGCAAATTTGGTGACGCACAAGTCTTTCACGTGTTCCCGGTGCTCCATGTCGGTGGCATACTTTGTGACACTAATTTGTTCCGTTAGATTTTGTTTTGGTTCATTAGTTCTGTCATTAGCCGCACTCGATAGGTTTGCATGTTTTCTGTAAACTTCACCTTCTTGATACTGCCTCAAAATTTTTGCCGCTTTTTGTCCTCTTTGTTCATTGCTTACTTTGTACTGTTTCCTTTGCCTTTCTATCTGATGCCGACTTGATACTATTTCTGATTGCGTGTTTCCTAGGCTAAGAGAACACAATCCAGTGCAATCCTGTGCATCTTTCCTTCTGACACGTCACGATCTCATAATGAGACACATTACAGTATTTGAGATAAATCCCTGCTTCTTGTTTACAACAGTAATTATAGCATTGGTGTGTTGAATACTTCAACCATTTTTCTTGCGTGTAGGTGAATATATCCACACCAAGCAGATCAGCAGCAGCTTGAGTTTCCACCTCAGAAGCCCACGTCCCCACATATTTCATCCAAGATGCAGCTATATACTGAAAGACTGACAAGTAATCTCGACTAAGACAAATGACATACTCGGACGGATTTTTCTCCATATGTGAAACAATAGCACATCTGATCTTCCTGTATTCTGTCTCACTATCACTTAAAAGAAGGCTAGTGATAGAGAAAAGCAATTACCATCACCCGTGATGGGCTTGGTTTTGTAAGGATCACCCAATGGAAGAACTGTAGTCATATCTACATGAACATGCTCATTGTATACAGGTAATTCTCAATTTGGAACATATGCTTTTTTGTTGTGGCACTGCCAGATGACTGAACTTGAAACATTCATTGTGTCCCTGACCAGTAAAAAACCAGATAAATCACTGCTCATGGTTTCACAGACTTTGTTGTGTCTAGCTCTATCCAGCTTCTCTAAGGGTTCTGATGCATGCATCACCATGCAGCATCATTGCTTCTGGACTGGCATGCTTTACAGACACTCCTACTTCATTTCCATTCAGTGCTGTGCTGTCATTGTGCTGGACTCTATTGACAGTTGAATGATTACCTCCAGAGGACTGAGGTGACAGTCATATTATCAGGAGTAATCTCAAATGTTTCCCCCTCTGCCTGTAAAGTTAGACCCAGGATTGTAATATGGTCTAGCAAAGACTCACAAGGAGGCTTTTCCTGGATCCTACTTTCTTTGCCCCAGTTATGCTTTGTGAATGTGAGTCAATCAGCACATAGCATGAGCCTGATTGCACACGTATTCACTTTAACAGTGAGTAAACAAGCATCAAACTCGGAGAACACTGTCCTCACTGCTTCATCATGTGACACAGCAACACCCTGCATATCTTCATATTCAGTGACACCAAATAATCCAAAAAACGGTTTGTCATGGTACTTAATGGTGAATGTCTGATCACACAAGGTGCATTCTGTTGGCAAGTCACTTACAAGAAGGTAGCCTAAAGCATCAATGGTTTGCACTTTTCTAATACTGCTGTAGAGCTCATCTCCTTTCAGCATAACTTCATCAAGGTCTCTCATCGACCAACAAAACACATTGGTCATTTCTGACATCATTATAGCCATTACACTATTGGCAACACATTGATGTAACTATTGGAACCAACCTGCGGGTGTCCTTGATGAAAGGACCCTCTCTCACTGTAGCCATTTAAGGCACAGGGTTTACATGCTGGTCATCAGAGTTTTCCCATAAGATGTTATCAGAGCACTTTGTCAGACATTGTGATGCAGCACTTATCAGGCACTTTGGTTGAGTACTTGGCCTTTTTTATGAGGCAAAACCTGATCAGAAAAGGCAGCCATAGCGGTAGCCCTGTCAGAATGTGGGTTTACCTCATCTGTCAGAGCTATGACAGAATCAGTAGTTGCCTGACAGTGGTCTGCTACCCTTTTCTTGGCTGCTTCCGAACAGTGGGATGCCTCTGTATAAAGCATTTGATGGGAAAGGTGGAGAAAAAGTATTTCCTCAAGCTCGGGTCAGCAACCAGAGGCTTGGAATTTGAGGGTTCTGCACAGTATCTTACCTGTTCCTAGGACTGCGCTCTTCACATCCCCAAGCTCCCCTACTACCAGTGGGACCGCTCTGTAATTGCCTGCAGGAAGCTGGATCTTCCTCCTTGGGTCACTTTTTGATAATAACAACTTTTCTTGTGCCTTGGAGTTTGGGGATTCTGTGCAGTTAGTTAACTCTTTTGCTGCTAAATGTATAGGCTTGGCATAGAATGTGTCAATTCATTGTTTTCTTAAGATTCCATCACCATGGTGACATAAATGTGTTAATTCATACATAATTTACCAGGTTCCAACACAGAACATTCTAAACATTCTTGCTAACAATGAAAGGATTAAAGTGCCATATTCTAACAGGGGAATGGTCTGTTTTGTTAGAACAAAATATTTGGCTGTTTTGTTTTTTCACTTCTAATTTTGACATGGAGAATCCAGCGAAGAAATTGGAAACTGAGTAGGAGACTGTCACGGGATACATCCACTCAGTTTCAATAATGAAGCGTTCAGCAAAAAAATGTGGAATTTTTCAATGCCGTTGTGCAATCTGGACTCAAAGAATTTCATGATGCTGTGGTTTATAACATAGCAAAACAGCCTTTGTTCTTAGAGGCTGTTCAGAAAGGCACCATGGTGTGCCTAAGGAATGTGATCAGGGGTCAAGTAATTAGTGGTTTGTAGCGCAGTTTAATAAGGTACGTGTTTGTAATTTATCCGTATAAATGTTATATTTTCTTTTCGGTTTTTTAGGTTTCAAAGGCACATCTGATATCGATGTGATCGTGAGGAACTGCACAGATGTGGCTGTGACGAAAGTTAAATTTCCCTTACGGAATCCACCGAAAGCTGTGAAAATAAACCTAGTAGGTGTCTTGCGTGAGATTTTCTGTGGGTGGTGTGTGTGTGTGTGTGTGTGTGTGTGTTTTTCTTCCAGGACCGCCTGAGGTCTACCATTCGTCTAGTCCATGTCTCTAGTCCGCCCTTCGTTCGTCCGCTCCGCCTCCTCGACCCCACCCACATGTTCCCTCTGCGTCTCCGTAGGGTTCATCACTTCCGTTTTCCAGATTTGAAAAGCGCCGGTGTCCAACCGTCACCCGGTTCTGCCCATAGATTTCGATATGCTATTCTGACTTGTGTGGTTGATAATTGTGTATGACTTTGGATTGTTTTTGTTTTTTCTGATTCTCGCTTCTCTCTCCGTACTTCTGCTTGTTTCTTTTGCTCTGTTCGGTTATTGATCATTCTGCCCGGTTTTTCCTTTACGATATTGTGTCGCCCTTCGGATACCATCGCCTTGGTGTGTGTGTGTTAACTGTTTATCACTACCCATTCGTGTGTCATTATCCTTCACTCTTTCACATTCATGCTGTTACACCCCAACCCTAGACTGGGGATTGTAACAGTAGAAAGTGGAAGCAAAGTTGATCACCAAGCAGAATGGTCACTATTTGTGGCACAGAAAAGGAAATGAAGAGCTGCACTGTGTGGAACGGCACTGCTCGGATGACCTTGCTGCGAGAGAAGCTGATTGACACGGTGGAGGACCAAGCATCCTATTCCTTTATGGATCTGTCTACGAGGATGTATGAAGGAAAGGCAGAGCTAACTACTACAATCCATAGTACAATGCAGAATGCTTGTGTCAGCTATTGTAGGAGAAGATACAGCGCTTATTACCATCACTGGTACTATTGATGGTGCTGAAATTCGGGCAAGCATGAAGTGCTCTAAGTGTGGTAAACGGCTGGACACATGGGATCATCAGAGCCGGTTCCGCTGTTGCCAGAACTGCAAGTTGGCGCAAAAAGGAGGGGCATTTGTTAAAGTATTTTCAGGAACTGTCAAGGTGCAGAGCTGTGGCACAAAATACACATTGACTCTTGTCGTTGTATCCTCCAGTTGCTTTTTTAGCCATTGTGCCATGCCCCAAGTACATATGCCCCCAACTTCCTAGGTCAACACTGCCTGCTACAAGCCCCAAATCAGCCCTCTTTGCGTTATTCCATGGTCAAAACTGCCTTTGCTTTCTGCAACAATATCTGTTTCTATAATCTCAACATAATTCTACTGCCATAAATGTATAGTACTAGACTCCCTATATTGACCTGTAAATGGACTAGTTTCCACAGTACCAACAGTTTTGTATATTTCTGTGTGTATCGATTTAGCCTGTAGAGGGTGGGCATAGGCACTTGGGGCATGGCCTCTGACCATGCAATGCTGGAATGGCTGCATGGGCAGTTCATGGAATAAATACTTGGGGCATGGCCTGTGATGATGGTGAATCCTGGGCTTGAAAGGACAGAATGGCTTGAAGCATGTAGTACTCCCATAGACATTTGGGGGGTATGCACTTGGGACGTGAACTGTGGCCACGACAAAAAGCAAATATGGGATTTTTGCAATAACTTTTGACCAGCTGGGTTATGCCATGGCCATCTTGTACATATTTGACAAATGTATCAATAAAACAGCTATAACTCGTCATATAGATTGTCAACCTACCTATCCTCCAGTCGCTATTGTGCTGCACCCCAAGTGCTTATGCTCCCCAACTGCCTAGGTCAATACTGTCTTCTACAACCATCAAATCAATGTTCTTTGTGTTATTCAGTGGTCAAAACTGCTTTTGCTTTCTCCATCAATATCTGTCATCAGCAACAATATCTAGGCCTATGTTTCCATAACATATTTCTGCTGCCATTAATGTATAGTACTAGACTGCCTATATTGACCTATAAATGGACTAGCTTCCACTGTACCAACATTTTTGTATATTTCTATGTGTATTGATCTGGTGTGTAGATGATGAGCATAGGCACTTGGGGCATGGCCTCTGACCACGCAATGCTGGAATGGGTGCATGGGTTGAGGCAGGTAGTGCTGCAAAGGCAATTCGGGAAATAAGCACTTGGGGCGTGACCTGTGGCCATGTTGAATCCAGTGCTGAAAGAGTAGAATGGCTTAAAGCATGTACTTTACTGCAGTTAGGGGGAGAGGCACTTGGGACACGGCTAGTGGCCAAGCTGAATGGCATACATGGGATTTTTGGGATAATTTTTGATCAGCTGGGACTCCTGATGTTGTCTTTTTTGGTACTGTGTGCAAGTGGCATAGGCAGCTGGGAGCACAGGCTCTTGGGGAGTGGCCTTTGGACAGGTAGTGGTGGAATACAATGATGGCGTAGGCATTTGTAATGTGGCCTGCAGTAGTGCTGGCATAAGCAGTGAAGCATCCATAGGCAATTGAGGGCATAGGCGCTTGGGGGCATGGCCCGTGGACATGCCAACTGTCACACAGGATTTTTGGGATATCTGTTGACAAGCTCCGCCTCCAACAAAAGTATTGTTGATTAGGGGGCTGACGTAAACCTATGATGTCACAATCAATTTACTATGGAGACACTAAAATGGGGGTTGTGGAGCCCTCTTCCGGGGCAACGGGCCCATTTTTGGCACCTGAGTAGTGGGTGAGTATAGGCATCTTGTGGCTAAATTGGGTGTTGCTGGGACTTACGGGCTGGACTGAGCGTTGCGTTTCAGGGCAGAAAAGAACTGATTTGCTTGGGTGGTAATTTTTCAAACCCATGGTTAACACTTTTCCAAGTTATACTGTTAATTGTTTACGGAAATACTGAGTTTTCATGGAGAAAAATAAAAAATGCAGATTACATTAAACACAACATATTTTTTATATATATATTTGTATATAAAAATATATATTTTATATATTGGCTTGACAACAGATTGTTAATTTCTCGCTACAAGATTTGGGGTACGATAGGCTACAGGACAACGAAATAACTGTGATTGTGTTTTGTAATGAAAGCAATGCATTTTTACCTCACTGCTAACACGTTTATACCTCAAAGCATTTATATGCTTTGTGCGGTGAAAGTGCGAATCACGTGACCGACATTCGGCCGCAGGCAATCCTCTACGTGTTGTTTTTCGTGTATTAAAGGTCCACAGAAAGAGGAGGAAAACGTGCCGTCTATTAAGAGACTGCTCTGTGCCCTAGCTTTATAGCTACAACGTATAAATGATAAATATCATATGGGAAAAACTTATTTTTGAAATCGGAGGTTTAGCCCCGGCGTACGAGTAAAGCTGCGTTTTACTGAAAGCGGTTACAGACTCGACCTGCCCTTCCGATGCCGACTCCTGATAAAGCCAGTGGTGTGTGACGAATGGTACGGTCTCTCCGAATGGGTGTGGTCCAATTGAGCATGCAGAAAAAGCTGGTGTGTGTGGGCTTCGGCTTAGATGCGTTCGGATGTGCGTACAAATATCAGTACGTGCGCAACCGTGCGTTCATGCCACAGTGTGTGTAGTTGTTTGAGCATCGTTTATTTGTTTTGCGCCTAAGGGTGCGTTTTCTGATCAGTCGGCAAGATAAGTCGCTTTTGGTTTTATTTTCTATTTTTTTATTTTGCAATCAAAAGTCCGAGTCCGATCCTCTTCCTGTTTTTCACGATTTACGTGCTCATTCATTTTTGGACAAGGGTGCGACGAACATAACGGAACAAGGGAGAGGGAGGAGAGAAGGAAGAAGGAGAGTAGCGACTGTGACGAGCAGAGCGAGGAAGGAAGCGAAGAATCAGGGAAATACATGCAGCAAGACAGCAGCCAGACCTAAAAAAGGACAGCTGTTTGGTGCTGCTGCTCACAGCTACTAAGACAAAACACACAGCGTGTCTTATTGCAAATATAAGTTGCATAAAGTTGCCGGATTTTAAGAAGCATTTGAAGCAGAGAGCGGGCTATGCAGCGGTATCATTCAGATACTGCATCTTTGAAGAGGCCCTGAAACGACTCGATGTTGCTGTCGAGGCACTACTACTTTAAAAAAACCGCATGACGGGCAAAACATTAAACATCTGGCAGTGGACTGAAACGACTGGAAATCCAGTTTGCCTTGCAGTGAATACACTCGAGAAGGAGACCGAATTTTCAGCATAGCGAAGAACAACGGCGGCTGACTACAGTTTCTCGACGGAGATCAGAGACGCGAAAAAAAGAAGTGAAGAAACGAGCAGGTACTACGTGGTCTTTAGTAAAAGTCGACGAGGTGACCAGACGTGTGCTTATGATTACGACCCGAGGAGCATTGTTAGGAGCCCGGGGTGCCCTCCGATCCTGGCTGCCCAGGACGCAGAATAGCTGAAACTGCATATTGATAAGATAATGAATGACACATTACCACAGACGGTCGGAATGACCATGTACCGCGACCGTCGTGCACAGATCAATATATGATTACAAGATAACCTGATAGAAATGTTGACCGTGCAATCTGGGTTAATGTTAACATGGCAGATTATTATTATTTATTTTTTGTAATAATATAAAATTACTGTTCACTCAAGTGTATCTATTTAGCCGTGTGCTCCTACATTGAATCATATTTAAGTGTGGATGTTAGAAAGGTTAAGGGCACTCATTACGTTCGATTATCTGCTTGTTACTGTACCTGAACATCGGCTCCCGGCCAGATCTGCACTCGGGTACCTAGATCATGTGTATAAAGGATTAGATACGTTGTTTCTTGTTGCAACATCGACATTGTTGTTCCTGGAGGTACACACATTTCAGTTATTTCGATGTAATTCTCTTTAGAGCTGGCAGGTTTTGTAACAATACACCTATTGGCTTTTATTAAGGGCAGGCGCTGTGTTGTGACAGCTAAATTGAGAATTTTAATGAATATTGCTTGTTATGGAAGTGCACGGCACGTAAGTTATATATGTCTGTGTGTGTGTACGACATTTAAAACGAGATTAATCACCAGTTCTTCTTACACAGTGAGATTGGAACTGCTGCGTTTTAAACCGTTTGATACCTAGATGGAAACTGCAGTGTGTACTCAGACGGGCGAGTACAGAAACACGTCCTGTTTACATTCTTAGCTTTCAATCCTCTTTTTGCGGAATTAAGACGATCCGTGTCGGTCTAAAAGGCGAAAGAGGGTTTTTAGTCAGTGCTCTGCGAGTCCAGATAAAAGCACAGACACCGAAATCGGCCATCAACAGACCATGGGTCACCAGAGCTGGAGAGGAGCGTGGAAAGCTAGTCAGATGCCTTCGTAGGCCTCGCTTTCTCTCTCCGCCTCTTGTGTCATCCGGTATGCATCATCCATCGATTCTTCATACATAACCCCATATTTAGGAAGCACAGACCTCGATACATGTGATGCCCAGTATGGGGTACCATTATATCAGGCTTTTGGCATCAACACCCCTTGTCCTTCACGGAAATAGAGGGTGCTTAAGCAGGTTTTTATTTATGTTGTCGTAGTAATAAAGCATATTATTTTTATTCCATGGCCGTTTTGCATTGCTACAAGCTGTACAGTGAGCTTTTTGGAATTTGGAAACTGAGTTGATATTTGAGGTATAGTTGTCAGGAATACTTTAAATACATTTTGGTGTCTAAATGGGCAGTAGGACATGTGTGCGAGGCTACCTGTCTTGTGACGCAATTCACCCGACGTGAAACAACTGCTTCTTGTCACCGTGAGCCCAAAACGTTATGAGAACGTTTTTTTGGCTCTACGGGGCTGTTGCCTAATCGAGCAGCCCAGATGAATGAGTATTGCTGGCTAATTTTCCCCAGTTGCTGTCTATTAGGTGAGTGATTTGTAAGTTTCTGGCCCCCTGAGTGGAAAGCCTGGCCTGGTTAATTGCCTCCTACTGTACACAGTTGTGATGCAGAGGGACTCAGCATACGCACGAGGCAGTGCAGTTTAATCCCTGTGAGGGTGATGAGATGGTGACAGACAGAAACATTCTCATCCCTCTTTTTGACTCAAATGTTTGAATGGGGGAAAAAATTGTTCTGAAATCACTTTAGGTAAGAACAGCACATGAAATACGTTGATTCCAGATAAAGTACTTGTTAACTGAGACATAGTTTTAGACATGTTTTATGCGGCGCCATATTGTAATGGAATAGCCTGTCCGTCCATTTGTCTGCTCATCCATCCATCTGTGCCTCCGTTTTTCCCATCACTGCTTGTTGACTACATGGACAGCCTGGAGGTTATCCCAGGGCGTCCAGAGCATGAGACTGGTGAACAACACTAAAATCATGGAATATTTCAGCTAAATTAAAAAAAAAAAGTCTCCCTGACATTAATTGCTAATTGTGTCAAAGAAGTATCTGTAAACACCATTTTAGATACATTAGGAGTATTTATTACCAGCAGAAACGACAAAAAAAAAAACGCTTTGTAAACAAAGATGGCAAATCACCAGTCTTGGTTAATCTTAAATGTATTTCCAGCTGCTGACTAAATGAATGCCCATCTAAAATTAAAGCTGAGATTATTGAATTCTGAACAAACCAGGTAGAGTAATTGTCAAACCATGGTCAACCAGTGAGCTGCCTCTTGGTCCAGTAACAGACCTTCATTCATGACCATACTTCTCCGGAAAATAAAATGGAAGCGCCATGCTGCCCAAATCATTCGCCAACTCAGACAGACCATTTAAAAAAGAAAAAGTTCAGTTACATCTATCTTTATATGACTGAAGCATTAAGCACTGTTTTCAGGGAATGGTCGAGGCTGCTTAACATGGTCATTCTTTTATAGGTAATTTAATAGTCTTTACGTTTTTGCTGGTCCAAGTTCAAATGTCAGCGTGAGAGACATGAAAGAGATTCGAAAGCAGGAACTTGACAGAGTAAACCTGCGTTTTGCCACCACGTGAATGTCGTCTGTGTGTCTAGCAGGCTTGCCATAATGAAGATGAACAAATAAGGAAATGGCTGTGCAGCTAAGAGTGGCTCTCATGCAAATGCTGTGTAAACGTGCTGCATCTGGAAGGGTACGGTTGATCAACAGGTCAGAGCAGGGCTTTGCATGCAGAAGCACTTTTTTTATGCTTACCGTTAAGCTCATAATGTGAATGTGCCACTGGATTGAGAGACAGGTCTTAGACTAGCATGTTTTCTTCTGGGTCCAAGAGAAAACTAAGGTGATATCCAAAGGCTGCACTGAGGTGACATCCAGATGTCCGGGTGCCCTCTGCACTGAGGTGACATCCAGATGTCCGGGTGCCCTCTGCACTGAGGTGACATCCAGAGGTGCGGGTGCCCTCTGCACTGAGGTGACATCCAGATGTCCGGGTGCCCTCTGCATTAAGGTCATATCTAAAGTCAAAGTTTTAGTAGCACAGCTGATTAACGGAGTTGATTAATTAATTAAAATCTAAAATTGTCACCTTGTCAGCAGGACCAAATGCGTAGCAGAAGGAGATAGAATTGGACCCGTTCGCCATGTTGCTGAGGGTTTAGATCCCAGTGGTAGTCGTGCTGTTCTGCCCTCGAGGAAGGCACAGTAATTATGACACCTTTCTGTAAGCGCATGTGCTAAATGTAATTGTTGTTACTGAAGCATAGTAAAGACCTGCTGTAAAGTGCCCTGTGGTTTCACATAGACCGCATAGGTAATGTAACATAATCTTGTATTCTGGGCCTACTTTTGGTAAGTCTTGCCAGAAACTGACTCATGGTTTACACCACATGAAGACCGCTTTGTCTGTTTTCTGATGTTTCCCCGATGTGAGTAATTGATTGGTTTAGAAACCACTTTTTGCAGAACTCCTCCAAAAGGCCTCTGGGCTGGTCAGCTGACTGGTCAGCATGAGACTGCAGTTTGATTCTCTTCCCTAGTTTTACGTCAGTTACGTTCACAGATTTTTAAGGCTGTTCACGGTGCTGCACTTCATATGTGAAAATAGAAAATTTAAAAACAGCTGTGCAAAAATGACATCAGTTCTGTTGCATCTCTGATGCTTGGTGTTGCTGGGAGTACAGCATGCATATAGTGTTTGTGTGATATACATGTATGATAAAATGGAGGCGTGGCAGAAAATTCATCATCATACTGATGGAACAGTAATCAATGTGAGTCCATCAGCTCCACGTTGTGTAGATTTGTATGCTGTGGCCTCCTGTTTTCAGGCTTGTGAGTTTGAGTGTTTGACCCCAGCTCTGTGTGTGTGTGTGTGTGTGTGTGTGTGTGTGTGTGTGTGTGTGTGTGTGTCTTCTCACTGTGTTTGTGTTTGCCTGGGTTTCCTACAGTTTCATCCGTTTCTACCCACAGTGCAAATGAATGTCACTTTGGTGGTTTCTCAAATTGCAGTTGCATCCCTTCCAGGGTATGAAATAGATGCACAAGGTTAGAAAATGTACCATAAACTCAATAATGAGGTAATCACTAACATCTGCTGGTCACTGTTTTAAGGCTGCCTGCTGTAATCCTCTGGTAATCTTTTTTAAGAATACTGTAGGATTTTGATTTACAAAAGCCTGAAGACATATTACCTCAAATCACAGATTGCAAGGCGAAACATGACATTGTAGCTGAATCCCACATAGAAACAGGAAGTGGGGGGTGAGGTGAATCTGCACACTGAGGATGCTAATGAGAGGTTCTGTTTAATGGATGATGGCTAAGTCTAGTTGTGAGACGTTATTTGGGCCTTGCCAGTTTGGCCTCATTGGCAGAGAGGGTTCCAGAATTATCTTGTCATGTTGGGATTTAAAAACAGGGTCAAGACAGTGCTAAGGGCTAAGACAGTGACAAAATGCAGGCAACTCAAGTCACCAGAGACTCCAATTCCTCAGGCAACTGCAGAAGTTCGGAGTCGGTCATCACCTCCTTGTCCAATCCGATACCTCCATGACAGAGAGCATCCTGACATGTTCCATCACGGTTTTCTCTGTTGGAACTGACGCTACCAGCAAGAAGGAAACTGGCGAATGATCACAAAAGCCTCAGAGATCTCTGTCGCTACCCTTCCCCCATGTCCAGCGCGTCTCTAAATGTACCAGAAGGATGACGAAGGACCCCTCATGCCCTGCGCATGATCTGCTCCAGATACTCCCCTCTGGCAGACAACTCAGATCACTCACTACAAAAACGGCACCCTATAAGTACAGCTTCTTCCCCAGCACTGTCGACTTAGTAAGAGTTCCACCCGCTTGTAATCGTATGTAACATCTGAACTGTTTAAATGATTCTACATATTCCAGCGTAGACTGTCAGTCTATTGGGCCATTATAACTGCACATTGCAGATTATATATAATGTACTGCATATGTAAATGTTGCGTACGGCACGCCACTGTATCTAGTCTATACTAGCTACTAGTGTATTTGTTACGTGCCCTAGTATCCCCTCTCTGTTGCACGTGTTGTGTTCCATATTTACTCCGGACTGCAATTTTGTTGATTGCCGCGTGTCTTTAACTGTAGCAAGCTGTGCCAACAAATATTTCCATCAGCCTTGGTCATGTGGCAATAAAGATTTTGATTCTGAAAAAAAATCCTCCTTTTCTCCATTTCTGTAAAACTGTGGTGATGCTGGATTTTTGAACTATAATTTAATCCTGTTACTGTGGCGTGTATACATGCTGCCTTTATATGTCCTGCTTAGTTGTTGGATGCCCAACATATGAGTACACGTGTGTATGTTTCCTGGCAGATTAACATAGAGCAACCTGGGAGCTTGCGGTGTTGTGCTGTACTGTACCGAATGCTAATGCTACGACACTCACTGTTCTACTCAACCTTTGCTTACCTCTGCAGGTTGCTGATTGGCTGGAAGCTGGTGGGATTCGTAGCGTAGCACCTATCAAGTATGAGTGAGCTGGAGCAGCTGCGGCAAGAGGCAGAGCAACTGAGGAACCAGATCAGGGTGAGACTTCTGAGTTTGGGGCTGAGGAGTTTGGGCTGCTGGTAAAATGTTGGAAATGCCTTATCAAAAAAAACTAGTTTGCTCTTCAAGTAACAAATCAGGGCTAAAATAAGCCTCTCTGTGTGTTTCATTAGTTGGTTCAGATCAGTTGACTAATTACCAGGTTGTTTAATATGGTCCTCCGTCTTCTGGGAGCTCCAGTTTTTCCCATATTTGGAAAAGTTTCTGCTTTTTTTAGGGGACCATGCTGCCTTTCCGCAGGGTGTTCCAGAATCCCATGAGGGTCACAGTCCTGTATGGGCCGCTAGCCAGATTCAAGTACGGTAGTCGTCAACTTACGACCACGTTTGGTTCTGACAGACCGGTCATAAGACGGATCAGCACATTCAAATGGTCGGGTGGTGCAGCAGTTTTGAAAAAAATGCTAAATATAACTGAATGCAGCGAAACTGCTGCAGGAAATACACTGAGATCGTGCTGATTGATGCCGACTAGAGATGCAGCACGTGTACAGTAGTAGGAAGAAGAGGGCTGGTGTGGCGAAATCTGTTGTTTGCCCATGAGACGCGATCGTAAGTCGAATGGTCGTAAGTTGACGACTACCTGTATCGCTCTGTGACTTTAAGCACTGAGGTGAACCACCAGTCTGAAAGACCGCTGAGGCGCAATGGAAAGTTCTGGAATGTAGTATGGCTAAGGTTTTTGCACCTCAGTGAACATTTCCTTTCTGATAAATCGTCTGATCTCCCACTGTCAGCATTTCAAATATGAAAAATATTGCATTATGATATACTAAGAAGCTGTTCTGAAGGCAGATTGTGACCCAGTTAATCAATAGGCATATAGTTTTCATTAAAGCGTTTGCATTGTTTATGTATTATTAGTTTTTTTTTGCCCCCTGCACTGTTTTTGTGAGTGTTGGGGGCCAGGACGGTGAAAGCAGGTCACACAGTAGCTCACGGCTCATCTGTACCGCGACACAGTACCTTGCAGCGAAACGCTTTGACTAAATGACTTTGCCGGATCTCTGTAACATGGTGCTGGGCGAGCGCATTATGCTTGTGTTTTTGATTTCCCAGGATGCCAGGAAGGCCTGTGGGGACTCCACCCTCACGCAGGTGCGTCTGAAGCGGCAAGATGGCAAGAGTGGCCGATGTATCGTCACCATCGTGTGTGTGTGTGTGTGTGTGTGTGTGTGTGTGTGTGTGACCCCATGGTGTGCTTTTTAGATTACCGCTGGCCTCGATCCTGTTGGGCGAATTCAGATGCGGACCCGGCGGACGCTGCGTGGACACCTGGCGAAGATCTATGCCATGCACTGGGGCTCAGATTCCAGGTGTGACAAACACACACACACACACACACCCCTCCAGCTGCCTCTAGCACAGGTCCACCACTGTTTAACATCATACACCCCTATGGTGTCAACCATCCCCCATCCACCTTCCAGAGATGTTTGTCTAGTATGGAGTGACGGTGAGCCTGGAGGACACAAGGCAGTGCCACCTCGTACAGGATTTAATGTCACCAAAATAAACTCAAGTACAAAGTTAGGGCACCTCATTCTGTGACAGAATCCCAGCAAACTTAAACTTCACGCTGGACTTTGTGAAGCTTGGGACGAGTGTGTTGCATGTTTGACATGTCTTCTCTCTGGCTTGTGTGCTGCTGGCCCGTGGTAAATGGACCCCTGTCAGCGTGTTGTGTGAGAGCTTTGTTGAGGGCACTCCTGTTTACATGGCATGCAAAACAATACCTCGCAATGCGAAGGTAGCAGAAAAAATAGTGGAAACAGCGCAGTGAAGACGTGTTATTATCTCTGAGTTTGCCGACATGCTCCTTCTTTTTAACAATAGCTACCTATTTACATAACAGCATTTACATGGGAGATCCTGAGATTTCACCTGCTGGATTTTGCCTCTGTCATACTGTCTTTGCCCCCCCCCCCCCAGGCTCCTTGTCAGTGCTTCGCAGGATGGTAAACTGATCATCTGGGACAGCTATACTACCAACAAGGTGAGAGACCTCCCCCGTCAGTGCCGAGTTGGCACATGGTCCTTCAGCTCCAACACAGCAACATAAAGTCCTGTCAGACATGCCGAACATGGTCTCTGGGTTTGAGACGGACTGTCACATGTGCGTTTCCTGGGACAGAGGTGGGCAGATTTAAAGTGCTAACTGCTCATTGGGTAGTAAGACCCAGCAGGAGCTCAGCGGGCTGTATGGGGGGGGGTAACACTTGGTGTGTTGACTGAGTTTTTAAATTTGTCCCGTGGAGATTAATGCTGATTCTCCCCCAGGTTCACGCCATCCCCCTCCGCTCCTCCTGGGTGATGACGTGTGCGTACGCCCCCTCGGGGAACTACGTGGCCTGCGGTGGTCTGGACAACATCTGCTCCATCTACAGCCTGAAGACACGTGAGGGCAATGTCAGGGTCAGCAGGGAGCTTCCGGGTCACACAGGTACATGGCCACCGGGTGGCGCCGGTCCAATTCAGATTGCGGTTCCCCTCAGACGGAGTCCCAGACTGTCACACATAATTTGGTAGTTTAAGTTTTAATTACTTAGGTCTACTCCTTTCATCACAACCGCAAGGGTAATTAAACGACCCAGACCGATGTACTTAATATTACTGGCAGGCAGAGGAAGGGGGACTTGTCTTCCTCAGTGTCTCTGACAGGCAGTGGCAGGACCCCGGGCTGACGAGCTGGCCTGTGATATTGAGGCGAGGTCCCTTTCATGGGTAATGTTGCCATGTGGTCGTCGATAGGCTGAGTGTTAGGTAACAGTAGGATCGCTGCAGTGGGAGGGGCCTCCTGGCGATAAGCGTACCCATGAGGAGCTGGCAGAGCATCTCCTGCCTCTGTGGGGGCACCTAAGTCCATTCCTGGAGAATTTAAAATGAGTCGTTCTGTCTTGAGGGATCACAAGCCCAAAGCCTGCTGTCCCCCCTGTTCATCTCCCCCAACCCTAAGAAATGCGCCCCTCGTTTCATACTCCCATCCCAGCGTGACTCAGACCTGTGTGTGTCTTACTGTCTCTGTTTCCCGCCATTTCTGCTCTGCCTATGCAAACGCATCTTTACAGCTGAAGCTGTGTGACATAAACATAGTTGTGAAAACAGGCTTCAGCTTTTACATAGTTTCCTCCCTCACCACTGGGAACTTGTGTGCATGAGAAAGGGAGTCTTACTCTTGTGGCTTGCATGACAGCATTCCTGCCCCCCCCAGATTTTTGCATAGCATGCAAAGCATTAGTGTGCTCCCCACCTGGGGGAAATGGGGATAGAGGAAGTAAGGGATTAAAGAAAACAGAAGGAAGGTGTAGTGGGAGAGGTATGGTATTCTTATATGTAAAATAACTCTGCTAAAGGCCTAGCTTTTTCTCACTCTGAAATCATTGCTGGATGTTTTTAAGGTACAGTCTTTAATAGGGGAGTAATGAAAAACAGAATTTAAACGTGTCTGTGACAGCTGCATTGATTCAGAATGCCCAATCCAGCTCAAATTTAGACAGAAATCGGCTGAAAACCGCTAAAGACGCTACAAGTTGATATACCATTTTCACTATTCATACATTTTACTGAAATATTTTTTTCATATAAGGTTCTTCAGTTACATGGATTCTCTGGTGGTTTTCTCAGTGAACAATAAATATTGCATTTTGGGGAAAAATACAATTTGATTGTTTTTAATGTCAAATCAGGAGTTTTAATATATGTGAAATTGATTCAAATAGTATCCAGTCAGAGCTGAATTGTATTTTATTTAAATTGAATTGCATCGAATCGTTGCTGTATGGACTCTTGTATTGTTTTGTAGACCGTGTATCTAATGTGTATTGCATTATCTGAGTGGGGGAGATACGCGCACATAGTTGTTAATGTATACCAAGAAATGTAACTTGCTACCATCAGACCCGCACCATGTTGCTGTGTAATGAAAGAGCCCGAATCCTGTGCTGAAATCCAGTTCAGATTCGATATCATCTTGTCGTGGTTGAGCAGGAGTTGTGTTAAGGTCTGGTCTGGCCTTTGGCACCATGCCGACGTGGCTGTTTCTCATTGTCTGGAGGTTCTGTCTGTCCACTAGGTTATCTGTCCTGTTGTCGCTTCATCAGTGACAATCAGATCATCACAAGTTCTGGAGACACCAGCTGGTGAGTCTTGTGTTGCCATCCCTGTCTTCTCTTTATGCTAAACTCACAAAGAGTCCTGTTTATTCCAGCTACATGTTTGAGAACTTCACTGCTTCGTTTCTTAAATGATATTAAAAAAGCCTTCAGTTCTGCATCAGACTTTGAATGATGCCTGTTGTGTCACTTCCTGCCATGCAGTGCATTGTGGGACATTGAGACAGGGCAGCAGTGCACGGTGTTCTCGGGCCATAGTGGCGATGTCATGAGCCTGTCACTGTCACCGGACTCGCGGATCTTCGTGTCAGGCGCGTGCGACGCCTCCGCCAAGCTGTGGGACGTCCGTGACAGTATGTGCCGGCAGACGTTTGTGGGACACGAGTCCGACATCAATGCCATCTGTGTGAGTGCTGCCATTATTAAGTGCCTCTCCTACCACAGTTCACCCAAAGCACTAAAGAAAGCTTAACTAAGAGTAGCAGGAGCTGGATGGGATATGGCAGCTCCATACCAGTCCAGCTGAAATTTTTTTCTGTATCTTGAGCTGTCATGATGATTTAATCATATTTCAATTCAATTTTATTTATATAGCGCTTTTAACACGGAGCGCGGTCACAAAGTGCTTTACATAGTCCCGGGCCCACAGTCCCCAGAGAGTATTTATAATTGCTGCTATAAATATCAATGGTTCTCTTGTGTTTTTGAACTGCACACATATTGCTTTACTGTATCCTGGTTCTGTGGAATTCTCTCGAAAAAGAGATCCTTCCGATTTCCTTCTGTGCGTTTTGATTAAAATTGTCACTTCCCTACAGTTCTTCCCCAACGGCTACGCATTCGCCACGGGGTCGGATGATGCCACCTGCCGGCTCTTTGACCTGCGGGCTGACCAGGAGCTGAGTCTCTACGCACACGACAACATCATCTGCGGCATCACCTCAGTGGCCTTCTCCTGCTCCGGCCGCCTCCTGCTGGCCGGATACGACGACTTCAACTGCAACATCTGGGATGCCATGAAGGGCGACCGTGCCGGTGAGGGAAACGGTCATCAGCTGTCTCTGACGTGCTCCGGTCCCAACGGGTCCAATTCCATTCTCACTCAGGACTGCTGCAGGTCCCCTAGAACAGCCTTTATTAAAATTATTTGGATTGCGAATGTTTTTGATGGCTCACCACATTATTGTGTATTGATCTGTTGTCATTGTAGTAATCTTTTCAGGTTCATGCATGGCACTAAGTTTGTCCTTTGGGTCCTTGGATTAAAAAATTTAAGGAGTCCTGCCCTAGAACTTTCCAGTAACTTCAGTACTACACAGGTAGCAGTGATAAGTTAATGACTTTGGAGAGAAAAAAATATGGATTTGGATAATTCTTGTTGTTGTTGTTTAGTCACGCAGTCGTGTCCGACTCTTCGCGACTCCATGGACCACAGCACACCAGGCCACCCTGTCC